>JAGVSN010000079.1:600000-1083175 GCA_022651745.1 Parapsyche elsis | reverse complement strand
ATACCGCTCAACATAAATATGTGAAAATTGTCGAATTCTTAAAGAAGGTAATGGACCAAACAACAATACCAAATAGTGCTTTAATTTATTCAAATGTATGTACTTGAATCGTATTACCTATACAAATACTTAAAGTAAGCGTTAATATATTTTGTATAGCCATCGTGCATTTATTTTGTAAATTTCGTCTAATCGATAAGGTAATTTTATTGGCAGATTTCATATTTACTGTTAAGTTATATTATTTACTATTTTAGTTTATTTTATTTTTATACATATGTATGTATGTATGTAATTGCGTAATTATTTATTGAATAATTACCTCGAGAGGGTTGTCAACAGTTTTTATTTCTATAATCCGATCAAAAAAAGGAGTTTGGTCTAATAATAATATCGATTTATTATAACTGATTTATAATATATGTATGTATGTAGTTGTATATTTAAACTTATTATTTAATTTATGTGTAATTTGATTTGAATTATTATGGCTATGGTTTATTTTATCTTTGTAAATTTCGGGTTTTTAGCCTGGAAATAAATAAATAAATAATTAAATATCGTACTCAAAACCAATACATATGTATGTATATAGGACTATTTTATTATATATGTATGTATTAAATATTATGATTATAAATGATTGAATATATGTATTAATTTGTATTTGTTTTTTTTTTGTCATCCAAATTTGTCTACAACATTATAATATACAATGTACCCACTATATAAATAGCTTTAATCCTGTATGTCTGTCTCTAAGTCAGGAACCCTCGACGCACTTCTTATGTTTTCATCGAAATTTTAAATGTCCGACATCTTAATAATTTTACTAGGTTCTAAAAAACTGAAATATTTTTTAATTGTCTGCATTCCAATGAAACGTTCATTTATTTGTTCTGGAATCTTATCAATAATGTTATAAAATACTTCAACTTTAAAAAAATTGTTCTTCGTATTGAAATCGATAATCTTTCATCTCCGTAAGGATATAAGGTTTTGAAAACATTACCGATTATGTAATAACCACCTGTATATTATATTGTGTTGAATTCTGATTTATGTAAATATTACATTTTCGAAATAGTTTGAGAGGAGTTTATTATTCATCTGTTTTTTTTTTAGCAATGCCAAGGCCATAATCATGCCTCAAACATGTATTTTCAGGGTGTGGCTACCAGTCTAGTGGAGAGTGTTGCAAGTTTGTTTTGTGTCTAAAAATCAGTTTAATATTGTGGTATTACTTTAAATAACCTATTGAGGTACGTATTCACAATATAAAGAACAATTTACATTATTTGATACTTTTGTTAAACTTCTGCGTGAATTTATGTGTGTATTAATATAAATCTTCCATGTATCTGTCATGCAGTGCTTACATTTTGAATACATTAATGTAGTACTCGTAAAATAAAAATATCATAATTTTGCGAAGAGTCTTTCGTTCTTTATCATCGTCGAGTAAAGTGTACATATAACATTCCGTTGCTAGAATTACTTATTAAATAAATATTCCAAGTATTCGGTATATTTAGCTTATTTGTTCGCATCTGTCGGTCATTTATATCGTTATCGTTTTGTTTATTTTTACATGCGATTCCAAAATTAAGCAATTTCGACAAGAGACTGTCAAAAATGTACTAATAAGACTTTATTTTTATTTTTAGACACTATCCATTACCTTTTATTGGAGTACAGTTTATCAAAACATGTTTTATCTCGGGACAATTAATTACCCAGGAATTTTCTACCTACAATTCAAATATTGGAGGTTGTATGTGAAACAACGCGAAATAGTATTGAAAATTTGAAAGTATGAAACATTCTATTGAAGTCGCTAAAGAAGAAATTTTAGACAAGGTTGAAAAGACCGATTTAGTTATTCGTGAGATTCAGAAAATTCTGAAAGTGCCGGACTATGGATTTTTGATTATTTCCAAAGCATTTATCACACCCACACATGTGTTTTATTTTAGATATCATTCAACCAAAAATATACGGGTTTTGATATCCAGAAATAATATCCAAGGAAAACATGGCTTCAAATAACGCAACTACCTATTCGAAAGAACATTCTGAATTTAATTTTAAAAAACCAAATGAAATGGATAATCGTCTTTGTTGCTTTGCATACAAATTTGTGGAAACAATGGAAAGGAATTTAAGCTCTCATTATAAAATTTTATTTAAGGATTTAAAAAAAGTAGGAGATAAAATACCTTTAGTGGAAAGTATAATGAAGAAACTTATTGCATTGCCATTTCAGGAGTATAATAATAATAAGTCATACAACTACTTTCAAATTGTGTACAACTTTAACTTAAATAAATCATGAGGAAGAGATATTTTCGAAAATTGCGATAGAGGTGTTTTGAAGTACAATTTATGGGGGTGACTGGAGAACATATGTACATATCATGAAGCCATGAAAAGATTGGCGATAGATGCAGCTGAATTGTTTTTGAATTACACGAAAGACGTCAACAGCACTTCTGCTTCAACTTCAGAGGAAATTCCGGAAAAGAAATTGGAGGCTCGAAATGTAGTGTTTGGTAAATCCAAATCCAACTTGAAACCCAAAATTCGAAAGAAAAAAATAAACACAGGTTAAAAAAGTAAAAAATTAATTTTTGTATTATAGATTCTCAAAATATTCTCTTTGTTTTATAAAGTCTCTAAAATATCCCTGATGCAATTTTTCATCTCCAAATTTCATCAAAAGTGAAAATATATTATTTGAAAAAAGTTTTGGAACCACTGGAAAATTTTTTTTTTGAGAATGGCTGTTTATTTTGGCAACAGTGTGGGGAATATTTTACATATTTCATTAACAATGATAATATGTAAAATCATTATTTATTGAGAAAATAATTTTTTTGTCGAACGTTTTAAAATTTTATGAAGAAAGGTAATCATGATTTTCAAATCAAGTTTAATCCATGTTCAGATTTTGTCTCGTAAAAACGGTCCACATCCTCAAATAATTTATTCAAGAAACAAATTTAAAATGAAATCAAAATCCCCGAAATTATGGTATTTTCAAGTTGGTAAAGATGAAATGGATATGTTTCTGTAGAAAAACTTGAGAAGCACCGGTTCAAAAGATTCATCTAATGCAGTGGCGTAGCGTGAATTCCAGGCGCCCCCCCACAAAATATTTCAAGGCGCCCCCCCCCCCCCCCCTACATACATATTATTTTCAAAATAATATTACATACCTTTATTAAGTAGAAAAATTTTTACTTCTGGACTTCACATTGGTAAACACTTCGATTATTTCGTTAAATAAAATAAAACGAGATGTAAATATATATGTAGGTTGAAAATTTTTTGAAACTTGAAAAGTCAAAAACACGACAGAACAAGTTAAAAAATTCGGGTGTGGCCAACCCATGACTTTATCCATATACATATATATAAAAAATACTGAAACACGATAAACCGTCACTTATACCATACCGATTTTGATGAGTTTTTTTTAAACTCAACACTGCTATAAGAATTATAATTTTATAATATTGTGAAAATTCAAAATATATAAAAGACCGGAAAAAAAAAAAAAACAAAAAATCATGCGAGAGTAAACTACCACTTCTGATGGACGGATTTTGATCAAAACCTTATCAACTCTTACGCCTTATGTGAAAACTATAGATATGAAATTTCAACTTGATCGGCTAAGTAGTTTCAGATATATTGCGTGGTAACAGAATTTTTGATTTTTCTACAAGAAAAAAAACCAACTTCCGGTTGACAGATTTAATTTTTCGTAACAAGGTATTGCTTTAGGGTTATGATATTACAATATTATGAAGATACCAAATATGTAAAAGGCCGAAACAAATAAATCTTGTTCTAATATCTCTTACACCTTACGTGAGAATAATAGAAATGAAATTTCAGCATGATAGACTTGATAGTTTCGGAGAAAAAAGTAAAAACACCAAAAACCAATAGTAAAAGTACTACTTCCGGTTGGAAAAAAATGTTTAAAAATTATATTATTTTGAGGGTTGTTACACATACTACATATGCAAAATTTCAGCTTAATATGTATCATAGTTTTGCTGGAAAAACCTTTCAAAGATAACACAAAAATTAGGTGATTTTCCAAGGGTTGACGGTTGACGGACATTTTTGAAAGCCTTATGGATTGTAATGGCCGGCAAAAAACATATAAATATGAAATTTTAGTGTAATAGGATAAACGGTTTTTGAGCTGTTAGCGATTCTACACACAGGTACACAGATTTACAGACACAAAGACACACAGTCATACAAACATTTTCCAGAAATCATGAAAACGTGATCAGGCAATGATACCCGATACAAATCAGTCAAAATCTCAAAATGGAATTTTTGTACGATCACAATACTTTATCCGATTCGGATAACGTAAAAATTAGTGAAAAAGGCGCCCCGCTTCGCGGCGCCCCCCCGCATTGCGGGGTCTGCAGGCGCAGTCGCTACGCTACTGATCTAATGGTTTTTCATCTTATACAATGCCGAGGATATGTGGTTCACGGATTTATAGTTATTTTTTGTCCCAAAAGGTTAAAAATATTTAATTTTTGTAATTGACTTTCATCGTTAGGAAAATGAAAAATTTCAAAATTAATTCCTAGTTCAAAAAGTTAAAACTCCAAATGAATGCATAATGAGTTAGCGTAGCGAAAAGTATTTCGTTGCACCGGCGACACCATACGTTCGATATACTCATTTCGATATACATACATATGTACATACCATACGATATACACTCGTCAGTTATACATCGTGCAGAGGTGTCGTGTGATCTTACAAATCACCGGCATTTCTGTACACGTGACGACTACTTGTTAAACGAGCCTGTTAAATCAACTTGTTAAATCAGCCTGACCACTCGTCTGTCGAGAAGTTACGTCTCCGCCAGAGGGGTGCGGGTGATTATTAATACAATCGTCATTCAATAAGAATGGCGATTGGAATAAGTTTTAAGGGTTGTGTAATATATGTATATATGTATATGTAAATCAATGTCTGTCTGTCTGTTTGTCTGTTTGTCTGTTTGTCTCTTATAGGCTCCTAAACCACTCAACCGATCGCGATGAAACTTTCAGGACTTATTGTGATCATGCCGGGGATGGTTCATGTGAAAAAAATCGGGAAAAAACGGGAACGGGCCTGCTCACGAGTCAGATAACGTACTAGGAACGGGAACGGGAACGGGATCTGGAATGGGAACGGGAACGGGATCGGGAATAGGCGTGCTCACGCGTCAGATAACGTACTAGGATCGGGATCGGGATCGGAAACGAGAACGGATCTCAAACGGGAACGGAACGGATCGGGAACGGGCCTTCTCACGCGTCAGTAAATGTACTAGGACCGGGAATGGGATCGGGCATTGCAACGCATGCCGGGTCAGCTAGTCTATATATGTACATATATATAAAAATCAATGTCTGTCTGTCTGTCTGTTTGTCTGTTTGTCTCTTATAGGCTCCTAAACCACTCAACCGATCGCGATGAAACTTTCAGGACTTATTATGATCATGCCGGGGATGGTTCCTGTGAAAAAAAATCGGAAAAACAGGAACGGGAACCTGCTCACGCGTCAGATAACGTACTAGCAACGGAACGGGAACGGGATCAGGAACGGGCCTGCTCACGCGTCAGATAACGTACTAGGAACGGGAACGGGATCGGAAATGGGAATGGGATCGGGAACGGGCCTTCTCACGCGTCAGAAAACGTACTAGGAACAGGAACGGGATCGGGCATTGCAACGCATGCCAGGTCAGCTAGTCTATATACATATATAGATATCAATGTCTGTCTGTCTGTCTGTTTGTCTGTTTGTCTCTTATAGGCTCCTAAACCACTCAACCGATCGCGATGAAACTTTCAGGACTTATTATGATCATGCCGGGGATGGTTCCTGTGAAAAAAAATCGGAAAAAACGGGAACGGGCCTGCTCACGCGTCAGATAACGTACTAGGAACGGAACAATCAGGAACGGGATCAGGAACGGGCCTGCTCACGCGTCAGATAACGTACTAGGAACGGGAACGGGATCGGGCATTGCAACGCATGCCAGGTCAGCTAGTCTATATATATAAAAATCAATGTCTGTCTGTCTGTCTGTTTGTCTGTTTGTCTCTTATAGTCTCCTAAACCACTCAACCGATCGCGATGAAACTTTCAGGACTTATTATGATCATGCCGGGGATGGTTCCTGTGAAAAAAAAAAAACAGGAACAGGCCTCGGAAAAAAACGGAACGGGCCTGCTCACGCGTCAGATAACGTACTAGGAACGGGAACGGGATCGGGCATTGCAACGCATGCCAGGTCAGCTAGTCTATATATATAAAAAAATCAATGTCTGTCTGTTTGTCTGTTTGTCTCTTATAGGCTCCTAAACCACTCAACCGATCGCGATGAAACTTTCAAGACTTATTATGATCATGCCGGGGATGGTTCCTGTGAAAAAAAATCGGAAAAAACGGGAACGGGCCTGCTCACGCGTCAGATAACGTACTAGGAACGGGAACGGGAACGGGATCGGGAACGGGCCTGCTCACGCGTCAGAAAACGTACTAGGAACGGGAACGGGAACGGGATCCGGCATTGCAACGCATTCCGGGTCAGCTAGTTACTTGTAAATCTTTCATTTGAATAACAGTACATTATAATTTACAAAACCACTGTGACAATAAATTTTCATTACAAGCCGAAATATTATGTATTTCTCACACTGTTATGATTTTCTTCCTCGTGACATTGATCGTTTGAAGATGCTGCTGGGCTACGTTCGACGATCTTCATCCCCCGTGTGTGGTTGTTAGTATAATGATTGGTAGTACATCGGATCGGTCCTGTCGAGATGGACAATGACGATGTGGAGGATGGTCGAAGATGCAACATAACTTGAAAATAACGACGTTTGCGACATGTATCTTCTTGATTTTGGTACTTGTGTATGGATTGTTATGTTTTGTGGCTCAAAATGATAGGTGAAACTTCGTTTATTTATTGAGAGTTGAGTGTACAAGTGACGTGGCTTATGTCTGTTGGACTAGTGAGCCCAGACATGTGCTTTCCTTGATGTTAAATACTATTTTACAAAATTGGGGAATTCTATTCTTGATTGTTTGTATCACAGCTGCATCCCCTAAATACAGTTAATTCGTGTGGGTCCTCAACTACGTGGTTAGGTATGGTTGATAAAAATAACAACGAGGGAGACATTTTCCACTCCTGTTGTTTAAGTTTATTTTAACCCACATATGGTGATGATTGTTTTAGTACTTTTCGGTTCTTAACTATGTGATTAGGTTAAAAAAAAATAATGGGGGAGACATGACCCATTATCGTTACTTTAATTATTCTCAGCACATCTGTATATGTATATTCGTTCAACCCCTCCGACTATTAGTTACGTGAATAGACGCAAGTAATGTCAACCGAAAATTGTAAAAATATAATAAGGTACATATTGTAAGAGCGATATTACATTGAGCAACAAAACCAGCACCAGATTTTTTTTTTTGGTGGCGAGCATCTTATTACATTGCACCACTTTTCACTCACCAAGCTACCTGCTCATCTCATAATCTTCATACAAAAAAAAAATACTATACGAAACTAGGTACTCTATGTAGACGTAGAAAATATATAAAATTCAACCTCTCGTATTTCTTTCTGAATTTCATTGTTTTCGAAACAATTGCGTTGACGTTGCGTTGTGTTGACAATTGAGTACGACGATGCAAAAAAAAAGGTCAGAAAAGGGTTTTTGGTGAAGATTTTTTTCGGCGAACATTGACTTCCAAGAAATTTTCAAGCAACCCAGAGTCGCATCGTCTAATACATCGTAATACTTACCATTGGAACCTGTATATCTATCTGGTCGCCGAGGTTCAAAAAAAACCTGGTGTTCCGTTTTGTTGCTCAATGTAATATCAGCCTTAAGTTCATTTGGTCGATTCGACTATTCTTAACTATTCAACTAATGTGAATTGAAAATGGTCAGATCATAACACCACATCACAACTTTTGAGTTTCTTATGTTTGCGCATCAGTAGAAGAAGCAGAAGCATTCCAGAGAGCCAAGCAGGCTCATCTCGTGATCTTCATTTAAGCCGCAACAAATACTTCTTTATTTCACAATAGTTATCATTAGCCCTTGGAATTTGATAGGTACTTCATAACAGAAAACACATGTTTATATGAATATTTATTTTTATTTATACATATGTAAATTTTTTAAGAACATTTTACACGATTATAATTTTAATAAAAAATATGTAATGCAAAAATTTGAATGTACCAACCCATACCATTACCAATAATTTAATTTAATGTAATATAAGTCGACCTTAGCTCCAAAGTCCGAATACACCTATGTATATTATTTTATAAACTTTCAAAGTAAGTTAGTAGTTACTTTTTGGTGGCCTCGTTTCACTTATAGAGCGTGGTTTTCTGCTTTTAAAATTAGGATTGTCCCTATCGGATATCGATTTTCCACCCGTGATAAATCTCGTAACATTTAAATTCTCACAAGTATTATGATCGACGGTTTTATTGATTTTAATTCTCACTAGAGAGGGTCGCATTCCGAAACCCTTAAAATCTGACAAGCTTCCGCTCCGCATTATGTTATTAATAACTGGAGGTCCGGCGTACGTTTCGGCGCACTGTCCAACTTCAAAACCATTTTTCAAATCCAAGAATTCATCTTCAGGGTCGTATATTTCTACTTTTAGCTCGTTTCGCAAGTCTGATATGTTTGATAATCTTGCCGCTATACAACGTTCATTATTCAAAAATAGCAAACGTTTTTCTTTACCCTTATTGATTACGACAGCATTTATTTCTTTCTTATTTTTCGTTTTGATCAGTACTTCGAATTCTGAATTGGTCTTGACGCCGAACTTGATCTGCGATAATAAGACAATTCCATTCGTGATCCTTCGATACAATTCAACGCGAGGGATGTCGACGATGTCTTCGCGATCTCTATCGATTAGACCGCGAGACCCTGAAAATTCGTAGCGATTTGTTCTGATTTCGAAACACTCTGCAATTTTTTCCCTGAAAGTTTTGGGTGTCATATCAAGCTCGGGCGACACTTTTTGTATAGCTTTGAACAAGCAATTGCCGTCTCTTACTGGATTGTTCGCATCTTCGACCAATTGAAAATGATTGTCGATCAATTGAAGAGAAATGGTAGGCCCTTTTTTTCCAGAACTGAACATTTGAAATACATTATTATCTCCAGTTGCGACGATATTAATCCCCGTCAGTCCCAATATGCCCGGTATTACTTTAGTGCATGCCTCGACGCACAGTAAATTCATCGGAACGTTTTCTCTCGCAATGGCCGCGGCTATTTTGTGACATTTAGTTTCGGCCAGCAGCACCAACACATTCTTTTGGTATTGTTCTTTTATGTGGTTCAAGAATGACGTTTCGTTGTCTCGGTTTGGATCTAGGTTCACTTCGTACCGTCGCTTTAGTTTTTGCAACGCTCTGAAGTGATGCGATTCTGTGTCGTATGAAAAACCGTCTTCTATCTTATTGCCAATGGACTCGAGTAGACGTTCCCCTTCATCGTTGATCAACGGCTTTACGATTTGTTTAATGACAGTTCTTTCGACGCGTTCACTACATTGAGACTTGATCCGATTGGTGATTTTCTTTTCGAAGGTTTCGTAGTCGCCACTTTCAGCATCGTTTAGTTTTTGCGGGTTTTGCTTCGACTCCATCATCGACATGCGATTCTCCAGATCGTCATTCACATTGTTCAGATAATCGCTCATCACATCGTTTACTGTGGAAATATGTGCCGGTTGCATATTCCATGTCACGTTCGTCCGTATACTTCTAGTGGGTGCTTTGTTCACTTTCTTGGAAGCTCCCGCGAAACGCTTGGTTATACTTTTGAATATATTCTTCGCTATTAGTATAAACGAGCTTTCGCTCGCGCAATTATTCGCTAATACACCCTGCACCATATCTTCCGCGGTTGCCTCTCCGAATTTTTCGTAAGCTCTTTTCAAAGTCGTATTTAAATTGTGCCCGTCTATAATGTTCAATACGCATTCCCTGATGTTTGAAACCAATCGTTTGACAGTGTATCAAAATTATTCTGGATATTCTGATCGATTAAAATGTTGCTCATTCCGCGTACCATACAGTCTATCCCCGTCGATACGATTCGTTTGCCATAATCTTTGAAGACTGACTGGCGAAGATGTTCCGCAAGCGTTGTGCCTACTGTTTTCAAACTATCCACAAATCTCAACAGTACACCTGGTTTTAATAATTTTTGACCGAAGTGTAACACGTTTACACCGTTCGAAAGCATACTAGACATTTCGGCCTTAATCACGGAGAGCGTCACATTATATTGCCTGTGCTCCAAATAGTTTGTCCAGCTGCAGTTACCGGACACTAGAGAATAGTATGCGAATGTTAAGTCACTAATACCATCTTGTATTAAAGAATTACCGATCTCGGTTTTCATCTTCAAACTTGCCGAGAATAGATTGAGCACCACGCCCGTTACTAATTGAGCCAAGCCTGAAAGCACTATCCAAAAAAAATTGAAGATATTCCCGAAAAACAATTGATGAGGTGTCTTCAATTTAATAACTTCGTCTAAGCCGTTGATACGAAACACATGTATATCTTCAGCTTTTGAAATCGCGGTCTGCTCGAAACAATCCGCCAACGATTTCAAACAGAATTCTGGTTCGTCATAATAATGAAGCACGGCCATTAAGCGTTTCAACGCGATGTATATAATATTTTGTGTTTCCACCTTGGACAGTTTCCTGTGATTGTGCAATATTTTTTTTATCGTGTCTTGAATGTTATAGAAGTTGTCACCCAATGACTCGGTACACTCATCGCTTATAACATAGTAATCTTTTTTTTTTTGATGGTTCAGCCATTTTTTTTCAATTAGATGATCGATAAGGGCGAGTGTGCACTTGTCTTTTTCAATTAAATTACTCTCTTTTAAATAATCCAGCAAGTCTTCTTTCTCCAAATTGCGACTGTAGATATTTTTCAACTCTTTCTTGAAATCCAGCTTTCTTTTTGACACGTGTACGGGTTTAATGATTTCTTTGTCGATCAAATCTCGTATCAATTGAATATGAGGTCTTATAAACAGTTTGATTTTGGGCTTGTCGCTCTTTTCAATAATTTCCTGAAAAGCTATTCGGTATGCAAACTGCAAGTACAGCACCGTTTTCACAGCAATTTCGTAGATGGGATGCGAGGAAACTTCAATGCTATTAATTTCATCGTGCTGAATTATCAATCGATAAGTTCCATTGACCGATTCATGCTCTTCGAGGATTTTATTTTTAACGAGTTCGTCTACGATTTCTTCTGCCGCTCTATTGCCAATGTTGTATTTTTTGAAATCGTCGCATTCGATGGAATCGAAGTAGGAATAACTCACGTTTGCTCTTTCGTCCAAATTTAAATTTGCCTTTTTGTTGAATTGAAATACTCCTCGAGTTTTCAACATATGATACTTTTCTGCGCCTATAATATCAACGATATCACATTTGATGAAAATCATGTTGTCGCTTTTCAATTCTTGGATTTGCTCAGGATACAAAAGAATTTGATTTTCGGTGCACTCTAAAGTATTCATTTCACTTTTTTCCTTACTTTTAGTGAGCAACTTCAATAATGAAGGATCAATTATCTCCAACTTTTCATTACTCACAATAACATATTTGGTTTCATTCTCGAGCAACTTGGACTCGACTGATAGTTTCCAAAACATTTCTCTACTGGGCAACATCGAATATTTTTTTATTTCCCTTTTGAATAAAGTTTCGTCGAAGTTGTTGCACTTTAATAATAAGGCGGCTAAATTTTCCCAATCTATGCCGTATTCGAAGCAGACTTTTGGCAATTGACTGTCCCAATTATTTTATTTATCTCAAAATTTTGCAATATACGATGTTTTAATAAATCTTCGTATACAGATTGCGACAAATACTTATCGATAGAATCGCAAACGAAAGATTGTGGCGATACAGAGTGGCCCACAATATCATCTACGGAGTCTGAAAAAACTGCAATGATACTGTTTATGTGCTTTTGCTGCTTTTTATAGCCTTCGATTTGGATAAGTCCCCAACTGGTCTCCTTCAACTTGTCGATTGAACTCTTCATTCTCAAGATGTACTCTTTTCTTTTATTGAAAATCGCAAACGCTTTGCCCAATTCCGCTTTGATATCGTTGGGTAGCTTATCGTTTATTGACATTGCGAGCTTAGTGATTTTCTTAGACAGTGCGTGCGCTTTATAATAGTGGGCAGCCTCACAAAAATGAGGCTCTAGTTTGATAATTTGGTTAAATATAATAATCGCTTCTTCGTTGCAACCATTACGAATGTAATAATTTGCTAGTTTTAAAATTTGAAAAGGACTAGCGATCCATTCACAGAATTTATTCAATTTCTCTTCTGCACTTGTCGATATCGAATACTTCGATGGCGTTTTTCTCTCAAATGTACCAACTATCGTTTGGCTTATACTGTTCAACTGTGAAAGGAAGTCATTCATCGAGTATTGGCAATTCGCCAGTTTGTCTATATGCTTGCTTTGTTTGTCTAACCAAAATGCCCAATTGTCGAGACAACTTTGTGTTATGATACTCTCCAGCTCGCATGGTACTGATTTATTTTTCAGATCCTTCTGGAGCTGCTCATACTGTTCTCGAAACTTTTTGAAACACTTTTCTTCCACGGCTATACAATTTTTGTAGTAGTTTTTGACTTCGGATATTCGACGCAGTTCTTCGTTGTCGCGCTGCTTCTTCAATTCCAGTATTTTAAAGTGGTGCCCTTTATTCACTGCAGGGTCTAAGATGATCAATTGACCTGATCCCTCTTGGCCGCATCTTGCCGCTCTTCCGAGTGCTTGTTGTTCTATTCGAATGTTAGTCGGCAAATATGTCAAGCAGACGTGCAATCCTCCTGCGTCAATCATCGATTTCGATATTTTGATATCGGTTCCCCGACCGGCGAGATTCGTGGCGATGATCACATGCCCTTGCCCTAATTCCTTGTCGTTTTGGATGATTGTCATCTCTTCGTAGTCTCGTATGTACGTGTGAACATTTGTTATCCCTCCCTTATCGGTGAATGCTTTCAACAGGACTTCCACGATGTCTATCGTCTCGCAGATGATCAAAACGGATCGATTTTTTTTCTTCGTCACATCCAGCGCTGCGGTGAATATATTTTCGACCCATTCGTCTTTAGTTGTACAAATTATCGGTTGATATTCGGTGAACTTCTTGCACATTGCCGTGGGAATAGTGACGAAATCAACAGTGTACGTCTCCTTCAGCAGGTCCCTGTCTAGCATCGATCCCAGAGTGCCTGTCAGTCCGTACACATTATTGTACAGCTTGATGAACGACACGTTCGATATGAAGACCGCCTTCAAAGACTGCATGGATAATCTGCATCCATGTTTCAGTTGTAGGAATTGATGTAGCGCCTTATCCCATTGGGAATTGGCATGGTCTGCTCCGGTGTCTTTATCCAGAACTATGACGTTAGGGTTTCGATCCGAGCTCTGTCCAGTTCTGTCCACGTCCACTATGTAATCTCGGTGATCTTTCATGTACAGTGCATTCTTGGCTGCCGTGATCCAATCGTCGAGGTGTTGCTCTACGAACGGTTTCAAATACTCGGGCACACATATATCCCTTTTCGCTTCGCTGTAAGTCTTCAAAAGGTATACAAGTTCTTCAGTGTATTGTTCTAACGACGGCAATACTATATTCGTAAAACTGTCTACATTATTATTGAGCAGCTTCCCATTGTTATCTAGTACGTTGGTTTTCACCAAATGCTCCCACATGCGATTCGCATGGTCTTCGTTGTTTCGGCACACCCGTTTGACGTCTTCCATTTGTATCATCGTGTACAGATTGGAAAGCACAGCGTGTTTAATCACCCTAGGTCTACAGTATAGGCGATTTGTTCTGCGGTAGCCGCCGGTTTATTGATCCACTTCCATATGAAGACGTAGACTGACTCGAGTTTGTCCAGGCCGGGCAAATCGTGTGATAGATACAAAACGTTGTTGCCCTTGTCCAGCAACATGCTGTCTACTTCGTCAATGATGACGTTGTCGAAGCTGCTGTTACCCAAAATGTTCTTTCCGTAGAAGCGATCGAGCAGATAGTCTCGCTGGAAGTTGGGCAGGTCTCCGTATATTACTTGATTGCTCGAATATATGTTCTTCTTGACCTCGATGTCTTCGGTGCAGTTGTGAGAAACGTTCACGTGAAACATACGGTAAATCGCATACATATCACCATTGGTGTCAGCGTCACGTTTCGCCAACACCGCCGAGCTGGTGACTATGTCGACTCTCTCGCCGCAAAGGGCTTTCATTATCGCCAAAACCATGACTATTAAAGATTTCCCCTCGCCGGTGGATATCTGCGCCAAAGTGTTGGAATCGTTTGAGATAAATAACAATATGGATAGCTTTTGGGTATCGCGAAGTTTGAACTTCTTCTTCAGTTCTATTGCTCTGTCTATGACGGCGAGAGTCATTTGGCAATTTTTTATTTCATAAATTTTCTCGTTTTCGCTTTGTCGCCATTGCATTGACATGTGTCATTTTTAAACTTCCTAGCCCACTTTTTTATATCAAATTCACTATATTTATCTATATAAGAATATTCATTAAAATTTTTGAACGAAAGCACTTTGCTCCGTATGCTCTTTGATGTATTGGAATTTTTTGATATCAGTTCCACCAGTTCATCGACCCTCCTCACTTTATTGTCCGAATTTAAAGTTTTACGTTCAGTATTAACGCAAAAAATATTTTTTCTCTCTTTTTCGGTGAATGCGATTTTTTCGTTGTAAAAATCCAACGTTATCTCGCACAGTGTGTCGGGATTTAGACCGATTTTGTTTTTTTCTAGAACTTTCAAAAACTCAACCATTAGCAATTCGCCGAATGTGTTCTCCAACGACACAAAAAAGAACGATACCGTGGACAGCTTGTCGCTTGTTTGCCAATCGACGATCTGCGTCAATTTGTGTTCCCAATATTTCTCTTTTAGTGCGAACGGCCATTCGGTGAGACAGATTTCGTCCAAATCCAAAGCTTCGGTCGGAATACAACTCAGTATGCGTAAAACGTTATCGATGCACTCGAGGTAAGTGGACTGCTCCGATCTACACTCGTTCAATTTCACGATAAGTGACGTGAGAATATCGACATTTTTTATTCCCAGCAAGTACTCCATCCATTTGGGTCGGTTCGAGAGCGATATCTGGAAGAAGCTTTCGAGTCGATGGAGGATTAACCGAGCCAACCAATCGGCTTGAGGATATGTAGCAACGATCCAACTGAAGATGTGTCCCAAACAATCACCATCGGTGGCCGAGTTTAAAACGCAACCCACCAGATAGTACAATTCCTCGAAATACACTTGCCTACCTTCGTTGGCAAAACGCTTACTTATGTAGTACAAAACGCTGGAGTTGCCAATGTATTCTGAAGATATTTTATGCAAGCAACATCGCATTTGCTCCTTTTCATTGCCATCGATAAAAGTATTCAATATTGTAAATATGTCATCTTTTTCGCTCGATTGATAGTCACTGTAGTAAGTTTCATTGTTTAAGTAATCATCGTAGGAGAGGTATATTTTATTTGTAACATAATCAACCATGTCTTGTGTTTGTTTCAATAGTTCAATCTCTGAGAGGACTTTGGCATACATGTCATTTTTCCTCTGGCGTTCTTTGTCCAATTCAAAATGATCGTTGTGTACGTTTAACAGCTTAAATTCACCACTTGCCGTCAAATAGAAATGCAAGGGCTCCATTGCCGAAGAGTTGTAACTGTCCATCAAAAACAATTCCTGCCGTTCGTTTCGACCGTATAATCTGATATTCAAAGTGAAAATACAAGCCAACAATTCCCTATAGCTTTCAGAACGTGGTCCTTTTTTTCTGATATGATCGTAGAGTTCTTTCATCAAGACTTGATCTTTGAGACATTCGTCCCAATTGTAGTTTTGCTCCAGCGCTTTCTTAAAACGTCCGTGAAGAGCTTTCAGAAGCTTGTCCTGACCTATTTTTTTCAACATCGCAGTCGAGCGTAGCTCGTCGTTGGAGTTTCCAATGCACGGCATGTTTAAATAGTTCAACTTGAAAAGTTCATTTTCGAGAGGTGCATATAGTGTATTTATGTTGTGGTCACGTGTCATGCAAAAGTTTCTATACTCATTGTAGTACTTTGAAATGGTCTCGGGCTTTTTTTTTAAATCTAAGCCGCCGAAAAGTCTAAATCTGGGCTTCGACTTTTCTTCAGATTTGGATTCATCGACACATCTGGATTTTTCCAATACGAATCTCTTGACAGACGCCTTCAACGCTTCGGTGATATTTTCTTCGTCTTTGGATGATTTCAAATGTTCAAATACTTTCTCGTACTGCTCTTCTTTATATTCGTTAAAGTATTTATTCAGCTTTCCTAGAGCATGGTGAGAAATGCTATTAGCATTATTACCTTCTACTTCATAAAGGTATTTTACGGGTATTTGCATGTTTGAATTTAATTTGGACAAAGTGGGAAAACACTTATCGATCTCCTGCAATACGACCCTGCGACAATCTTCGACCGAAAGATTTTTAGTACTATTTTTCAAATCATCTTCAGAGCTCTGCTCCGATGTCTCTCTTCGTTTTTTGGGGCTTTCCTGGCGATTCAACGATCTATTATTAACATTACTGGACGATTGGACTTTTGACTTAACGGTCTTGGCGGTGTTATTTCGCGTGACCTTTTTCACAGATGTAAAATTCAAATTTCGTTTAAAACTTACCCTCGTTGATTTTTTCTCACATTGCTCTTTTCTATCGCTGGTGATTTGATTAAGACGTTGTTCGACGTTGTCCAAATCAAATCGCAAACTTTGCAAAATCGTATCCTCAGTGGAAATGAAAAGGTTTGTATAAGTATTTAACATGTCGGCGGTAGGTGTAGCCTTTTTTCTCGTAGCCATCTTGCGATTCTGTCGATCCTTTTTCTCTGTACTATTTCTATCTTCGAATTGATATAATTTAGGATTTTCGAGGCGTGCACTGGTAATACTGGCATAACAATCTTTATATGAACACCAAATGCCACTATCGTCATCACTGTAATTTATAGTTAGTTTACTACGCATATCTTCACCGTAAATTAGGATTTTTTTCAAAAATAAAATTTTAATTTTCTGTATGTTGAATAAGCGATATCCCAACCATTTTTTCCATGTATTCCATGTTGACCACGTTTGCCTTTTTTTCCGTTATTCCCATTATTATTTTCTTTAACTACATAATCAATGAATTGATCATTGTTTTTAAATGATTCACGATTATATGGCCAGCGAAACCACCTTGGCCACCAAATCCACCTTCACCACCTGGTTTTCCTGGTCGTCCCAATGATCCTTTGTAAAGAATGAACATTTGAAACGTACTTCCGGCATAAGCAGAATAAATTATTTCGTTTCCACTATTAGTTGTAACGTGTTTGAAGATATTCGATAACAAAATAGTTTTATTTCGATAATTTTCAACAACTTTGGCAACATCAAGATTTATATGGTTAACCAATTCGTCGAAATAATCGGATGTCGACGAATTATTATTAGGAAACCTAGCTAAAAATTCTTTCCTATTCAAGCTTGATCCGTCTAAGCCATCTGTTCCATTTCCACCATCTTGACCTATGCTACCATCACCGCCATTTGAAATGATTTTGAAATTTCGCGGAAAGTCTATGGTATCCGCCAAAATTATAGCATTACCACCGCTTTCACCAACATGACCATCGTCACCTTGCTTTCCGTGTCCCTCCTTTTCGGTTTCAGCCTTCTGGGAAAAATTGCTCACAGCATCTCTACCGGAAACGTTCCAAACTACAATGTCTTGAATCTTGATCGTTTTCGCTAAAACGACTAGATTTTTTCCATGCCAAAAGTCTACATCAAGATTGGCGTCAATTCGTAAAATGCTCGCACCAACTATTCGTACTTCTTCGACGGAAGGATTTTTCGCAATTATTATTCTCAACTCTGGTTCAATTTTGCTAAACACCATGAGTTTTCCTTCACTTCGACTATCATCCGTCCGTCAACAAATTTTTCAGATATTTCTACATCTGTTATGAATTCAATAACTGCTTCTCTCAATTTATCCGTGAGGAACAGTTCTTTCTCTGCCATCAAAGATTGCGCTGCATTTTGCAAAGTCGAAATGTCGATTCCTTGACATTTCACGATATTCTGCAACAATTCCTCAAATGACACCTTCCCGGAACAGAAGCATT
The DNA here is from genome assembly GCA_022651745.1 of Parapsyche elsis. Lineage (NCBI taxonomy): Eukaryota > Metazoa > Arthropoda > Insecta > Trichoptera > Hydropsychidae > Parapsyche > Parapsyche elsis. The sequence continues at coordinate 1,064,795 of JAGVSN010000079.1, read as the reverse complement.
GTAAATCTAACTTATGGGCGATCAATTTTATGTCTTTGAATTCATTTAAAGTTCGATGAACAGTTCGAAAAATTTCACCTCTTTCTTGATGAAGGTTTTAAAGATCGAAATGTATTCCACACATTCAGTTTCGAACTTGGAGAGAAAATCGTTTTCGTTTTCCTTGTCCGGATAGTTTTCGATCAAAAGTGCGTAGTATGGCGATGATGTAAAACGATCGGACATTTGACGTATACTCTTAATTTCGCCAACAGTTTGAAGTATCTCTTTAAAAAAGTCATAGTTTTTGCTATGAAGCGTCTCATGAAGGAGCGATTTTACAGAATCCCAGAAAAATTCTAGACAGTATTTCACATACATTGCCTCAATGTAATTGCAATCGTAGCCGTTCAAAGTTATCCTGAACTTTTTTTCGATAGTGTTTTTGATCTCCGCTAAGTTCGGTTTATTCTCATCGATCTCTTCTCGGATGAGACGGTTGATTTTTTGTTGTGTGTGAACCTCTGAGTTCTTGTCGTCTGGAGGACTTATCGAAATGGCACTTTCATCATAATACTCGGCTACTTTGAAATTTTTCGTCAAACGGTAAGCTTTTGCCAACAGATAAAAGTAGCTTGCAACGACTTCGGCCCTCGGCGGTTCAGCAGCAAATTCGAAGATGGTTTCTTCCAGTTGATTTATCGCCCAAATCAATTGAACGTTCATGAATTTTCGGCACAAATCGTCGTCGCAGCCTTCCAAAATTTCGATTGTGCATTTCGCATTTGTAAAATCGCCATAGTAAATGCAAGACTTCAGAAACTGCACGCTATCCGATTCACACTCGACTAAATGCGTTTCTTTTCGGTCGGATATGTTTTTAACTTTATTGAGTAAATTTTCGGCGTCGTCTTTCAATGTTTTCATTTCGGGGGAGAAATTGTCTGCGGTAATCTTGCCGATTGTTTCTAGACATTTATCCAAACATTTTTCGACACTTTCCAAAGCTAAACTCTCCTTGTCGAAAATTTCTTTGTAATACATTCCCGCATCGTAGTAACGAATGGCCAATCGTTCGTAATAATCATGATCAGACCACGATTTTCCGTTCAATTCTAAATTGTCATTAAATTCTTTGTACAGTGCGTATATGTCGAGTGTGAAATTTTCTAGCCACTTTTCTCCTGTTATCTGTAAGCGAAAATAATCAACGAGAAATTCTTCTATATTCCCGAATGAAATTTCATTCAGCATACAACTGGACAGAATTCTGTGTGTGCTAGTCATGTTTGAAACATATGCAGTCGATATTACCACTGCACCATTGAGTCTTCGTTTCTACAAAAAAAAACATGTTTCGTTGGTTATTTTAGATTGGGTGACTTACAAGGGAGAGTATTACATTCGAATTTTTTTAAACAAACGACATATATGTACATACATATGTACAGTAAACTCCCTCTTATCCGTGCGCGGCTTATCCGGTTTGCGGCTCATCCGTGCATTTTTTTAGCCAAAAATTTAAAAATAAATAAAAATAATAGCTTGCATATTTGTCGTAAAAACAGCACACCAATCGAAGCCAGCTGACGCTTTATTGTACAAAAGCTAATGTACCGTGAAAAGTCCGTAAATGAGTTCTGAGAAATACTCAAATAAATGCAACTCTTATTTAAGCAATAAATTAAAACAACCCGTCAAGTTTTAGTGCTCGGTTGACGATATGTATTCCAATGCCATTGTTTACTCTCCTTCTTTTAAAACTTAATAAATTCGTTTTCATTTTACGTAATGTGTTTCACAAGAAGAGAGAATGTGTAATGGGATTTTTAATTTTGTGATTTTGGTCAGTCTTGTGTGGATTGGCATTGCGATCCGTGTAATTTTTTTGTATACGCTCGTCATGCTCATTTAAACAATTCGACTAAATTGAACGAACCTTCTCAGAATTCTTTCTAATGAAGATGAAAATTTGATGGCCTTTTGGAAAAGAATGACAATACTAGATGCTATTTATGGCGTGTCGGCAGCATGGTCTAATGTTAAGCCAATAACTCTAGTTAGATCGTGGAGGAAGCTTCTCGAAAACGTAGAAGATGATGTTTTAGATTCCAACGAAGAAAGTGACGATATATCGGTTATAATTTTGAAGACGTTGACACTGAAAATGTGAATGAATGGTTGCATTGTGATTCAAATGAACAGGGTTTCCAACATATGAGCGATGCAGATATTGTTGCTGCTACTACGATTCAAATTGACGATGAAAAAAGCGTGAAGAAGAAATTATTTTAGAACGAGTTAGTCATAGGAAAGCTTTACAATCAGTCGAAGATTTATTAGAGTACATGAATCAGTGGAACTTCGATTACAACGCACGATTGCAGTAAGGTTAGTACGCACTGATGTAAAAAAATGACTGAAAGACTCGCAAATTCAAACAAAAATCACTCATTTTTTTTCTAAGCCTATATCTGTGTAATTCTGATGAAAATAAAGTTTTATCGTGTAATCCGTGTTTTTCAATAATCCGTGCCACCTCTCCCCCGCATTAGCCCGGATTAGAGGGAGTGTACTGTATGTACAAGTACAAACAATATAAAATATCAAGCAATTATAAAGTCTGAGGGTCAGTGGTAGAAAAATTTTAACGAAAATCTGTTCACGAGAATCATTTCCATAAAATTCGTTTTTAATAACTGTGAAATAAATTATTTTTTTTTGAAGCTAGTTTAAAAATAATTGAGAGCCACTAGTTTGCTACCATTTGCTATAATTCCTGTGGTTTTCTTGTAGAAGCAATGTTTATTTGTAAAAATATATCTATCTCTTTTATGTCACATTGAGAGAACGGCGGTATAGAGTTGTTATACGAGGGTTACCGTCGTCAACCAAACATGATGATATCAAAACAGAAATAGAGGAAAAAGGACATGGAGTAGAAAATATTATAAATATATTCAAAAAATCGACAATCAACGGCGAAAAAATCCTTAAATATTTCCCGTTATTCTACGTAGATTTACTACCGAGAGAAAATAACAAAGAGGTCTTTGAGATCAAAAACTTGGTACAGTGTATGGTGACTATCGAACCACCAAAAAAGGTTCTTCAATGCACAAACTGTCAACAACTTGGTGACGCCAAAAATTTTTGCAACAGGCAAGCTAAATGTGTCAAATGTGCAGGAAATCACCACACAAAAGAAAAAAAAAAAAAGTTATAAGAGCTAACTGCTCGGTTGATATGTAAATCTTGACTCATTGACTGAGCGCGGTGTACATGTATTCATGCCAACAAGAGGAAAGGGAACGGGGCGTGTGTGTGGTAGTCTTTATTGTTTAGTTCGAAGAATTTGGCATACGGACTTCCCCTTTAGAGGTCAAAAGTTTGTCCGAGACTAATTTGACATGTGTAAATCTATTTTTTAATGGATTTCGAGAGAATTCTCGATCCAACGGAAAGTTTTGTACGTCACTTCTTGTCGTCAAGGCTGAAATATAGGCGAGACGTATGAAGGAGCGGAAAACGGTTTGCAAAAGCTGATGTCATCCAAAAAATCCCCTTTTCGAGTTTTACGACTTTCTTCGCGGTCTAAATTATAATCGTTTCCAAGACTTCATTTGTAAGACATTGTTCGTTGCTAAGCATGGTTTTGAGTCATCGCGCATGGTGATTGAACAGGCGATATTTTGGATTTGTACATAATTCAACAGTGGTAGTTTACATGAAGTTAATTAGTATAAAATATTAAGTTATTCAAATACGAAAGGTTCGGGATATAACAGAACGTAAACGGACTCAATAAAAAAGCCCAAGAACTGGAAGTATTTCTAAAGACAAACAACATTGATATAGCATTAATATCAGTAACACACTTTTCACAAAAAAACTTTATTACAATAAAGGGATACATAGCCTACTGGACAATACATCCCAGTGAACGTGCACGTGGTGGTACAGCTATTCTAATCAAACAAAATATCCCACATTTTCAACAAGAAGAAATCAGAGAACCTTTTATGCAAGCTACTATAATCACGCTTAATTACGGTAGCGCAGAATTAAACATAGGTGCAATTTATTGTCCACCAAGATATACCATAAAAAAAGATGAATTTGTCAACATCTTCAAAAAGCTTGGAACAAGATTTATCATTGGAGGTGATTATAACGTGAAACATACTGCATATAATACATGTCTCGACTTATAACTCCCAGTAAAGGAAAATAACTGAACGCGATCGAAATGTCTGCGTGTAAATATCACTCATCGCGAAAACCAACCTATTGGCATACAGACAGCAATAAAATTCCAGACTTGATTGACTTCTTCATTACGGAAGGAATATCCTCAAACTATGTACATAGAAGTCGAGGGAATTGAAGACCTTACGTCCGACCACACACCAGTGTTAATGACACTAAGTTCATCAGTCATCAAAAAAAAAAGGAAACAAAATCTCACGAATAAATTTACAGATTGGGAATTGTTCATAGACAAACTGGATCTAATTATATAAAACACTTAAGTTTGTATGTACATATGTACGTATGGGTCATTCGTCAATTACCAGGCGTTGCTCGGACGCGATTAATAGAAACGACGAAGTACACACGATAGTAGATGTTTTCGGCAGATTTAAGTACGTACGTCCCCCCCCCCCCTAACCCCACCCCTCCACATCCCCGCATCCCTCCTTTATTACCCGGCTTTGCTCGGGATGTAATTAATATAATGTAATATAGTGTTTGTTTAGTAAATTATTTCGGGAGTCCAAAAAGGGGCCGCCGGGGTATGAGGGTGGTCTGGTGGGGTGGTAAGGGGCCGGCATTGCTTTTCGGGAGCCCATAAAAAAGGCCGCCGGGGCTTGAGGGGGGGCTGGGGGGTGGTAGGGGGCCGGCATGGCTTGAGGGAGTCCAAAAAGGGGGCCGCCGGGGCTTGAGGGACGTCTGGGGGGTGGTTTGAGGGCCGGAATGGCTTTAGGGGGTATCAAAAGTTGAAAAAAAAAAAAAAAAAAAAATTCAAAAAAGTTCAAAAAAAGTCCAAAAAAAGTTGAAAAAATCCAAAAAACCGAAAAAATTTTTTAATATATTGATAGAAAACTCAAAAAATCCTATAGTGACGTCATAGCGTTACTATACTCCCTAAATTTTTTTTGGCCCCTTACCACTCCCCAGGCCCCCCTCCTGCCCCGGCGGGCCCTTTTTTGGGCTCCCGAAATAATTTACTAAACAAACATTGTATTACATTATATTAATTACACCCCGGGCAAAGCCGGGTAATAAAGCTAGTAATCTAATAAATTTGAAAGTTAACCTTAAAACCCAAAAAAAAAGAACTTGAACTGCAAGCCCAAACATTCATTGACCAAACATATGAGAGAAGCAGCTAGTGAAGCCACACCTGTACCAAAAGAAAAACCTGTAAAAGAAATCAACTACCCTCTCGAGATTAGAGAACTGATCAAAGAAAGACTTAGAACAAGACGCATGTGGCATAGAACCAGAAATATCGCCGACAAAAGAGAATTCAACCGAACGAGTAACATAGTAGTTGTTTTGAAAATTACCTGAGTGGACTAGGTCCTGAAGCTGACAAAGACTACTCGCTATAGAAAACAACTCGAAGATTCAAACGACCAATAATTCAAGTACCACCAATTAAAAATACGCAAGGACAATGGGTGAGACGAAATGAAGAAAAAGCTGAACTATTTGCACGACACCTAACATCAGTATTTCAACCACACGATATCAGTGCTCGAAATGGAAATTTTCACGAATGGGAGCGCTCGATAATTTTCAAAAAATATCAAACGACCTTTTTTTTTAATTATATGTATGTAGATACCTATACCTACATATGTATATTATAACACCAAAACACTTATTAATTACGTAACATATGTACACCAATATATATGAATTTATGGGTGATTATATTAGGTTATTAGTATTATTATTATAGAAATTGTATTACATAAATGCACAATTTACACGGTTAATTTTTTTAAATTTGAATAATTGTTAATATCACTATTTTGTTAGTCACGTGCAGTAATTATAATTCACACAACTTAATAATCAAGCGATTCCCGATCATAGATTGAAATTGCAAATACGTTCGCTAAATTCAAGTTCTCTCATCAGAAGGACAGGCATGACTGAACTATTTTGAAATTTTGGTTCCTTTAGTATAGGTATAATGGTCGCGGTACAACACGACAATTCAAAGAAAGATATCGTAAATCATCACAATGACCGATGGCTCGAAAAAGCCCGTTGCAGTACGAAATGCCGATTGCCGGCCATAAAAACTTTTTGCGCAAAGCCGACATAGAATCTAAAAACCCTCGGAATTGAATAGAATTCTAAATCTTATCTTCAAGTAACGCGTGCACTCAGCTTTTTTCAAAACATAATAAAATTTTAAATGGCTTTTGGCTACAGATATGTCGGAATTGAAATGTAAAGAATTTAACTTCCAGTGAAAGATTATGATTTAGGAGTCATAAATGTAAAAAAAATTCACCGTCTAACATTTTTTCGGCAAAAATTATTGAAAGAGCACGGAAATTTTGGTTTTTTACGAAAGGGAGCGCTAAATTTACAGATTTCAGAAGAGTTTTTACTTTATCCTAATCGGATAAAGTATTGTGATCGTGCGAAAATTCGACCTCGAGATTTTGACTGATTTGGATCAAGTATCATCCCCTTATCACGTTTTCATGATTTCTAAAAAATGTCTGTATGTCTGTGTACTTATGTGTGTGTGTTTTCTCCGAAACTATCAAGTCTATCAAACTGAAATTTCATATCTATTATTTTCACGTAAGGTGTGAGAGCAATAAGGAATTTGGTCATCATCAGTCAACCGGAAGTAGGGTTTTTTTCGTGTAGAAAATTCTAAAATTCCTTTACCACAAAATATTTCTGAAACCGCCCCATCGATCCAGTTGAAATTTCATATCTATAGTTTTCACGTTAGCCGTAAGAAATACTGTGATTTTTGTCAAAATCCATCTGACAGAAGTGGCAGTTTATTCTTGAACGATTTGTTGTTTTTTTATTTTTTTCGGCCTTTTAAATATGTTGTATCGTCACAATATTGTAATGTTTTACTCCTGAGCGAAATTGCTGGTTAGGAAAAAATAAATCATTAAAATCAGTCAACCGGAAGTAGGGTTTTTTTTTTTTGTCGAAAAGTTTACCACAGAATATTTCCGAAATATTCCGGCTATCAAGTCGAAATTTCATATTTAAAGTTTTCACCTTATGTAGCTGTAAGAGATACTTTGGTCAACATCTGACGACCGGAAGTAGCAGTTTTTCCTATTTGAATATATGCCGAAGATCGTATTTTACATACGCGCGCGCACTCTACATAGTGATTTCATGATATGTATGTATGTATGTATTTTGGTAGGTGTGGTGGTATGCATGCGTTTTATTTACTTACGTACTTAAAAAAAATATTTTCGTTACTCTTTGTATTCCTCAAATATATGGATTAAGTCATGGGTTGGCCACACCCGAATTTTTTTTATTTCACCACGTCTATAAGGATTGGTTTTCTATCTCAATATATTTTTATTTTGTCTTAACGTACTACAGTGGAACCCCGTTGCATCGTTCTCGCTTGTATTGTTTTTTCGCATACATCACTATTTTTTCATAGTCCCGGCCAAACACCCATAAGAACAGTGTTAAATAATATCGCTTGCATCGTTCTCCTATATATCGTCTAAATATTACGGTCCCGTCACAAATTTTACCATGATAGATCGTTTTTTTTTTCTTTGTCACACGTGCGAGAACCCAGTCTAGACCAAAAGTCGGAAGCACCCCATTTTTTCTCGAAATTTCTAAACAATTACACTGTAGATTGCAATTTACCTGATTTTCAATTTGGATTCAGAAATAATCACTCCACTATCGACCAAGTATATCGAGTGATTACAAAAATAGAACAAGCATTCGAAGAAAATAAATAGATACTGCCCAGCTGTATTTTTGGACGTATCGCAGGCCTTCGATAGAGTATGACAGTGCTACTCAAACTTTCTGATATGGCGGACCGGTAAATTTTTATTAAATTTTCCGCGGACCGGTACCCTACATATATGTATCTATATGTACATACATATGTATAATACTATTTTACAATAAAAAAATATATTTTCTTGAAATTTTATTAATAAACAAAAAAATACATTCAACTTACATAAATAGATAAACTAATAAAATAAACGATGATACAAAATTTATTTATTTCTTATGAGAGCATTGAGTATGTAACATATTTTAAATCTAATCTACACTAATGTGAAGAATGAGCCTGCTTAGCTTTTACCAGCTACTCCAGTCGTGATTCTATTGTGGATAGCGGAGGATGAATGTCCACACAATTCCTATATTTATTCTCAATGACGCCCATCATCGAAAACCCAGTTTCGCAAAGATCGAAAGGTCGAAGGAAATGGGAGAATTGCTTTTAGAGAAATCTCAGCAAGCTCGGGATATTCCGTTTTAGCTTTTATCCAGAAGGAAGCATGTGATAATGTCACGAAACTCATCTTCATTCCTTCATCTGCAGCCAGCTCCAATAACACTGTTCGACAAATGACGACTTTTTATAGTTCAAAGACGAGATATAACTTTTCTTATATGTAGATGTATGCCCAGTGAACACGAATCTGATAATAAAAAATGTTGATTGGCTCCAGATTCTGAGATATGTGTTTTTTCTATTTCTTTGTGTTGTTCGATGTCTCAAAATCTGTCAATTTCTTGTTCAAAATGAACATTGTAATCTATAGTCGGGTATTTTATCTTTCATTTGTAGTACTTTTTTGCTTTCAGATCTTTCTAACTAGTCGTCCAGTTCAAATCAAAAGTCAAAAGTACGTATTTTCATGTAATACATGAACGAAACATGTTTATTGGGATAGTGCTCTGACCACACTATTTTTTGTTTTCGTTTAAAAGGGTTAATTGGAAGTGTGCTGAATTTTAAGTAGTTTTAAGAATTTTAAGCATATATAGTAATAAGTTATCAACGTTGATAAGATTGTACTAATTTCTATTATTAATAATAAAAAAATATATATATTTAGCATAAGTGCGAAAAACACGGGTCTTTCATTCATCAATCATCATACAGTGCTTTTTCACTCGATCGATCGTTTCATACTACATTGGTGTTGTGATAAAACGTTAATAATACATTTATCCCAGTGGTCTTCAACCTGGGCGATATTTTTTACTTGGTTGGAATATTATTGATGTTCAATGACATTTATCTGCGTCTTCAGGGTAAATTAGTGACACTTATTGATTGTAAAAAGGCTATATCTATATTTATCGATAAATTAGAACTGTTCAAGCAAAATATCTTGCAGAAATTATTTCATCAATTTACAGACTTATTATCAATAAACGATCAGCTGCTACAACTGCTGATGTAAATGCATTTGCAGATCATTTGCATGGTCTAAGAACTGACATGATCACTCGATTCAGTGATCTGATAAATTTGAAGATCGATTCATGGATGATGGATCCATTCAAAGTATGTAAATATGTCTGATGTAGATTTTACGTGTCAAGAATAAATTTTAGAATTGAATGCAAGTCTGATTCTAAACTGTGAGGATATTTACTACAACTCTGGCAGAATAAGAAGATATCTTCTATTTATTCTCAATTGTGGAGTAAAGTTTTATTAATACTACTGGCTTTTCCAACTTCGTATTTAGTTGAATCGGGTTTCAGCGCAGTTAATCGTCTTCTCAAAAAACAGATAAATCGATTGTGCGTATCAGAAAGAGGAGATCTTCGCCTGACTTTATCAAGTTTACAGCCTGATATTGAAAGTTTTGTCAAATCTCACCAGGCACAGATGTCGCATTAAAGAAACCTGTATTAATCCATTATTAATAATTTATATTTTTGTATTTATCCTTCAATAAATGTTTGATATTGTAAATATTTGGATTTGATTTTTTTAATAGTTTTTCCTATAATCTCGACTAGCAGAATGAGTGGTCATCGTCATTTTTCATTTTTTTAACGGTTAACAACTTACAAATTAAATAATATTGAAAAATAATATAGAATTTCTAGAAAAATTGCAATTATAATAAGGTGGTATTACTCAAAATAGTTTTTGGACACGGCGCGGCGTGGATTATTTTATTCTTAGAAAAGTTCTAGACGAATTTACTTGAAGGATCAATTTTTAAAAAATATCTGTTTGTCGCTATCGGTCTCTGACGTTTGTGTAGTCGTGAATTGCATAATACCTACATACATATGTATGTATGTATGTACATATAAATATTTAACAAATTTTATCGATAAGCAAACAAAAGTCTCGATTCCCGGGACTTCAAAAAAGCCGAGACTTCAGAATCGCTAGTCGAGAATATTCTCCAAAAAATTATTCGCCGAGAATATTCGAGAATTTTTTTTTTCTTGGTTATTAAACATCTCTAGATAGCTTAATAGCTTTTTAGAGGATTCTAGTATATTTTCAGAATCTAATAGGAGTAATATGATTTTCTAGAATGTCTGAGAGCATTTTGAATGACATTTTTTTCATTCTGACGACAGTGAATGTGTCATTCCATCATTTAACATACGCATTACCAGCATGAACGTTTTCTGCGAAATCCTCACAGAAATACAATGTTTATTAATATTATTGTACCATAGTTATTGTACTAGAAATAATAACCAATTAGTTGTAGGTAGAGTAAGGAAAACAAAGATAGCTGGTGGTGTTTTTCACAGGGCTGTATTAATGTATAATGCCCTCCCGGAGTGCGTCATGTCTTCTAAGACCATAGATGTATTCTTAAAATGTGTGAGGAGACACCTCTGTGAGAGATAGTAGTTATGTATAATTAATTGGTAATCGACGCCATTTTATCGAAAGTCGTACGTCGAGTTGGAAAGGAATACGTTAAAAATGGTAGACCGCTCAATGCTCTGAAAAATTGTGTGGATTTTTACCATGCAAAGTTTACCATTGCTCTTATAATACTGGGTTATTCTACATATAGCATACATTGTATAAGATAATAGATGACGTATTTGGCTCAAAATATTTGAACAATTCCTAGTAATAGTAAAATATTCTAATTACTCCAATCTAAATTAATAGTTGATATTCTTTATCATTTTAATCCTCGATACACATTAAATATATATTTCATACACGAAGAAACATATTATGTGGCACAAAACGTGTTAAAAATAAAGTTAAATAAAATTTTCGAATGTTCTGATGTGCATTTGGCTCAGAAGCGCCATCATATTCGATGTTAAAACTTGTGAAAAAGGTGTGACCGAGTATTTCAAACAATCCATTTTAAAAATTTTCACGACAAAAGAAAACCCATCTTACCTAAAGATGAAATTTGCGCTTGGGCGTGGTCGACCTCAACTGTTAAATGACGTCAATTTATTGCCAGTTGCCAACCGTCTCTATCAAAGGTTTGCGGAAGACTGGTCCAACAGTCCAGCACTCTAGAACAGTGCTACCCAAAGTGGTGGTCCGCGAGCCCTATGTTGCCGGTCCGCACAGTTATCTCAGATTTTTGACCAGATCCTGATATTTTTAAACATAATTTATATATTTTTTTATATTATATAAAAAAAATAAAATACCGACACTCCTATAGTTGTATATTTGTTTGAATGCCTACAAAATTTTTACTTTATCCTAATCGGATAAAGTATTGTGATCGTGCGAAAATTCGACCTTGAAATTTTGACAGGTTTGTATCATGATTTTTGGAAAATGTCTGTATGCCTGTGTACTTTTGTGTAAAATCGCTAATAACTCAAAAACCGTTTATCCTATTAAACTGAAACTTCATATTTATATTTTTTTTACCGGCCATTACATTTTTCGTCAACCGAAAGTGGTACTTCCCTTGAAAAGCCACCTTATTTTTGTGAAATCATTGGAAGGTTTTTCCAGCAAAATTATCATACACATTAAGCTGAAATTTTTTCATATGTAGTAGGTGTAACGACCTTCAAAATAATATAATTTTTTTACATTTTTTATCCATCCGGAAGTAGTACTTTTACTCTTGGTTTTTGGAGTTTTTAACTTTTTCTTCGAAATTATCAAGTCGATCAAGCTGAAATTTCATATTTATTATTTTCACGTAAAGTGTAAGGGATATTATGATTTTGGTCAACATCTATCAACCGGAAGTGGCAGTTTACTCTTGAACGATTTTTTTTTTTTTTTTTTTTTTTTTTTTTCGGCCTTTTAAATATTTAATACCGTCATAATATTGTAATATTATAATCCTGAGATAAATACCTAGTTATTAAAAAATAAATCATTAAAATCAGTCAACCGAAAGTAGGGTTTTTTAGTTGTAGAGAAGTCAAAAACACGGAATATTTCCGAAACTACCAAGCTGAAAATTTATATTTATAATTTCTATATAAAATTTAAGAGTTAATAAGGTTTTCATAAAAATCCGCTGATCTTAAGTGGTAGTTTTTCCTATTTGAATATATGCGGAAGTTTTTTGAATATATGCATAGTTTGGTTTTATGTTTTCTCTGGATCCATATTTAAGCACATTAATCATATAAAAAAAAGTACCGTAACTAATTTGGTTGACGCGGGTAAATTCAGGGTCGAAAAAATCTAATTTACAATTTTTTTTGCGAAAAATGATGAATTATAAATGGAGCCGCCAATTTTGGCGCCCGGAGCCGCCGGTTCCCGACCACTTGTTTATCGTGTTTCAGTATGCGTTGAAAATTGTATGCGTTCGTTCGATGTTCGCTATATTCGAAGCAATTACTCACTGGGTATTTCCCAGAATACTGGAAAGTCGCAAAAGTCATTCCACTGCCGAAGCCAGGTAAGGACCCAAAAAACCCAGTCAATTATCGACCCATCAGTTTACTTTGCACTCTCTCTAAAATTTTAGAAAAAATCATTTACTCGCGCTTACTAAAAATAGTTGATAAAAATCTGATTAATGAACAATTTGGTTTACGCTCGGGACATTCCACAACCCAGCAGCTTACCAGATTAACTGAGCACGTGACGAAGAACTTTAATATGAAGAGAAGTACGGGGATGGTGTGTCTCGACATAGAAAAAGCCTTCGACACAGTTTGGCACGATGGACTAATTCACAAACTAATCAATAACAAAGTACCCAACTACCTTATTAATATCATCCGATCATACCTAACCGATAGAAAACTAATAGTTAATGTAAAAGACGAACCATCGATGCCGAAACCGATCGTGGCGGGAGTTCCACAGGGAAGTTTGCTAGGGCCACTCCTATTTGCCATATATATAAATGATATTCCCGTTCCAAAAAAGTGCCACTTAGCACTTTATGCAGACGATACTGCTTGCTTTACGAGCAGCACCAAACCTGACGCGATTCGTAAAAATCTTGAATTAGCTTTAAAATCATTAAACGACCATTTTACAAAGTGGAAAATAAAAATTAACCATACAAAAACGGACGCTATATTCTTTAGTGTTCGAAAGCACAGGCCGAGTTCAGAACTGAAGATCCCATCAGGAGAAAGGCTGAAATGGCAAGCTCAGTTGAAATATTTAGGAATAATATTTGATAGAAGATCGCGCTGGGCCCCACAATTAGAGTCAGCGAGGTGCAAGGCGATGCGCGCGATGGTAGCGGTCTATCCGTTGTTCAACCGTCGTAGCGCTTTGTCACGATCCAATCGCATCAAAATGTATCGCGCCCTAATACTACCAATATTAACATACGCTGCACCTGTTTGGTACAATGCCTCCACCACTAACCATACTAAACTGCAAATCGTGCAAAACAAAGCCATCAAAATCATATATAACACCCCCATGTATACTAACCTCAAAACGCTTCACTCGCGAAACAACATCCCATTTGTAACTGATATTACTAACAAATTAACCACGAAGTTTTACCAAAAAACTACCAATAAACACGCTAACAAATTAGTAAAAAGTCTCGGTGATTACGATAGTGTGTATAAACATAGGCTCCCGAAACATAATCTATTTTAAACGTCCGTTTACAGTAAGTCACTAGAAATAAGAATTTAATGTATCTGCATGCATACCCTATTTATTATGTATTGTATTTAAAAAAAATTTTTTAGCTTAAATTTTCCTACTGTAAAAACAAACACTAACGATAAAGTAAGATTATTTTCCTATCACTACTAACACACATTTATTGTAAAATGGATAATGGCCACTTGACCAGGAACCATTAGGATATGTTTTTTAGTAAATAAGAAGTATTGTGAACATTATATGGATAAATAAAAGTTAAAAAAAAAAAATGTTCGAAGCAATATTCTCCGAGCAAAATTTGATTTTTGACTTTTAAGTTTTAAAATTTTTTTCGTTACTCTTTGTATTTCTCAAATATATAGATGGGTTGGCCACACCGGAATTTTTTATATTTGATGCCTGTGTTTAACTTATTTTTATATTTGATTTTTACTCAAAAATAGATATATTTAATGCTAAATATTTATTGTTTTTTATTGCACACATCCTTTTAAATAGGTCCCTGTTAAATCGTACCTATTAATATTTACTTAATAAATTACATATATTTAAAAATTATAGGTATTTTTCAGTTCTAAAAAATTTTTCACAATGTTTAAAAAAATATTGCATATGTATGTACATAAATTGTAAATTATTGCAGGTTTTTTGGTTTGTTATCGGGGCCCGAAATTATTATTTTTCCTGGGGCCCGGATTCACTCTCTGCGGCTTTGTATATGAGGTATATAATATAGACTTACCATAAAATTTTCTTTTCAAACCGGGACACCTTAGAGAGTTTTCTTGAAGTAGTTAGTGAGCCGCTTTTATGTGATTTTAGATTGAGAGAAGTATATTCTTGTATATGTATATAGTATATTATATGAATTGGTTGACAACAAAAAGTTAACAATATTTATCACTAGCGTAAACTTTCGTTAAAAATTCTTTGTTATTTTTAATCGCGTCGAAAAATTCACTACAATTTAGTTCACAATTAACTTTGCAGCGCAATAAAGCTTTTACAGTTGATAAAACCATTTTACCTCTTTCTTCAGACCATATGTTATTCATTATTGAAAAAATCCTTTCAACCGGTGCAGATGTGCCTGGCATGCTGAAAATTTATTCTATAATTTGGACAAGATTGGGCAACGAAATGTTCTTTTCTTTGAAATGATCGAATAGTTTTATCCATTTTTCTTCGCAACTTGCATTTTTCCAAATGGTTATAGTTCGCAGAACAAAAACCTTTTGCAATCACCACTTCATCAAACAGTTCATCCATGTTTATTGCACTATTTGAAGAGTTTCATTAATTTTTTCACCTAATGCTTCAATTTCAGACCATGATAATTCATTGTTGTTTATCCAAATAAACGATTCTACTCCACCAAAACTATTTTCCCATAATTCAATGTAAGAAAGACATCGATCATAAAATTTTATAAACTCTTGTGGGATTGTATTAATATTAATATTTCCATTATTTTCCCGTATTCTAAAAAGCTTTTTTGCTTCTTGTGGTATAAATTTATTTTCAAGCCTTTCCTCAAGATTTTTTTTTAATTTTATCAGTTCAATGACAATATCAGCTGCACTTGCTTTTGTACTTTCCATAATTAAGGTAGATTTGTTAAACAATGTAAGTTGACCTTACACAAACCGCAAATATATTTCACCACAATCATTTTCAAAGAACTCTTTTATCAACACTGGACAGTGTTCTTGCGAAAAAAAGTACGACTTCAGTCCCTCATAGATTTCAAGTATTCTATCGATAGCCGGAAGTAGCGAAAGAAAACGAGTGTTGCTATGTTGAAGAACCTTTTTATACTCGATATCTGCAAATTCACAGAACTCTTTCAGTTGAGTTACTCGAACCGTATAAATGTGAAAATATTTATAAATTTTTACTACTAAAGCTTCTATTTCAATAGGTAGAACATCAACTGCAGTTTGAAGACAGTTCTGAACGATTTGAACACCGTAACCAATGCCCACAATATTTCTTCCTAGTTCCTTCTTCGCTCGACTGTTGTTTTCTTCTCTCCGTTTGACACCCCCAAAATTGGTATTGCAGTTATCTCCACAAAATCCAAGAATTTTTTTTGTTAAATTATGGTTTTTGATAACTGACATTAAATAGTTTGTCAATATTTCTGCAGTTTCACCAGGAACTGATTGAAAGTCTAAAAGCTTAACCTTTACTCCACAATCTGGCACAAAATATCGCACAACACAGTTTTAATTTCTTTCCTGTTGGAGGCATCAATTGATATTGTCACAAAATTTGCTTTGATTAAATCTTCACAAAGTTGCTGAAACGACAGTGGCTCAATCACATTAACAATGATAGCTTCACACTTTGTTCTGGCTAGTCTAAAGTTTGTTTCAAAAAACTTTGATATCAATTTAGATGAACAATCGGCAGACTTGAAACTGAGATTATGAATTGCAACATGAAATGCAAAAGTTGCTTCTTTAGCAGATATTAAAAATTCTTCGTTACCTGGATCAACATGTTTAAAATGTGACACTATTTTTGAGGAAGTTCCTGCCGTTACTAGACTAGCCTTATGTCTCGCAAATTTCAAGTGACTTTTGATGTACGAACGTTCACCATGAGCCACCGAAAATTCCGAAGAACACTGATCACATTAAATTTCACTTTGTCAATATGACCACGAATTTTTTTCAAAAACGGATAATCCCGGCTTAATTCATCAAAAAATACACAGTTTCTTTTTAGCATATTGGGAGTTAAATTAATTTAATGTACAGTAAAAATAATCGCAACAACACGCCAAAAACAAACACCGACTCGAGAAAATTACCTTCACAATCTGAAATAATTCACATGCGCAAACTGTTGCACAAAATTCCGCATGCGCGGTGGCTGAGCAACTGACGAATTTGCGTGATATCGTTTGTTTTAATTTTTTTTCCAAATGACCGGGACAAAATGACAAACTGGCCGGGACGCTGGGACACTGGGCTCAAACCGGGACAGTCCCGGTCAAAACGGGACTTATGGTAAGCCTAGGTATATACACATGTACTTCAATATTATTTATCAAATTTTATACGTCGCGTTGGTCGTATAGTAAAAAAATCAGTCAAAATCTCGAGGTCGAATTTTCGCACGATCACAATACTTTATCCGATTAAGATAAAGTAAAAAAAGGTTATGTCGGTGTCGGTAGCGCACGTCAAATAAATTCATTAACCTTAAGAGCGATATTACACTTAGCCACTCCACCAACACCCGATTTTTTTTGAACCTCGACTACCAGATAGATATACAGGTTTAGATGGTACGTATTAGATTGTGCGATTTTCTGGTGTCTAAAAATTTCTTAGAAGTCAATGTGCGACGAAAAAAACCTTCACCAAAAACCCTTTTCTGACCTTTTTTTTGCATCGTCGTATTCAATTGTCAACGCAACGCAACGTCAACGCAATTGTTTCGAAAACAATGAAATTCAGAAAGAAATACGAGAGGTTGAATTTTATATATTTTCTACGTCTACATAGAGTACCTAGTTTCGTATAGCTTCCTAGACCTATTTTTTTTGTATGAAGATTATGAGATGAGCAGGTAGCTTGGTGAGTGAAAAGTGGTGCAATGTAATAAGATGCTCGCCACCGCCAAAAAAAATCTGGTGCTGGTGTTGTTGCTCAATGTAATATCGCTCTAACACTATTTACATAGTAAGATCTCGATTTGTCCATACTTCAATTTATGCTTTTCGGAAGAAATATTTCTAGCTTATATGTACATACAACATACATATGTCAAACAAAGGTTGAAGATTTGGATCCAAGGATTTATTCTTAAAAAAATCCTGGGGCCAGTTTTTAAATATTGAATAAAAGTTTTTGTTATTTGGATTTTTTTAAATACATTTAAGATCGATATAATTTTTATATCATGACAACAAAGTAAATTATGAAATGATAATTAAATTTTACAGAAAAATATTTTTTCAGAACGGTTTGATCGCCACAATCACTGAAAATAAAATCAGTTCTAATGTTGATAAGGGTTTTGCCACAAAATCAGTGTTGCTGGGGTTTGAGAGACGCTGGTGTAATTTTGGAGATATTTGAAACACAAGTCTCAATCAACTCGAAATTATTAAAAGTGGAATTGATCCATTTTTTTTATACTAGCGTAAAACTTTTTTCAAAACGGTGTTACGTCCGACAGACTTTTTGATATATTTCTTTTAAATGCATATAAAATGTAATACTGATTCTCAGAATCAGCAGAGGGCTTAAGTTTGGGATAATTAGTTTTTTTACCCTTGGTGGCCTTGGCGTCATCCACTCGTCGAGTCTTTAAATTTATTGATTGCACACGTGCCAACACAATTGACTATATTTCTTTTAAATACATTAGATTCTTAAGTTTCAATAGGATGGCCGATATTTACGACCCTTGACTAACATTTATTTTAAATACACTAAGTTAAGTTTTGAATAGCGAACGCTACACCCATTTGTACCCTCAAGGTTCAAACACTTGTCGAGCCGAAAAAGATTTATTGTGCACAGCTGTGTCGATTTTACATTGAGACAAATATTTTGCGTTAGAAAATCATCCTCCACTACTATAACTAGTTTTTAGAAATGTATACCTATATATTGGAGTGCAGAGCTCATTCCAGCAGAGAGAAACAGAGAGAAATTCACGCACTACCATTCTTACCCTATGCTTGTAAACATCAATTCAATAAACGAAAAAAAAAATGTAAACATCAACCACTGCGTTTAATATTATATATCTCTGTGTGTTTCTCCATCATCAACCCTATCCATCGGAGATCATAACAACGGTAAAAAAAAATAGTGTCTGTCGATTTAACACCTTTTTCAAGTAAGGAGAATGTAATTTGAATCCTTTCGAACAAAATGATTTAAAAACCTTCAGCCAAAAATTTCACAAACTAGACTTATCTGTATTTACGTATCGCATCTATTTCCACGCAGAATATGTAAACCAAAATATCACACTCGATGTGTTTACACGTTTCGCGTCAATCGGGCGCCGTGGCGCCGCTATATATAATATAATACATATGTATAGTCGGATGCCAATACAAAATGGCCGACAATATTGGTTTCGTAAAAATATTCGGTCACACCAGTGCCGTCATAACAACATTGTAGGCCCTAGGAAAAGCAATGCGCTGGGGCCCCCCTACCCACACCCAAAAAAAAAAAAAAAAAAAAAAAAATTCGGGGTGTGGCTGTGTTGAACACGGCCGTAGGTTTTCCGTGAATACGTCTGCTTTAGCGGCTAATATTTTATTTGGAATATGAAAATGAAATGAAAGCATCGAAATGGATACATTAATATGTTATACTAGTAATCGATTACAATTTTATTTTATTTATCACTAGTTGACCCGGCATGCGTTGCAATGCCCGATCCCGTTCCCGTTCCCGTTCCGGTTACTAGTACGTTTTCTGACGCGTGAGCAGGCCCGTTCCCGTTCCAGATCCCGTTCCCGTTTCCGATCCCGGTCCCGATCCCGTCCCCGTTCCTAGTACGTTATCTGACGCGTGAGCAGGCCCGTTCCCGTTTTTTCCCGATTCCAGATCCCGGTCCTGTTCCTGATCCCGATCCCGCTTCCGATCCCGTTCCCGTTCCCAATCCTAGTACGTTATCTAACGCGTGAGCAGGCCCGTTTCCGTTCCCGTTTTATCCCGATTTTTTTCACAGGAACCATCCCCGGCATGATCACAATAAGTCCTGGAAGTTTCATTACGATCGGTTGAGTGGTTTAGGAGCCTATAAGAGACAAACAGACAAACAGACAGACAGACAGACATTGATCTTTATATATATAGATTGGCCTGTGGTAAACAGTGGCCGTCGAGGTGCTCGCGTCGTTGTTTTCCCTGCGCGCCGCGTCAACTTTCTGATGTTCCCAATACCGCCTCACTCGTTCTGTCACAGACATTTTAGTACTGATCGATAGACGATTAGACCCTCTTTCTGATGATATACGTTTTTTGTATTTCCTATTGGCTTTTTGGTGAGTATGGGCCAACATAGTGAAATTTTAGATTTTTTTTCGCTTGTTTTTGATTTTTCACCAACAAATAATTTACAAAGCTCACTTTTTACGGCTTAAATCGACAGATCTTAAAGAGATATTTCTTTTGGTAGCAAAATCGTGAGATATACTGCTTGGGAATATCCAAAAACCTCCAAAATAGCCGTTGGAAGATACGCCTCCTTCCCCGCACCTCGCGCATGCTGAGTACCAATTTAAGATTGTAAATTTATCATAGACGTATACCCAAGCGAACAAAACAACATTCATGTCAATCGTGTTATTAGTAACGAAGTTATAGTGTCGGAATGTATGTCCATCCAAAGTAACATCGTCGTTTCTGTACGGGTACCCCATACTGGTCCGCGTATAGACATATTCAAACAACAACAAACTAGACTGATCTGTTTTATGTAAAAGTGTATTTACATATCGCATCTGTTTGCGCTTAGCATATCTATGTATGTACATACTCGTATGTATGTATGTATGTATATGTCAACCAAAAAATCACACTTGATGTGTTTACACGTTTCGCGTCAGTCGGGTGCCATCATTATATTATATTATATATATAATAGCCGAAATCCGTCTGTCTGTCTGTCTGTCTGCTGATAACGCTCGCTGACGAAAAATAATGAAAAAACCAGAAAGATTGGGGGATCGAACCCAGGACCGCAAGCTCGAGAGTAATCACGTTAACGCTATACGCTATCGCCCTTGGTCAATTTAGTCCTTTTTTTTTAACATTACCTGATAAATGAGGAAAAATAATTAAAAAGCCAGAATGAGTGGGGATCGAACCCGGGACGCCAGGTCGGGAATAATCGCGCTAATGCATACGCCACGGCCCGTTGTTGATTTGGTCCTTTTTTTTTTTTAAACCTTTTTTAAATTAATAATTATAATATACATACATAAATAGTAAAGTAAAAAAAATAAAATCGAGACTACGGGATTGCTATAATACATAGATGGCGCTATAAAAACTATTATTTTTTTTGTCACTTACAACCGTGCGATCAATTAGTGGGGATCTCTATTAAAAAAGCGCTTTACGTAATTTAAAATTCCGCGGGCGTTGATATTCAACGGGCTTACACTAGTATATACATAATAGCCGGAATTCGTCTGTCCGCCTGTCTATCTGTGTGTGTGTGTGTGTGTGTGTGTGTCTGTGTCTGTCTGCTGATAACGCTCGCTGAGGTAAATAATTATAAAACCAGAACGAGTGGGATTTAAACCCGGTACCACTGATATAGCCGAATATAATATGGCTCGCGACTTTGCTAAATTGATACGTTGTTATTATAACGCGCCATAGATGGCGCAACATATTGTTGCATAGGCAACAACTATAAAAACTATTAAATTTAATATTATTTTTTAGTTTTAGTACTTTAGTTTGTATTGTGTAGTTTAGTTTGTATAGTTACAGTATCTTATGAAACCGAAACAATTAATTCTTGTTTCGAACATACAGGTGGGCGACGGTTTGGCCACCCCTGGTATACATATATGAATGTACATATGTACATAAATTAATTTAATGAAAGATTCAAGGATTTCATTAAATTAGAGGATATTATTTAATTTATATTTCTACTCATCTTGCAAAACAGGATTCTCTTCAACGAATGCTACATACATACATATATGTAATAACAAAGCAACGGTCTCGTTTGACGGATGATTTTTCCACTGGATATTTGCGAATAGCAATTAACACGTAGGTACATACATATGTAGGTATGCATGAGCTTTAGTGTGAAATAATTGTTGGAAATATCCAGGGCAAAGTTTCAGATGCATCTTTTTAAAATTCCCACTTTGATTAAATGGCATTCAAGTTATTTCCCTCTGCAGCGTTGTATAATGTAGATTTTCCAAATTTATCGATTAGACATCGAAACTGTTATGTTCCAACCAATTTCAATTCACATTAGTTGAATAATATTAAGAGGAGTCGAATCGACCAAATGAACTTTACAATATGTAACTTGTTATACCTTTACTATTATCAATTCACATTAATTACGTCTATTAAAGTAACCAATAATTGAAACAATAAATTAAATTATAGACGATAACCCGTGATCACATAACTAACCAACAAAAATATGAATGTGATCACTTGTATGTACATATGTATATACGAGATAAGAGAAATGTAAACAATAAGATTAGAACGTCTATATAACCGTTAATTTATAGCCCTTGATCACGTAACTAACCATCAAAAATTATGAAAACAATCATTTGTATGTACATATGTAAACACAAATATATGAATAAAAAAAATTGTTTATGTATTATAATTTCAATTTCTATTTCATCAAATGTCCATTTATCTTTCTCTACAAACAACCATTTTATATGTAATATTGTAAATATAGATAAATAATGTCTATAACATTTTAAAAGTGAAGTAGAAAAAAAAAAAAAAAGGTATATAAATCAATTCAGTACTTTGTAAAGCAACGAAAAAACAAAGAACTATGTAAAATTTATTTCAAATTTATAAACACTTGGTTGAAACTAATATAAATACATATATAGGTACTAAAAAACATAATAGCATACCTGCCATTGTAAACAATAATAAAGAAATTAATATTTATCTTCACACTCACGAGCACACCCGAAAATGGACAAATTCAAACCGGAACTGATGAAACATTTCATTTTGTTTCGAATTTTAAAAATGTACACCGAACAATAGATGTCACTAGTAATATTAATATTGAAGTGGTTCCGCCACAGCACCACTGGGATGCTAGGAAAATAAAAGTAAAATCGGTGGTTCTACCAGAGTACCACTGAGGCCCAAAGGGTTTAGATGGAACCTGAAACTGATTTTATTTTATTTCTAAATTATAACAGAGTGACATGACAGGTTGCTCCAATTCGTCACTATGACCAAATAAAAATTAATACATACATAATATGTACAAATATATACATACAAATAGATACACACATACATACATATGTACAATAATTAAATTAAAAAAATTAAAATTATATAAAAATTACAATTTTTTTTAATTATAAAAATATATTTAAAATTAAAAAAATAAATTTAAAAAGGACTTTATTCGTTATGCTAAATAAAAATATATTAATGTATCCATTTAGATGCTTTCATTTCTTTTGTCATATTCTAAATAAAATATTAGCCGCTAACGCAGAAGTATTCACGGAAAACCTACGGCCGTGTTCGACACAGCCACACCCCGAATTTTTTTTTTAATCTGTTGCTATGCGAATCCGAACGTAAATCCCAAATTGCTGGACGCTCTTCGATTTCGAATATAAACGCATCAATATCGAATGATTCCATGTGTCGACTGCGAGTGGTGAATGGTGAGTGGTCAGTGGTTATATTAGCTCCGTTTTACAGTAACAGAGTAAAAAGTGGTGTTTGTCTGTCAATATCGATGATATTTTGCTCCTTTTTGAAATAGGCTGTATTTTTTATTTGGACTTCCTTGATATTGATAGACGACTTTCTTTGCTCCTTTCTCCAACAGCATTCTAAAGCAGGTACCAGACGTTTGCTGCTCGACCGACCACCGATATTGACCGAGTACGTGTCTATACGCATTTGGTAGTTTTTAGCGAGTCAGATCTTTTCCCACAGTTTAAGGTCGCCATCTTCTATCGTCTTTTCGTTCAATTCAATTTTTCAAATCAATCAAGTATGAATCGTCATCGTAAAATGAAACAAGTTTTCAATCGAATTACCCCGACGATGGTAGAATTATTGGAAGATGAGTTGAATACAGAAAAGATGCGGATTTGCACAAGAAAATGGATATTACGTCGAGGTACTCACGGAGCCTCAGTTGGACTTCTCAGAGAACTGAAAAGTGAAGATATAACAGAATACAGATTATTTATGAGGATGAGTGCTGAACAATTATTTGCAAAATGTATATGATAAAATTCAATTATGAGAAATATTGGAAATAACCTTGTCTTTTTTGGCAACAGGGAACAGTTTTTGAACTCTGCAACATATTTTTCGGGTGCCCAAATCATCCATATCTGAATTTCTTTCTGAAGTTTTGGATGCGATATACGACTACTTGGAGGAATATATTATTAAGTAGGAAAGTAACTAAATACTATAAATCGAGGGATAAGGTTATTGAGATTCAGTGGTGGGGGTAGCCACTCGGCCCAGTGGATAGACATTGTAAAGTGGCGTTTGTCCGTTATTATCAACTACGTTGACATTTGCTTGTTTTCTTTCAAAAAGAATTTTCCAACAGGCTTCATTTTTATTTCCGGCTGCATTGAAAAGTGGGGTTTGTCCCTTATTATCAACTATGTTGACATCCGTTCCCTTTTCTAACAGAATTCTACAAAGGCTTCATTTTGGTTTGTGGCTGCATTGAAAAGTGGCGTTTGTCCATTATTATCAACTACGTTGACGTTCGCATTGTTTTCAACAAGCTTCAGAATTTTACAAAAAAAAAGTTTCATTTTCATTTTCGACTGCTTTGAAAAGTGGCGTTTGTCCGTTATTATCAACTACGTTGACATTCGCATTGTTTTCCAACAGAATTTACAAATGGTTTCATTTTCATTTTGACTGCCATGAAAAGTGGCGTTTGTCCGTTATTATCAAACGTTGACATTCGTTGACATTTGCATTGTTTTCCAACAGAATTTTACAAATGGCTTCATTTTCATTTTTTGTCGGCAACATTCGCATTAAAAGTGGCGTTTTCCGTTATTATCAACTACGTTGACATTCGCTCCCCTTTCTAAAAGAATTCTACAACAGGTTTCATTTTCATTTTCGACTGCCATGAAAAGTGGCGTTTGTCCGTTATTATCAACAACGTTGACATTCGCATTGTTTTCCAACAGAATTTTACAACAGGTTTTATTTTTCTATTTATGGCTGCAATGAAAAGTGGCGTTTGTCCGTCATTATTAACGACGTTAACATTCGCTCCCCCTTCTAACAGAATTCTACAAATGGCTTCATTTTGGTTTGTGGCTGCATGCAAAAGTGGCGTTTGTCCGTATTTATCGACTACGTTGGAATTTGCTCCCCTTTCCAAAAGTATTCTACAACAGGTTTCATTTATATTTCCGGCTGCATTGAAAATCGGCGTTTTTCCGTAATTATCAACTATGTTGACATTCGCTCCCCTTTCTAACAGAATTCTACAAATGGTTTCATTTCGGTTAATGACTGCATTGAAAAGTGGCGTTTGTCCGTTATTATCAACTACGTTGACATTTGCATTGTTTTTCCAAAGAATTTTACAACAAGCTTCATTTTTATTTTTTGCTGCATTGAAAAGTGGCGTTTGTCCGTTATTATCAACAACGTTGACATTCGCATTGTTTTCCAAAAGAATTTTACAAATGGTTTCATTTTCATTTTCGACTGCTTTGAAAAGTGGCGTTTGTCCGTTATTATCGACTACGTTGACATTTGCATTGTTTTCCAAAAGTATTCTACAAATGGTTTCATTTTTATTTTTTGCAGCCATGAAAAGTGGCGTTTGTCCTTCTCTATCAACTTCGTTGACATTTGCTCCCATTTCCAATAGAATTTTAAAACAGGCTTCATTTTCATTTTTCGCCGCTATGAAAAGTGGCGTTTTTCCGTGATTATCGACTATGTTGAAATTTGCATTGTTTTCCAATAGTATTTTTAGGCAGGAATCGTTTTGGTTTGTTGCTGCCATGAAAAGTGGCGTTTGTCCCCATCTATCGACTTCGTTGACATTTGCTCCCTTTTCTAACAGAATTCTACAAATGGCTTCATTTTCATTTTCGATGGCCATGAAAATTGGCGTACGTCCATTATCATCGACTACATTGACATTTTCTTGTCTATCCAACAACAATTTGACCCCGTTTTCATTTTTTTTTTTCATTGCATAATGCAATGGCGTTTTATTAAAAGCATCAAGAATATTTACGTCCATTCCACAATCTATAAGAAGTTTAATGACATTCACATCATCACTTTTAGCAGCAAAATGTAATAAGCTCTCTTGTTGCCGTCCCACTTTTAATTTTATATTTGCAGGATTGTTATTGTATGTATCTTTCATATATTTTTTAAAGACTTCAAAATTTTTCATTTTTATGGCATTTCGTAAACTGGCAACAAATAAATACTCATCGTTGTCATTTGGTTTTAACGTTTTTACAATTTCTGGATGTCCATGTAAAACAGCCAAATCTAATGGTATTGAAGTTTGGAATTGTATTTATATCCCAGTGAATTGTATTTATTGCATAGGAACTGAACAACTTGAACGTGACCATTATTGGCTGCAATGTTTATAGGTTCATAGTCGATATATCTTTAATCTATTTGTAAACTTGCCTCTTTATCAAAAAGAAATGCAACAACATTCTGGTGGCCGTTTTCAGCAGCTTTGTATATTGGAGTCTGATCATTCCCATTTTTAACATTTAAATCTACATCTTCTAAATGATCTAATATATATTTTATTGAATTGCACTTATCTCCCAAGGACGACAATAAATGCAGTGGGCCGTTTCTATATGCACCATATTGGGATTTAAAGTAAAAATCCTTCACCAATGTGGAAAATTTACTTGAATACTCCCAAACTGAAACTGCATGTTCCTCAAAATCTGAGTAATTCAACAACTCCAATGCTTGCCTCAAAGTACTTTCTTCCTCATCTTTCTGCCTTAAATTGATCCTCGTCACTGCTTGGACCAGTCGATGAACGTTCACTCTGCCTTTACTCAAATTGATAATCGAGTAGTCGTCCAATAACTCAACTGCTTTCCACATTTTTTCAGTATCTTTTTCCAACTTTGAGAATAGTTCTTTGACATGAATCTCATCCGGTGAAATGAATGCCATGATATTGAAAATTGTCATCGCTAGTTGGCCACAAACAGGATCATTTTTTAATCTGCTCTAGAGTTATCTGCCATGTCGTTGCAATTGTTTTATTATAAACATCATTAGTTTCATTGTGACCTTGATTTAATAATAATTGTTCTTGTGTTTGATATAAATTTAAATAATTTGCAACTGTGAATCGTTTTTGGTCACACCTTTTTTCAATATGCTTATTTTGCTGTTGTATATAACCAACAGCCTGCCTTATGGCCAATGGTAATTTACCCAACTTTATAACTAATTTTTTTGTATCATCTTCATTTTCTTTCTCCAAATTATTCATTACATAGTCAATGGCCTCACTTTCAGTAAATCCATCCAATTCAATAACTCGAATGTCTCCTTTTTGTCCCACATCCCAGTCACGTCGTCTTGATGTAATCAACGTATAAATATGTCTTTTTCTAGAGGATCCTTCGAAAATGAAATCTTTCACGTCCTTATGATCTTCGACATTGTCGAAAATTATTAACGACTTGTAATCCCCTCGAAAGATTTGTATATATCCTTGACTATTTCTTTAATGTCCCTATCTTGTTTATTTACTTCTTTTTCATTATTTTCCTTTATCGTTTCATCTGTTGGTATACCCATATCGGTAGCCAACGATTTGAAAGATTTTATAATATTTTCTACTTTTTCCGAATTAATTAAGACAATATTATGATAAAATTTTGATTGTTCTTCCGCGTACTTTACGGCTAATTCGGTCTTTCCAATTCCTCCAAGTCCTGTAATAGATGCCGTCTGAGATATGATTGTTGTTTTTTGATCTTTTGTTAATGCCAGATGTAATTCTGCCAGTTTTTCAACTCTACCAGTAAATGATTTAACTGGATCAAACAAACCAAATGTAATTGATTGTTTTACAACATTCGGGATTGTGTTCATTGTTTTAACCGTATTTATTACTAAGTCAGTACTTTTATTGATAACCTCCCTCGTCACCTCATGATGCTGGGAAATATCATCTTTAATGTTTTTATTAATATTTTCCAATTTCTTCTCAATAGAATTATAGTCTCTCTGCAATATCTCTATTATTTTTTCATAATGTTTACGACTTTCTTCATTGACAGATTGCAAACTATCCTCCAGTTTTCCCAACATTTCCTTCATCAATTCTAAGCTCCTTTTTTTGACAAATTTTCCGTCGACTTCATTGATTTTATTAATAAATTCATCGAGATGTTGTAAATATTCATTCGAGTCTGTGTTATAATGCGTAATATCAATTTGTACATCATCACTTTTGGTAGGAAAAATATATTTATCTTTAAACGTTTCCCCATCAAACGATCGACGATAAAAATACTTTTCACAATCCGTTTGATTACCTTTATAAAATTCCAAATAATTATCACTATTCTTGGTTACTACTCCCGCTTTCTCAAACAAACTTGCCGTTTTCCAATCTACTAGTTTAAGATTATCGTTTTTATATTTAATTTCATATCCCGGTTTCTTTTGCTTTAGATATGGAATATCTGGCAAATTTTTACATTTTATTTTTATTTTTCTAACTTCCTTGGGAATATAATCTGTGAATTCTGCTTTGGAGTTTCCGTACACGACATTTTGAGCTTCCAGTTTTTTTTTCGGTGATTCATTTGATGTAGAGGACGATGAAGTATTTCCCTCCTCTTTAACAAAGTTCAAAAACTTTTCAGATGCATCTTGAGCTAGTCTCTTCATGGCTTCCCGAGGTCCACGATCAGTAGTGACCCTCATGAATTGGTAATCAAAACTATAGAACACTTCAATAGCAATCCTAACAAACAACTGTCTCATTTCCGTTTCGTCATGTTTAAATTTATAAACAATATCCTCATATTTGTAACTCTTATTTTTGTTATCCTTTTCATAATATAGTTCCATGGGTTTAGTCACTACCTTTGCCAGTCCACTTGCTTTTACAAATCCTAAAGGAACACTAAGTATTGTTTCAACTGTCTTTGGAATATCACCAACTTGTTTAAGGTCGCCTTCAATTATCTCCAAATGGGTTTTCAGCGTGGCTTCATTTTCAGTAACAAAATAATTCACAAAGTCAGAAAGACGATCCTTTACTGAATATTGTTTATTCAATTGAGTTTCGCGACAACCGTCATTTTCAGAAGAACGAATAGCAGAGTTTAAAGCCATTGTCGAAAATCGGAAGAAAACTGCCTGAAAGAATAATTTTTATACAATTAATATCAACATTGACACAGATAACATCAAGTTTTTAATGAGTAGTGCGAATATTGTTACTATTTGATGTGGTTTCTGGCTAATAAATTATTCTTAGTTAGACCTGGCGTTATGGTGTTGGCAGATTTTTCGGAAGAGGTTGTCTGAAAAATAGTTTTTTGATAAACTTTGGCTTGAATTACAATTTATTGTTATGTACATAGCTTATTGACAATTGTAATCTGTTGTCACTTGTACTGAGTGAAGTCTTGTGATGCCTGTGATCAAGTAGAAGAAAACTGAAAAATAAATACAGAATGTTATATTTATTCCAATTATACAATTTATTTCAATTCCATATCATTGGATAACTTTTATTATAATTATATACACTAAAAATTTCAATCACAAATGTAAATCAGTTAAATACAGAATCCTCTTAGGATAGTTAAATTAAATTAAAAAACAAAAAAAAATTCTATATGTTCAAAGTAGTTTATTTTTCGTCGCACGCGCAATTTCAATAAAAATTCTTCTTCGCGTCCATCTGCCATCCATTCTTCTCGCTATGCTACATATACATATCTGCCAAAGTGGTCATACTTCTTACCCAT
This sequence comes from Parapsyche elsis, assembly GCA_022651745.1. Classification (NCBI taxonomy): domain Eukaryota; kingdom Metazoa; phylum Arthropoda; class Insecta; order Trichoptera; family Hydropsychidae; genus Parapsyche; species Parapsyche elsis. The sequence goes on along the minus strand of JAGVSN010000079.1, from coordinate 1,034,976 downwards.
GTATTCCTCTTGTGATCTCTTCTCGTTATACTAAGCATACATCTTTCCATGCTTCTCTGTGTGCACTGGATCTTACGTAGCATTCTTGAATTTAGCGTCCAAGTTTCACATCCCACGTCATAACTGGCAGTACGCATTGGTCGTATGCCTTCTTGTTGGATTTAAAAACTATGTTCATTCTTCCAAAAGTACTCCATCCTAGTTTCATTCCTTCTTCTTTACAACCAGTCATATTCACCAATTGTACCTATACATATAATTCTAAAATAATATGTTGCGGCTCTCAAACTTACCAATTTTGCAAGGTTTTCCCTAATTTGGCTCGTAGCTCGAAAAAGGTTCCCGACCACTGGACATGACGGACAGACGAACAGTCTTTGACCCATTGGAGTTTTCAAGTTATATCTTGGTTAGTTTAGAGTGTTTAGACTGACTAGTTATTGCTAGGTTATGATACCTTGTCAATTAAAAGTAGTGTATTTGTAAAAAAAATCGAGTTCAGCCAACCATACAATAATAATCGAGAATAAATATATTATTATTATTGTGGGCCAGTTTATGTGAAATCTTCCGAACCGAAATACACCTTTAATCCACCCCTTGATAACATGTTATCAGAATTCAAAGCCCACTAACTCCTGTCGGATAAGAACGTTATCAATGCCATATAATGATATCATATTTAAATTTGCCGTTATCAATATTATATTTGTAACAAATTTCACAAAACGTAGTGAAAATTTTCTGAATATGTATATTCAAATAAAAATACATTTATTGTTCTCCAAATACATATGTATATACATACATTAATTCACCAAAATAAAAATACCACCATTTAGTTACTTAAGTAAGTTTAACAGTTCGGTAAAATTATCAAGACACAATATATTCACCCAACGAGAACGCCGAAACATTTTTAAATACACTCGAGAGATTGATTGTACCTTTTGAATATTCAACATCTGCAGCTCGGTTTGAATTAGTCGTTACTTTCTGCAGCACCGGTGAATAGTTCAATGTATGCCAAACATAGACAGTACATATGTACATATAATACGATTTAAACACCGAAGATTCATCGATTCCGTTGTGGAGTGAACTTTTATCAACTTTCACTGTTAGCGTTATATTAGTACTGATGGTAAAGACAGCTTTATCTACTTACAGATAATGTTAGCTCAGAGGTTCCCAAAATCCATGAAATGTAGTGAATCTAAAAATTTCCGTAGAAAAAGCCACGTCTGCACTCAATTCAACTGTCTATGATATAATAATCGGGTAGTTTTAAATCCAAATTAATATTGAAATCGAGTATGTATGTATATGTAGGTAAGAATATCCACTATAAACAGAACCTTTAATTTTTATTCACACTGAAATAATTATATTATTAAATGCATTTACTTACAATAGATTCAATTTAATTAAAACATATGAAAATCACTACGTAAAATTCTAAGAGTGTGAAAAATTTTATACGATTTCGATGATCGCCACTTATAACATAAAAATAAATTTTATTTGTAATTTACAGGGTGAATTCAATCTTCACAAATCTTCGTTCGTCGGTTTTGTTGTTTTGAATTCAACATTAAAGAATAGCATTCAAAATACAAAAAAACGTGCCGTGGTGCATTTCTTACAAAAAAAGAAAAAAAAAACGCAAATAATTTTGTATAATATTTAATATACAATACTTACTTAACTATGCATGTTGCAAAATTAATTGCACGTCAGAAAACACCACATACTATTGGTGAAACACTTAATAAACCATCATGTATGGAAATTGTTCGATGTACATACATACATATGCTTGTGCCTAATGAAGTAAAGGAATTTTTTTTAAAAAAACTTTTATTTATCCATATAATGTTCATAATACTTCTTATTTACTAAAAAATGTATCCTAATGGTTCCTGGTCAAGTGGCCATTATCCATTTTATAATAAAAGTGTGTTAGTAGTAATAGGAAAATAATCTTAATTTATCGTTATGTTTGTTTTTATGGAAAATTTAAGTTCGAAACCTATTTACAAATTTTATTTTTTCACAATACATAATAAATTTTTTATGCATGCAGATTTAAATTTTTAAAAATTTATATTGACGTGCCAATAAATGGAAGGATTAAAAATAAACTCGAATTTGGCTTAAAACAAGGATCTCTACAAATGTACCTAAGGACCTACCAGACCATTATTGAAAACAAGCAATCAACTGTGGATCTGGCTCAAAAAAATTTAACTTTGTTGTAAAAGAAATAATTTGATCATTACTTTCATACAATCAATACGAATGAATTTAAAATCTTTTTGCAACCAATGCCGAAAATTCTATAGAAGCCTCTCCCTACAAATTCGAGAGGAATTTGTTGAATTGAGGAACGACAGGACGCCAAAACTGAACTTCGCTGACGTTCCATTGAATGTTTTCTGGATTTCGGTTAATAAATAATATCCTCAGATTTTCGACAAGGCTATCGCAGTTCTGCTCCCATTTTCTACGACATATCTATGTGAGAAAAGATTTTCAACCCTAGTTCTAATTAAAAATGATAAGCGGTCGTGCTTGAAGGGTCTTGACCAAGAACTTAGGGCTGCTCTTTCAAATATTGAGCCAAATATAAAATTTTTATGTTCATTGAAACAAGCTAAGGTATCACATTAATTAGATATTATTTTATAATAATTATGTTATATTGTTAAATAAGTAAAAACATATATTATATTGATAACACAAATGTATGTAAATATGTAAATATGTGCATTTAGTTCTTACTCGTATGTTATGTACATATGTATATAAATAAAAAAAAACATAAATTAATACAATTTTGGTGTATAAACGATTTTTTATATATTTTTACTTGTGTGTGCCGTGGAATTCTGGGAAGACCTTTGGTGTGCCGTGGGGGAGAAAAGGTTGCGGAGCACTGCTTTATAGGGCAAAACTATTTATTTTCCATTTTTAACTTAATAAAACTTAATAAAATTTGATTAATATCGATATATGGATCTAGGATTAATTATTAAAAAAAATCGTAATCAATTGCAATAACTCCCAATGGGAGGTCAATAATTATAATGCCACCTTACTTTAAGGAAAACAATTTAATGAGGCATGCAAGGTGGCAAACATATCGTCCTCTTTTATTTATGGTAAAATTAAATGTTTTTCATGATTTATAATGAAAAAAAAAATCATTAAAATGATCATTGAAAAAATTACAAAACTTAAATTGAAACATAGAAATTACGGAAGAAAAAAAATAACAAAACATAAATTAAAAAATTGAAATTAAGAGCAAAACATTTTTTATACATACAGTGCTACCTCACACGAAGAGCATATTACATATATTACTGTGTTTTACAGTATTTTTAGTGTTACAATATGCACAGACTCAATATCTTAGATAATGGTCTTTTAGGATCTTCTGCTATTTTCTAAAAGGTTGTAAAATTAATGCAATGATGTCTTAGATATTATTATAACATAAATAAACATAATAAAAAATAAAAAAAAAAATAAGCTCTCTCCCTACAAACTAACGAGAATAATATGTATGTATGTATATATTTTTTTTTTTGTTACGTCTATAAATTCAGATTTCATTATCTAATAACATGTACTCTCTATATTCCTTGGGTTCAAATTTAGTTTTAAAATATTATATACACTATACTGCCGTCTTAAGCCAACTTAACGTAACTGACAAAACAACAATGTCGAGATAAATGGACTTGAAAGTTTTATTCTAAATTTGTGTTTTTCTTCATATATTATTGATTTATTTAAACTATTTTTTAGTGCATACGGTTATTTTCTATTGTGTTTTGATAATTCTAAGGAAAAATTAAAAAAAAATGAATACTTTAGTAGTTACGTCACTTCATTATTCATTAATAATGTATACATATGACTATTCCAAACGTCAACCACTCTATTTGAAAAGAATGAATCTCTAACAATCTTATTTGATTTTTCTTTTCGGAGTATGACCTCTTAGATGAGGGTTCTCATTGAACATAATGAGGTTGGTCATTTCACATGAATGATGATTATTTATTATTTTGAATACTTCAATTAAATCACCTCTTAATCTCTTCGTCTCCAATGTGGAGAGATTCAGTCTTTTCAATCTTTCATGATAAGGTAGTGACCGAAGTAAATATTGGATACGTTATTTTCGCTAAGTATTGGTGATACTATTTCTCTGCGCATACAGATACGTGACATAAGTGATTATTTTTCGCTTTTCGCTTTTTGGCCATAAATGATACTTTTCTGATTTAATGAGTGATTGTGTTTCAAAAACATTAGTGCAAACTTTTCTAATTTGTTCGCATTATGTTGTATTTTTTATTCATATTGATATGACGATTTGGTTAATCTGTTATATTATGGTGGGTGTTTCTGTAAATAAATAAATAAATATGATACTTAAGATGGAATCTCAAACTAATGTCCAAATAAGTTCACTTTATGGTTTTCTCAATTATGAAATTGAACTCTTTTTGTGGTATTCCTTGGTTTACTCACTTCTTCATTGAGTGATGTCTTAAGATGCACTGTGATATATTAATTTTCTGCAAACAGTCAAATGTAATTTTGTTTTATATTTATTGTGACTGTGATGGAATTTTTGTAATTAAACATTATGATTGTTGAAAAGTTACTGTTGCTGAAAAGATTGCTGAAAAGGAAAAAAATTATGTGACTTTCTTTAGATGTTGGAATCACAATAAAGGAGAGGTGATTTAAAACTTTAATAGAATATGAGATCCGAGTTTAAATATCGTGAACATTCCACATGCCGAACGAATGGTTATGTATGTTTGTATTTATGAACATAAGATAATTTAATGAAAGATTCAAGGATTTCGCTAAATTAGACGATATTGTTTAATTTATATCATTTACATTTATTGATTACATACGTATGTACATACATAGATGTGAGTAGCGACAAAAATAAGGGTTTTTAGAAATTAACAAAAAGTTGCTGAAACATGAAATACTAAAACTAAATGGAAAAGATGCGGATTTGGACAAGAAAATAGATATTACGTCGAAGTACTCACGGAGCCTCAGTTGGACTTCTCAGAGAACTGAAAAGTGAAGATATAACAGAATACAGATTATTTATGAGGATGAGTGCTGAACAATTATTTGCAAAATGTATATGATAAAATTCAATTATGAGAAATATTGGAAGTAACCTTGTCTTTTTTGGCAACAGGGAACAGTTTTTGAACTCTGCAACATATTTTTCGGGTGCCCAAATCATCCATATCTGCATTTCTTCCTGAAGTTTTGGATGCGATATACGACTACTTGGAGGAATAGGAATATTTTTAAGTAGGAAAGTAACTAAATACTATAAATCGAGGGATAAGGTTATTGAGATTCAGTGGTGGGGGTAGCCACTCGGCCCAGTGGATAGACATTGTTTCTATTCAATCGCTCGCTCACTTCAATGGTCCGAACTCTACGTACAACAAGCTTCATTTTCATTTTCGGCTACTTTGAAAAGTGGCGTTTGTCCGTTATTATCAACTACGTTGACATTTGCTCCCTTTTCTAACAGAATTCTCCAACAGGCTTCATTTAAATTTCCGGCTGCATTGAAAAGTGGGGTTTGTCCGTTATTATCAACTATGTTGACATTCGTTCCATTTTCTAACAGAATTCTACAAAAGGCTTCATTTTGGTTTGTGGCTGCATTGAAAAGTGGCGTTTGTCCATTATTATCAACTATGTTGACGTTCGCTCCCTTTTCTAACAGAATTCTACAACAAGCATCATTTTCATTTTCGACTGCTTTGAAAAGGGGCGTTTGTCCGTTATTATCGACTACGTTGAAATTTGCTCCTTTTTTCAAAAAAATTTTACAACATGCTTCATTTCGATTGCCAGCTGCCTTAAAAAGTGGCGTTTTTCCCGTTGCATCTACTGCGTGAACATTTGCTCCTCTTTCCAACAACATTCTGCAACAGGCTTCATTTTTATTTATGACTGCCACAAAAAGTGGCGTTTGTCCGTTATTATCGACTACGTCGAAATTTGCTCCTTTCTCCAAAATCATTCTTAAACAAGTATCATTTTGGTTTGAAGCTGCCATGAAAATTGGCGTTTGTCCATTATTATCGATTTCATTGACGTTTGCTCCTATTTCTAACAGCATTTTACAACAGGCTTCACTTTTATTTGTGGCTGACATGAAAAGTGGCGTTTGTCCTTTATCATCGACTACGTTGAAATTTGCATTGTTTTCCAACAAAATTTTACAACATGGTTCATTTTTATTTCCAGCTGCCTTAAAAAGTGGCGTTTTTCCCGTTGCATCTACTGCGTGAACATTTGCTCCTGTTTCCAAAAACATTCTGCAACAGGCTTCATTTTTATTTATGACTGCCATAAAAAGTGGCGTATGTTCGTTTTTATCGACAACGTTGACCTTTGCTGTTTTCTGTAACAGCAGTTCACAAATGGTTTCATTTTTATTTACGATTGCCACGAAAAGTGGCGTTCGTCCAATTGTATCGACAACGTTAACATTTGCTTGCTTTTCCAACAGCATTTTACAAAGTGATTCGTTTATATTTTGTGCTGCCTGATGAAGTGGCGTTTGCCCGTTATTTTTGATTTTGTTGAAATTTGCTTGTTTCTCCAACAGCATTCTAAAAATGGTTCCATTTTTATTTGTGGCAGCCATGAAAAGTGGCGTTTGTCCGTCTTTATCTATTGTGTTGACATTTGCATTGTTTTCTAACAGAATTCTACAACAGGTTTCATTTTCATTTTCGGCCGCCATAAAAAGTGGCGTTTGTCCGTAATTATCGACAACGTTGAAATTTGCATTGTTTTCCAAAAGCATTTTACAAATGGCTTCATTTTTATTTTCGGCAGCTATGAAAAGTGGCGTTTTTCCGTCTTTATCAATTTCGTTGAAATTTCCGCATTTTTCCAAAAGTATTTTTAAGCAGGTATCATTTTGGTTTGTCGCTGCCTTGAAAAGTGGCGTTTGTCCCCATCTATCGACTACGTTGACATTTGCTCCCCTTTCCAAAAACATTTTACAAATGGTTTCATTTTTTTTTTTTGGCAGCCACGAAAAGTGGCGTTAGTCCATCATTATCGACTATATTGACATTCGCATTTTTTCCAACAACAATTTGACCACGTTTTCATTTTTTTTTCGCACTGCATAATTTAATGGCGTTTCATTATAAGCATCAATTATATTTACGTCCATTCCACAATCTATAAGAAGTTTAATGACATTCACATCATCACTTTTAGCAGCAAAATGTAATATGCTCTCTTGTTGTTTCCCACCTTTAATTTTATATTTGCAGGATTGTTATTGTACATATCTTTCATATATTTTTTAAATACTTCAAAATTTTTCGTTTTTATGGCATTTCGTAAACTGGCAACATAGAAATACTCCTTGTTGTCATCTGGTTTCATCAACACTTTTACAACTTCTGGATGTCCATTTAAAACAGCTTTATCTAATGGTGTTTCAAGGTTGAAATATCAGTTTTATATCCTTGTGATTTGTCTTTATTGTATATAAACCTAACTACTTTAACGTGACCATTGGTAGCTGCAATTTTTATTGGTGATTTATATATATTTCTAAATTTGCCCCTTTATCAAATAGAAATGCAACAACTTTCTGGTGGCCGTTTTCAGCAGCTTTGTATATTGGAGTCTCTTCGTTCCCATTCATAACATTTACATCAACATCTTCTAAATGATCCAATATATCTTTTATTGAACTGCACTCATCTCTAAAGGACGACAATAAATGCAGTGGGCCGTTTTCTCTTTTACCATATTGGGATTTAAAGTAAAAATCCTTCACCAATGTGGAAAATTTACTTGAATACTCCCAAACTAAAACTGCATGTTCCTCAAAATCTGAGTCCTTCAACAACTCCAATGCCTGCCTCAAAGTAGTTTCTTCCTTATCTTTCTGCCTTAAATTGATCCTCGTCACTTCTTGGACCAACCGATGAATGTTCACTTTGCCTTTACTCAAATTGATTATCGAGTAGTCGTCCAATAACTCAACTGCTTTCCACATTTTTTTAGTATCTTTTTCCAATTTCGAAAATAGTTTTTCGACATGAATCTCATCTGGTGAAATAAATGCCATGATATTGAAAATTTTCATCGCTAGTTGGCCACAAACAGAATCATTTTTTATCCGCTCTAGAGTTATCTTCCATGTCGTTGCGATTGTTTTATTATAAACATCATTAGTTTCATTGTGACCTTGAGTTAATAATAATTGTTTTTGTGTTTGATATAATTTTAAATAATTTGCAACTGTGAATCGTTTTTGGTCACCCCTTTTTCCAATATGCTTATTTTGCTGTTGTATATAACCAACAGCCTGCCTGATTGCTAATGGTAATTTTCCCAACTTTATAACTAATTTCTTTGTATCATCTTCATTTTCTTTCTCCAAATTATTCATCACGTAGTCTATGGCCTCTCTTTCAGTAAATCCATCCAATTCAATAACTCGAATGTCTCCTTTTTGTCCAACATCCCATTCACGTCGTCTTGATGTAATAAACGTATAAATATGTCTTTTTCTAGAGGATTCTTCGTAAATGAAATCTTTCACGTCATTATGATCTTCGACATTATCGAAAATAATTAACGACTTGCCCTCGAAATATTTGTATATGTCCTTGAAATTTCTTTATGTATCCTTGACTATTTCGTTAATGTCCCTATCTTGTTTATTTACATCTTTTTCATTATTTTTTTTTATCGTTTCATCTGTTGGTATACCAATATCGGTAGCCAATGATTTGAAAGATTTTACAATATTTTCTAAATTTTCCGAGTTAATTAAACGACAATATTATTATAAAATGTTGATTGTTCTTTTGCGTACTTTACGGCTAATTCGGTCTTTCCAATTCCTCCGAGTCCTGTAATAGATGCTGTCTGTGATATGATTGTTGTTTTTTGATCCTTTGTTAATGCGACATGTAATTTTTCTAGTTCTTCAACCCTACCAGTAAATGATTTAACTGGATCAAACAAACCGAATGTTATTGATTGTTTTTTTGGAACATCGGGATTTGTTTGTTGTTTTTAACCGTATTTATTACTAAATTCAACTTTTATTGATAACCTCCCTCGTCACCTCATGATGCTGGGAAATATCATCTTTAATGTTTTGATTAATATTTTCCAATTTCTTCTCAATAGAATTATAGTCTGTTTTCAATATCTTTATTATTTTTTCATAATGTTTACGACTTTCTTCATTGACGGATTGCAAACCATCCTCCAGTTTTCCCAACATTTCCTTCATCAATTCTAAACTCCTTTTTTTGACAAATTTTCCATCGTCTTCGTTGATTTTATTTAAAAATTCATCGAGATGTTGTAAATATTCATTCGAGTCTTTGTTATAATTCGTAATATCAATTTGTTTAATTTCATCAGTTTTGGTAGGATAAATATATTTTTCTTTAAAATTTTCCCCATCAAACGATCGACGGTAAAAAAATACTTTTCACAGTTCGTTTGTTTACCATTATAAAATTCCAAAACATTATCACTATTTTTTTTCTACCCCCGCTTTCTCAAACAGCCTTGCCGTTTTCAAATCCACTAGTTCAAGCTTATCTTTTTATATCGTTTTATCCAATCCTTTACTAGTTCAAGTTTATCTTTTTTTTCCATATCCTTAGGAATTTTCTGTGAATTGTGTTTTCGAACTTCCATACACGACATTTTGAGCTTCCAGTTTTTTTCCGGGTGATTCATTTGAAGTAGAAGACGATAAAGTATTGCCCTCCTCTTTAACAAAATTCAAAAACCTTTCAGATGCATCTTGAGCTAGTCTCTTCATGGCTTCCCGAGGTCCACCATCAGTAGTAGTAGTCCCAATGAATTGGTATTCAAAACTATGGAACACTTCAATAGCAATCCTCACAAACAACTCTCTCATTTCAGTTTTGTTATGTTTAAATTTGTATACAATATTCTCATATTTATAACTTTTATTTTTGTTATGCTTTGCTAAATACCATTCCATAGGTTTAGTCACTAACTTTTCTAGTCCACCTGTTTTTATAAGTTTTAAAGGAACACCAAGTATTGTTTCAACTATCTTTGGAATATCACCAACTTTTTTAAGGTCGCCTTCAATTATCTCCAAATGGGTTTTCAGCGTGGCCTCAATTTCAGTTACAAAATAAACGACAAAGTCAGACAGACGATCCTGTTGATTCGTAAAATCATTTTCTTCCTTTGTGGAGTTATTTGCAAAGTTTGAAGCCATCGTCAAAATTCTTTGTATTTTCTGGAGATTTTTGCATGTAGCAGCGTACGAAAGAACTGCCTGGAAAAATAATTTTTACATTAATTTTGGAAAATTTTAAAACAAATTAAATGAAATTTTATTAGAGCTGGCAACAGATAAGTTAAAAAAAGGGGCTTGTATAAATTTTAAATCGGCTTTGTTTCTTATTGAACTCAAAATCGCCAATGTAGTCTAATTGAATCAAAAAAATACTGACCAGTAGGATTAGTGAAACTTACTATTGAAATTGTCTATATCAGTGGATTATTTGGGGCACATCGTTATGCTGGAAAAGGTGATTACTTAAAAAATAATTTTTGATCGCCGATCGACTCTTTCATTGATAAATTCGACTGGTTTCTGATTCACAACGTTGAATATGGTATCTACTAATACTTCGATATCAATACTTATTAACTGAAATGGAAAATAACTATAAAAATGGAAATTTAAAACCGGAGCCACCGGTTCCAGATCATGTACTGCTTTAGCTAGTATGTAGTACCAAAAATAATATAAAAACACGTAGATAAAAAGTCAATTTTGCGTTTGGAATAATCTTACATTAAAGCATTGAGTCACATTATCAAGGCTAGAGACGGGCATTACTAATAGCGGCTAAAAATATAATTCCGGTGTGCCGATAAAATTTTATACTGATACTGATTATTATTAAATGAAAAACAATTGCTTTCAATAACGTACATATTGAATCGTCGCGTTAAGAACTCCAGAACCCTGAATTCTGTCTCATTGCATTTTTGCCAGTTTCTACGGATTTAACAAAAGTGCGATGTGGATTTTTTTAACTTGTAAATAATGGTGAAATTAAGAATACAAATTATTTAATGTAAAATAACTAACCTCAAAAAGAGAATTGCGCATTAGGCGTGGTCCAACGATGATATCAACTACTGACTGACTTGTATTCGTCATTCCTTTCTGCGAAATGGCGCTTACAAACTTCGACAGGGGTAATCAAACGCGCGATTTAAAACTCGCTATAATAAATTGTAGCCGAATTTCATCAATAGATGGCTGTTTGGTGTTAAATAAATTTAGAATCGTATTAATTACTTAAAAATGAACAAATTCAGTAAAAAAACTATACAAATTTTCTGGTGGTCCTATTTTCCTACTTTTCTATTGTCAGTGGTCCGCAGGTGTGAAAAGGTTGAGAAACACTGCACATGGCCATTATAAATTATATAAATATTTGTAAATATTCATATTAAAATTCTCTGCCATCTATAGTCTAACCTTAGTACTTTTATGTAACCGAAAACATAAGTATGTATTTTCACAGGCAGTTGTCAAATTTCTGTATAGATGTCTCAATTTCAGATTGAAAATAATACTAATTTTTTTTTTTATTTATCCGATTAAGTATTGTGATATTACATTATTTTCTATCTACTCTGTTATTAACACTAAATACATATAATATATGAGTGTAACGCTTGGGCGAATCCTTAATCTTGAACGAATGATCTATTCATCATCATCATCATTTTCAGCCGTTCACCATCCACTGCTGGATGAAGGCCACTCCGATCACGAAGGCCTCTCCAATCCTGAAGACCTAATCCAATCATTCTACATTTGGAATATGAAAGACGAAGGTTCATCCGCTGCTTGTGGAAGACTATAGTAGCAACGAAAATACATTTATTATTAATATCCTGGACCAAAGAGTCACGATTAATCATGTGCACCCGATTCGATTAATTATTATTATTTAAACATGGATTCGATAATGGCGAATTAACCATATTGTGCATCGTTTCTTATTTTTAGACGTCTGTGTCTGGAAAGCTTTGAAAACTACCAGGCGTGACCAGCTTGCAGTTTGCATCTCGTTAACTTCCACAGCTTGTATTTTCAGTCATCATCTCATAAAGCAATGCTAAATTATTATTATCATTATTATTATACATATATGTATAGTATATATATGATAACGCTCGCCGAGGTAAATAATTAAAAAAACCAGAACGTTGGACGAGTGGGATTTCAACCCGGTACCACTGATTCGGAACAGAGCGCGCTTACGCGGTGAGCCAAACCAGATGATGTAGGGTAGACTTCAACGTGACTATTTACAGCCCAATATAATATGGCTCACGACTTTGCTAAATTTTCACGTTGTTATTATAACGCGCCATAGATGGCACAACATATTGTTGCATAGGCAACAACTATAAAAACTATTAAATTTAATATTATTTTTTAGTACGGGTGATGAGAAGGCTCCGTTGATATTTAACGGGCTTACACTAGTAATATAATAGCCCTATTCCGTCTGTCTGTCTGTGTGTCTGTCCGTCTGTGTGTCTTTCCGTCTGTGTGTCTGTCCGTCTGTGTGTCTGTCCGTCTGTGTGTCTGTGTGTCTGTCTGCTGATAACGTTCGCCTCGGTAAATAATTAAAAAAAACCAGAACGTCGCGTGAGTGGGATTTGAACCCGGTACCACTGGTTCGGAACATTGAGCGCTTACGCTGTGATCCAAACTAGATAATATAACGGGCCTGCTACGATTTGATAATATAAATAATTAACAGGCTCGCGATTTAAATTATTACGTTGTTGTATTATAACGCGCCATCTATGGAACAACTATAAAAACTATTAAATTTAATATTATTTTTCAGTAAGGGTGATGAGAACGCTCCGTTGATATTCAACGGGCTTACACTAGTTATATATAATGTCAAAACATGGTCAAGATGTCGCATGTACACTGTACAGACTTCCATACTAATAATAAATTAACTAGTGTTAAAACACTAGTAAATTTATTATTAGTATTTAGTATTTAGTATTAGTATTTATTATTATTTATTATTAGTATTAGTATTCAGCGATTTTACGTAAACGTAAAATCGCTAAATACTTTCGCGTATAATTTACAATATTATCATGTACCTACATATATTTACAAGACGAATAAAGTATGTATGTGCAATGTATAAATACTTGTATAGTCTGCGTTTTCGTTCTGGTACATTTGTAAGATTTGCATACATTAGCATCGAAATGAAGTTGTGACACAGACGCACAGACAGACGAGCCGCTTTCCCTAACCTAACCTTTTGCCGGCAAACACGACTGACATAATGCGGATCGATAATGGTCTATGACAGGGATGGCGAACCTTTTTATGTGCGCGTGCCAAATATTTCCAAATATTATTCATCGACTGTCTGACTGACTACAGGGAAAAAAAGATTTTAAGGGTTTTATTGAAAAAGTTTTTGAAAAGAAAAAAAATTTCAATAGAGTTTCATAACCAATAAAATTTTTGCTAACACCTTGCAGTTTAATATATATTTAATTCATTTAAATGTGAACACAAATCAATACAAAACATTAATTTTGAAAGCCATTCGATGTCCATTAACTTTCTCATTATTTAAAAAAAAGCCTAACTTCATCTAAACCAGTGGTCGGGAACCTTTTTCGAGCTAAGAGCCAAATTATGGGAAAACCTTGCAAAATTGGTAAGTTTGGGAGCGGCAACACATTATTTTCGTATTATACAAATATTCAAAATTAAATTAAATGTTACTCATTTATGAAATGGATACATGTTAGAAATAAGTTATCATCATGATATTTCTTAATGTTTGACAGTTTATTACTAAGAAGCTAATCCGAAAAACGACTGCAGCGCCATTCGACACAGAAACTTCACTCAAAACTCAACGGGCGAAACGCGAAATACCATCTGTCACCTCGCTTTCGGAACGTTTGTATTTCACACACGATTCTGACATGGACTCCTCAAATGAGGACGAAGCTCCGTATGTTGGCCGTATATTTATATGAATGCTTTAGTTAAATCCTTTTATTGTTGAATGTAATCAAGGATCGGCTGACTGTTGATAAAATCGTCTGGTCTCTGTCACTCTGACATAACCTATCAAGTCAGATCGTACAGGATGGGATACTTCTTCACCGTTTCGATCAGTGTTCACGAATTCCGTGGCGATTCCGCGCCGGATTCCGGTACGAAATCGCTAGTGGTGTAGGCAGCGCCACTTGCGGGTATGCGATACAACTTCCCACTACACGCAACGCGCGATATTCGCGCGTTTTCTTCGCTAGGCGAATACTAACCCGCAGAGGTGTGCGAGCGCCTTTAGATTTGCGGAAATTTAATGCAATATACATACAGACTAATTTTTGAAGCTTGATTTTAAGCATACGACATTAAACATGTGTTAAAGTGACAACTTTCCTTTGATTAATTTTAATGAAATTAATATTACATTAAAATTGATGTATATATGTACATATGTATGTATGTCTGGTATTTTTATGCTAAAATGCATTATTTTCTATATAAATATGAACATATGTAAGCCCGTTGAATATCAACGGAGCGCTTTCTCATCACTCGTACTGAAAAATAATTTTAAATTTAATAGTTTTATTGTTGTTGCATAACGTAACGTAACAATTTAGCAAGGTCGCGAGCCTATTATTTATTATATAAATAGTCAAGTTGAAGCAAGCCCATTATTATCTGGTTTGGCTCACCGCGTAAGTGCTCCGTGTTCCGGATCATGTGATACCGGGTTCAAATACCACTCGCGCGACGTTCTGGTTTTTTAATTATTTACATCGGCGACCGTTATCAGCAGACAGATACACAGACAGTCTGGCGGAATAGCGCTATTATATATATGACTAGCTTTATTACCCGGCTTTGCCCGGGGTGTAATTAATATAATGTAATATAGTGTTTGTTTAGTAAATTATTTCGGGAGCCCGAAATTCCATTCCGGCCCTCAAACCACCCCCCAGACGTCCCTCAAGCCCCGGCGGCCCCTTTTATGGGCTCCCTAAAAGCAATGCCGGCCCCTTACCAACCCCCAAACCCTCCTTCTTACCCCGGCGGTCCCTTTTTTGGACTCCGAAAAGCAATGCCGGCCCCTTACCACCCCCCAGACCCCCCACCTATCCCAGCGACCCTTTTTTGGACTCCAAAAAGCAATGACGGCCCCTTACTACCTCCCAGACCCCCCCTCCTGCCCCGGCGGCCCCTTTTTGGGCTGCCGAAACACTATCTGCTTAAAATCTGCCGAAAACATCTACTATTTACTATTAATCGCACCCGAGCAACGCCTGGTAATTGACGAATGACCCATACGTACATACATACATACAAACTTAAGCGTTTTATATATTAGATGATAGACACATTATATCAAAAACTCGTACAGGATGGGATATTTGTTCACCGTTTCGATCAGCTTTTCCCCATCAAACGCGCGATGTTCGCGCGTTTTCTTCGCTTGGCGAATATTAATCCGCAGAGGTGTGCGAGCGCCTTAAGTATTGCCAGTTCAGAAAAACACGACGTATGTACATATGTACACATACTGTATCCAATTTTAACGCTTCAAACGACTAGCAAAGGCTTACCGCGGTATTTCTTATTCAGACTATCCGCATCTATCGACCGTCGAAGTTGGGTAACGTTCCATTGAGACAACCTGTATAATACAATATATCTACATTTAACGTTCTACAGGAGGGGCAAGGGTCCTCTGAATTTGTGATTTGCTAGGGTTCAAATCGACGAATAGTCGGTATTTGATCCGCCCATACTTTGGCCCTTTTGACGATCGCAGACAATGGCCGACGAATTCTGCGACTGGACCAATTCGAAGCGATTAAACGACAAATTGCCGAGATTTCGCATGTACATACATACATACATAGATGGATAGTTTCCCGGGTAATTTGTCTGTCGGCAATTTCCCGAAACGGTCCGTTTGTATTGCCGTTGTGTGAATTTGACGATACAATGTGTGACGGCTATATCTATGTACTTACAGGCCACTGACGCATTTCAGAACGCTCTCCTGTCCAAAGTGTAAAGTTAAGTCCACTGTGATTTTACACCAGCGGCTCTTTGTATGGAAACGCTGTCATCCAACGTTTTGCGTGAAACACAATTCCTCGACATGATTTGAACAAAATCAAAATAAATCCGATTTTCACAACTTCACGGCTGTAAAAAGCTTTCAGATTGTTTTTCAGATGAAATACTTTTTAGTAATAAACTGTCTAACATTAAGAAATATAACTTATTTCTTACAGCAATCCATTTCATAGAGGAGTAATGTTTACACATTCTTCTCAATTCATCAGCCCATCTTCCACTCGGTCTACCTTGCTTTCTTTCACATCCTCGCGGATAACATTCCAGTATTTTTCGCGTCCATCTACCATACATTCTTCTCGCTATGTGCCACTCCAACTTTTTCACACGTTCCGATATATCTGCCACTTTCTTCATCCTATCCATTTCATAAATGAGCAACATTAAATTTAATTTTGAATATCATCATCATCATTTATAGCCATTCACCATCCACTGCTGGATGAAGGCCTCTCCAATCCTCTTCGATTCCTGTCTGTCTTGGGCAATCTGCATCCAGTTGACTACACACATTCTTCTCTATACATCAGCCCATCGCCCGCTCGGTGTATGTTGCTTTCTTTCACACCCTCTCGGATACTATTCCAGTATATTCCAGAAACGATTTTAATTTGGAGCGTGAAGAAAGTCGTAAAACTCGAAAAGGTGATTTTTTCGATGACATCAGCAAGCCGTTCCTGCTCCTTCATACTTCTCGCCTACATATATTTCAGCCTTGACGACAATTTCCAATACGGCCCTGCAAACCGGTTTCTGTACCTGCAGCCTACGTTCATGCCAATTCTGACCGGTCTCTAGTCATCACACACCGTTATACATTACATTCGACAATACAAGTATGTAACTAACCATTCACATAAATATGCGGCCAACATAAGAGCTTCGTCCTCATTTGAGGAGTCCATGTCGGAATCGTGAGTGAAATACAAACGTTCCGAAAGCGAGGTGACAGATGATATTTTGCGTTTCGCCCGTTGAGTGTCGAGTGAAGTTTGCTGTGCCGAATGGCGCTGCAGTCGCGCCATGTGTGCGGCAGATTTGCGAAATTCGTCGACGAATTTCGTGCGAAATCTGCAGCGGTGTGCGAGCGCCTTGAAGCGGAATGTAAATCGCAATCTAGTACCTTGCTGGATCGTTAGAATTACCTGTGCAAAGTTAAGTACAATAGTATACGGAACAAGCTCACAGATAAAATATACATACAGACACATAGCACAAGTGTCTGCCTGGCTGGGTAGTCGTGGAACGCTCACATACACTCATGGCAACAAACATACACTCACAGCACGGGTAGCGCGAAGCACACGCATTTTTCAACTACCTACTACATTTTTGCTACCCTTTGAACTACTACATAAATACACTATATGGACATTGACTAGTAGATAAATAGAAAGACAGTAAGAAAAGCAGACGGATAGACTGACAAAGAGACAGATGGACAGACAGACATACTAAAAGACATTCAGATATTTAGACAGGCCGTCACAGATTTATACAGATTTAATGTGTGTTTGATTAAAACGGTTTTTTAATTACAGCATTTTATCCATTGGACCACGTGGTTTTCGCCGCCGTTGGATTTTCTTTATCCCGATTTGCGGTGGAAAATTCTGCGAAAAACGCAAATGCCTCGGCGAAAATTCGCTGCGAAAACAAAACAAGATGTCGGCCACCGGGACAAATATTGAACACTCAGAGAATGCGAAAAAAAAATACTCCACATTTAAGGGGAGCCATCTGAACTTTTTCACGGGATTTTCACTTCTTTATGTATATATTTGAGTGTGGATTTTATGTCGATTTAGAAATAAATGTACATCAACGTTGAATTTAATCAAATACTTACACAATGTTACATTTGTTATTGTTATATTATTACATTTCGCATTAATCACATTTTGGTTCTAGCGTTAGGTTAGCTATTCATTATGATTATTTATTATCATTTCAGCGCACTGTTTGTTCAAGATTTACATTTTAATTCAATTTCAAAAATTTGCATACGCGTACGTATTTCGCCTTCAAAGTAAGATCGAGAAAAGCTGACTCGTTCGACGCGCACGCAACTTTGGAATATCGAAACGCCTTTTCTCGATCCGCCTCTACCATATTTTCAGTACAAGTAATAAATAATACGCTCGCAGCGTCTCAAATCCAAAACACGCATACTTATGTACAAGTACAATATTAACCCCTAAGTGCAAATAAATACGACGCGTTCGTTTAATTAACTTACATAAGTTCGCGTCTATTTTAGACTATTCTATTTGTGTGTTTAATTCATATACATATTATGTAGTTTTGTATACCGGTAAACTTTTCATACGTTCTAGTATAATAGTTTAAATTCAATTTTAAATCAAATTACTGTGGTGATTGTGAATTTGATGAAACATGTTATGAATGGATCAACTAGTCGGCGTTTAGTCAAAATAGTCAAAGGGTTAAAATTTAAAAAAAAAACACGTATTTTTAAACCTTTGAGAATATATTTTAAGGATTAACTTTGCCAATTCAACGATTTTTAATATTTTATTTTTCATTTGAAACTTTTCCTTCTATAATTTAGGCGATACACTTCTGATTGATATTTTTAGGTTTATGTAATATTTTGACATTTAAGTTATGTATGTACAATCGAATTGAGCACCCTAAATATGTAGTTTCAATTCCTTGAAAATTAATATGTAAATTATATATATAATAGCCGAAATCCGTCTGTCTGTCTGTCTGTCCGCTGATAACGCTCGCTGAGGAAAAATAATTAAAAAACTAGAACGAGTGGGGGATCGCAGCCGGGACGCTAGCTCGGAAGGAACGCGCTTACGCTAATCCGCCAAAACCAGTTGTCAATTTGGTCCTTTTTTTTTTTTTTTTTTTTTTAACATAGATGGCGCTATAAAAACTATTTTTTTTTTGTTTTTTGATTTTTACAAAATTATAATTATTATACATATATGTATATTGTTGCGTGGAGGGACAGGCTCAGGGGAAATAAAGATTTCACTCAGTTTACATGTCTGTATTAAGACCTTTATTAGACTCGAAGGCCAAGCCAGAACTCTCAGATTCGTCTGCTGTCTCAGTGCTGCCAACCCCATAAGTGTTCTGTTGGCACCACTGAGAACAACTTAGATTGGGGGGGGTGCCCAAACGCTACAATATAATAATTAATAATTATAATATATATATAGTAAAGTAAAAAATATATATTTTATCATTTGGGTATCGATACCATGCTCGATATGTCGATAGGTGATCTCTATTGAAAAAGTGCTTTACGATATTTAAAATTCAATGGGCGTTGATGTTCAACGGGCTTACACTAGTAGTAAATAACGCGATAAAACTGTTTATTAAACTGTTAAATTTCACATTAGTATGTTTACGATGGTAAATCGTCGTTTATGGGTACTATGCAAGAGCTAAGATAGATGAACACATATATAATAGCCCTATTCTGTATGTGTGTGTGTGTGTGTCTGTCTGCTGATAACGCTCACCGAGGTATATAATTAAATAACCAGAGCGTCACGCGAATTTGCTAAATTGTTACGTTGTTGTATTATAACGCGCCATCTATGCAACAACTATAAAAAACTATTAAATTTAATATTATTTTTCAGTACGGGTGATGAGAAACCGGCTCCGTTGATATTCAACGGGCTTACACTAATGTTTTAATAATGTCCCTATATAAATAATGATATTTCATATTATACGGTGTTACATAATAAGTCATATGAATAAAATATTAATTATACTATGAGTGAGAATGAAGAATATGAAACACTATACATTAGCGTACATTAAATATATTTTAAATGGCATTCGTTAATTAACCATTAATAAATAGTCTTGCGTTAAACATGTGGGGTCACCATTTGTAATAAAGCCTGGTAGACAATGTCTAGAACCAAAAAAAAAATAAAGAAATAAAAACGTTACAACTCTGGCGGCACGTAGGATTTCTTTGTTCAATTTGGCAGATAAAGTGCTAGGGGAAACGTAGACGTAAACTATGTATGTTGGTAGAATGAAATGTGTCATTTTAACGGGATGTGTTCTTAATACGTGTAACAGAAAACACGTCGTATTTGTTCGTTTTGTACATAATAGGGCAGTTCCACGTGCAACGGACACTATACTCGCACACCTCTGCGGATTTCGCGCGAATTTCGTCAGTGTTGAGATTTGTACTGCGCACATATGGCACGACTGCGGCGCCATTCGACACACGAAACTTCACTCAACACTCAACGGGCGAATAGCGAAATACTGTGGGTGTGCACACTTGGCACGACTGCAGCGCCATTTGACACTCAATCGGCGAATAGCGAAATACCATCCGTCACCTCGCTTTTGGAACGTTTGTATTTCACTCACGATTCTGACACGGACTCCTCAAATGAGGACGGACCTCTTATGTTATGTGTGTCATCAAGGATCGGCTGACTGTTGAAAAATTCGTCTGGTTTTTGTCACTCTGACATAACCTATCAAGTCAGATCGTACAACAACGTAATAATTTGAGCAAAGTCACAAACCTACTAAGGATTTATGTATATATTCAAAATATAGGAAATCTCGCATTATTGGCGTTGGAAACGCGCTCACTGTTCAAACTGGTGATCTCGGGTTCAAATCTCACTCGCGCGCGGTCGGTTCGTGTCTTTTAATTATTTAACTCAGCGAGCGTTATCAGCAGACAGACACACGCACAGACAGACAGACAGACAGACGGAATACGGCTATTATATACATACATACTAGTGTAAGCCCATTGAATATCAACGCCCGCTGAATTTTAAATTACGTAAAGCGCTTTGTTAATAAGAGATCCCCACTAATTGATCGCACGGTTGTAAGTGACAAAAAATATAATAGTTTTTATAGCGCCATCTATGTATTATAGCAATCCCATAGTATCAATAGTATCGTTTTTTTTTTTACTTTACTATTTATATTATAATTATTAAATATCAAAAAAAAAAAAAAATATAGTTTTTATAGCGTCATCTGTGTATTATTAGCAGAGTCCTTGTATAGGTAATGTTTAAAAAAAACAGGACCTACTCAACAACGGGCCGTGGCGTATGCGTTAGCGTGATAACTACCGACTTGGCGTCCCGGGTTCGATCCCCACTCATTCTGGTTTTTTAATTATTTTTCCTCATTTCCCATTTAATTTAATTTAATTATAGGTAATGTTTAAAAAAAAAAAGGACTAAATTGACGAAGGGCGATAGCGAATAGCATTAGTGCGAGTTCTCTCGAGCCTGCGGTCATGGGTTCGATCCCTACTCGTTCTGGTGGTTTTTTAATAATTTTTCCTCAGCGAGCGTTATCAGCAGAGAGACAGACGGATTTCGGCTATTATAAATATAATAATAATAATATGATGATGCATACGCACCGTCGCGTCAGCCGTAAATCATCCTGTATAACTTACTATACATACGTACGCATCCTTTAGTCTTGCACGATCAGACATATTAGTCGCCTATGTATGTAGTTCCAAATCCCGATAAGTCCATAAAACTCACTTGTTCGCAAACGCGGTTTTTCTGCTACAGACTTATTTGCTTGATGGCGTTTAAACTTATTTAAACTTAATTTTGTCGATATTAAACAAAATATTGAGATTAGAAACGTGGACTTATCGTTGTTTGTTTCTAAATATGGCTTTTATCAGCTTTTATCATAGTGCAATTGTCGGTTTTTGGAACTAACACTGATTTTCAATATTTTTTTACGGCGCACTTGGCGGTATTTGGAATAATTCAAGTATAAGGCATCGTTTGAAAACATTCTTAGAACCAGAAAATATTTTATCCTCGTTTTTTACACATATATTGTGGACTTATCGGGATTTGGAACTAGGCGACTCATATGTATGTATGTCACACTTGAGCCGAGCGTTTGATCGCTATGAGAATACATCAATATATGTACTATTGCACTTGAACACCGTCACTGTCAAACGTGCAGTCAGACAGATGAGGTACGTTAAGCGGTGCATCACGTTAATTGATAACGACGTTTATTGCAGTTAATCAAATCGCATCGTAACCGAATTGCGTCCGATAGGAATAATTGGCATGGCGATATACGTACGTCGTTTGTGCGATCGTTAAGCGAGGCGTGACCCCAATTCGCCAGGGCTGTCACACGTCACGTTTGATTTCACCTCTTGTGGATATTTTATGTTTCGTTGGATTGTTGGTTAGATCAGGGGTAACCAATCAAGTCGATCTGGATAGTTTTAGTGTACATATTTGATATCGAGCGTTGCCTCTTTACTTTTCGACAAACATACGAGTGTGGAAACAATGCATTGTTGCGTAATGCTGCGTACACACCGAACAGCGAACGACGAAGGGTTGCTATTGTGTGGAAGTTCATAAGTCATCATTAGAGACCAGCCAGAATTGGCATGAACGTAGGCTGCAGGTACAGAAAGCGGTTTGCAGGGCCGTATTGGAAATTGTCCAGGATTACATCACCATGCTTAGCAACGAACTATGTACGTCTTAACAAATAAGTTCATGAAATCCTGGAAACGACTATAATTTGGACCGCGAAGAAAGTCGTAAAACTCGAAAAGTGGATTTTTTCGATGACATCAGCTTTTGCAAGCCGTTCCCGCTCCTTCATACTTCTCGCATATATTTCAGCCTTGACGACAATTTCCAATACGACCCTGCAAACCGGTTTCTGTACCTGCAGCCTATGTTCATGCCAATTCTGACCGGTCACTAGTCATCATACACAATAACAATTCGCCTTCGACCTTCGTCGTTCGCTGTTCGGTTCGTCGGTGTGTACGCAGCATAAGAAGAATGTCAGTTGGTGCCACTTTTGTACGGAACAATCAGATAATAATAATTCATAATATTAAAATAATCATAATAAATTCGGAACAATTCAGATAAACTGATAAATTCTGACAAGCGATCCGTTCTGGATTTGCTAATATAAAAATCTTGCCAACAACCATAGTAACAGTTGAAAATCATTCGATTGTATCGGGATTCAACCCCTGAACTGTGTTAAAGCGTATGTAATATTTAAACTTACCTTAACTCTCTAATATTTGGTTGGGATTTTGCCATTATAACTCGCATATTTTCTTAAATGAAGGGTAATATTTATCAGACTAGTCTAAGCCTCATCACGTGTACTGAAAAATAATATTAAATTTAATAGTTTTTATAGTTGTTGCATATATGCAACAATGCGCCATCTATGGTGCGTTATAATACAACAACGTAACAATTTAGCAAAGTCGCGAGCCTATTACATATCTATATATGTACATATATATATATAAATCAATGTCCTGTCTGTTTGTTTGTATGTTTGTCTGTCTGTTTGTCTTTTATAGGCTCCTAAACCACTCGACCGATCGCGATAAAACTTTTAGGACTTATTGTGATCACGATCGTGGAAAAAACGGGAACGGTAACGGGAACGGGCCTGCTCACGCGTCTGATAACGTACTAGGAACGGGAATGGGATCGGGAACGGGAACGGGATCTGGAACGGGAACGGTATCGGGCATTGCAACGCATGCCGGGACAGCTAGTTTATTATATAAATATAGTCGCATTGAAGCCTGCCTATTATCATCTGGTTTGGCTCACCGCGTAAGCGCTCTGTTCCGAATCAGTGATACCGGGTTCAAATCCCACTCGTGCGACGTTCTGATTTTTTTAAATTATTTACATCGGCTAGCGTTATCAACAGATAGAGAGACACACAGACACACAGACAGCAAACCAAACCAATTTTTGCGGATTTAGAAGTCCAAAAATTAAAATTAAAATATTTTGTTTTTAGAAATACGAAAAATTTGAATTTCTGTTATTCCTATCTATATTCTGTACAGTATACTTACTTTCGGAACGTTCTGTATATGCCTGTGTACACGTGTGTATATCGATTAGTGCGTATTCGTGATTACATGAAGCTTTAGAATTCCGCAAGAAACACAGTACGAATTTTCCTTAAAATAAACAAGCTTTAATTAATTATTTATCAAGTTTTGATATGTTTAATATGCTTTACAATAAAATGTCTACTTTTTAATCACAGATATAGGGCGTTCAAGTATTGAAATGAAAATAGCATCTACACTGCAAATCCTCGTGGAAAACTTTCACGTTTCACATCGAAAGTTTTCCCAATCACTCTGCATTGAGAGCGTAGTGGGGTTTTTCCACCGAAATTTCCCAATTGACCGCAGAGGCGAATCTGTGAATGCTGTGCCGTGAATTGCGAAATGAAAGTCCACGGAAAAGTGAAAGGGCGCTGAAAGGCAAACAAATGCGAAACTGCTTTTCAGCAAACGTATACATGCGTGAAAAACGTACTGGTAATAAAAGAGTTTAAATTATGTTAAAACATCGAATATGCATGTGTGAATATGAACCTTTTTTGAGCTGAGAGCAAAATTAGGAAACAGCAACATATTATATTCAAAATTAAATTAAATGTTGCTCATTCATGTCAAAAAGTTATCTTCATGATATTTATTAATGTCTGACAATTTATTACTAAAAAGTATTACAAAGTTTATCTGAAAAACGATTTTAAAGCTCATTATAGCAATGAAGTTATAGGAAATATGATTTTGTGTAAATTGTGTGTCAACGTTGTGTTTTAAGCAAAACGTTGGATGACAGCGAGAGCCGCAGGTTTTCATACAAAGAGCCGCATGCGGCTCCGGACCCGCCGATATAAACGGTTCACAAGCCAAATACTGTAAATGAGTAAATTTTACTTTACAGAATCAAGTTTTGGTGGTGATGTTTGATATTAAAAATGTCCCAAAAGTGTTACCATTCCTTATTGAATTATACATACATATGTACATAGAAAATATTAATTTACATTGTACCTATACATATGATAAAATATTGAGAACCACCGATTAAAACAATTATATGTACGTTTGCGATACATTTTCGAAGATTTAAATATTTAATGCATTATAATTTTAGGGGATAGCCATATGTTCAAAATCATACGCACTAATTTTACTACTAAATTATTTAATCAATAGTGAAATGATACATTTCAATGGAATAAAAACAGTGAAATATTAGCTTCATTTACAAATTATACATATATTTATATAACAAAAATTTTCATTGATAATTTAATTTTAAATATTTGTACGTATTCGCGTATCGTAAACCAGTAAATTTCCTGTGCAGCGCAATCTTCGTTATAACCGCGATTCGTTATGTCTGCGATGCAAACCGCAACGTTATTTTTATCGGTTCATTGATAATATTCAGCGATAGTGAATATTCATAGAAGCATGTACATAAATTAAACAGGAACATATTATGTACATATGTATGTATATGTTATGTGTCTATTTCTTCAGATGAAATATTATCACTAGTTGCATTTTTTTTTTTTCAAATTAGCGTTTCGCTTACATACATATGTATGTATGTTATGATAATAATGGTAGTGCAGTGTTTTTACAATCGGAAGTGGTCTAGTTCACTTTGGGGCACGCAGTCATAACAAAGAAAGACCGCAGTGCCGCGTTTCCGGGTCACCCTGTAACACCTACCGGCTAACCAGTGCTTCTAAACGCGAGGGACGTGCGATTTGTAATTCATTTTTATCACATTCATCTAAAGAACGTCTATGTTATGGTTCCAAAAGTGGTGACGTCAAATTTTAAGCAAGTTGGGAAGTGTATGTAAATGTATGTTATTGATTAATTAATTAATTATTAATTAATTAATGAACTAATTAACTATTAGGTATGGGTTACGGTGAAAAAACAAAATGAAGTAATAGTAATGGTTCAAATTATAAATAATGAAAGCGAAACAAGTGTGTAAAGTGTAACCCGACGGACAGACAGACAGACAAACAAGCATGCAAATTTAAGATTTTTATTATTTCAATGAAAGCAATAGAAGTGTGTTGAGCGTTATTGACGGACAGACAGACAGACAAACAGACAATCGTACAAATGTAAGGTTTTTATATTCGTACGTACATAAGTGTGTCTTGCGTTCTGGGCTGACAGACAGATAAACAGACAAAAACAAATTTAAGGCTTTTATACATATTTAGGCAATTTATAGCAATTGAAGTGTGTTGAGCGTTCTTGACGGACAGACAGACAGGCAATCGTACAAATTTAAGGCTTTTACATACATACATACATACGTAGTATATATGTATAGTATTTTCAATGAAAGCAAAATAAGTGTAGCTTGCATTCCGGACTGACAGACAGATAGACAGACAAAAACAAGTTTAAGGCTTTTATATATACATATTTAAGTATTATAGCATATTCAATGAAAGCAATTGGAAGTATGTTGAGGTTTCTTGACAGACAGACAGACAAACGTACAAATTTAAGGTTTTTATATATGTACATACGTAGTATATATTTTCAATGAAAGCAAAATAAGTGTGGCTTGCATTCCGGGCTGACAGACAGATAGATGGACAAAAACAATATTTAGGTATTATAGCATTTTCAATGAAAGCAATTGGAAGTATGTTGAGGTTTCTTGACAGACAGACAGACAGACAAACGTACAAAATAGTAGACAGACGAGCAGATTTGGGACTTTTCGACATATCTACATATGTATGTATGTATGTAGTATATTTAATAAAATCAAAAGGAATGTGTCAAACGTTCTGACGGAACAGAACAGATACACAGACAAATTTATGACTGTCTTGTTTCATATTTTAAAATGTCAAATAAAGTTAAAGCGACTGTCGAATATTGCACAAACAATTTACATGGAAAACTAGACAACTTAAAGAACAATTAACGTGCATATATACATATGCATGTACTTCAATTCCATCTCCAAAAAGGTTTCCGATATAAAACGAGTTAAGTAAAATGAAAATTTTCACCGTTTCAAAGTTTAGTGATTTGTTGTCATCCTTTTAAAAATTTCCTTTTAAGTCCTTCTTGATACTTAAATAGTTATTGAATGCTGCTTTTACATTAAAAAAAAAATTTTTTTGGGTACATACATATAATGGTTAAATATATCGTTCAATCATAAATACGCTTATGATTGACAGCTTCCAGTAACATTAAAAAATACAAGGGTAGTGAGGGGTGAAGGGGTTGGTCAATGTGTAGAAGGGGTGCTTTTTGCACCACAGTTTGAGCACCTGTAGGTTAGATTTCGAGTCGGAAAATGTTATCGGGTGCGTCAGTTTGCACCGAGCCGCGCGGTGGCGACGACGAAACGCGCGCATTTTCCCAATTTTCCAGTGGTTTTTCCGACTTTTCGC
This sequence comes from Parapsyche elsis, assembly GCA_022651745.1. NCBI lineage: Eukaryota > Metazoa > Arthropoda > Insecta > Trichoptera > Hydropsychidae > Parapsyche > Parapsyche elsis. The sequence continues at coordinate 1,007,363 of JAGVSN010000079.1, read as the reverse complement.
ATCAGTGAGTTGACAGTGCGGTCTCAGTGAACGATCAGTGAGTTCCACATCACGGATCGTTGAATCTCAAGAGAGTGAGAGAGAGAAACGAGGAGCGCGACGAGGCGCGGAGACTACGAGACTTTGCGTGGTGAATGAAAATTCTTAATTTCCCCCGAAATTAAAAAAATTGAACATAATAAAACTACATAATGTATACTTTGAGAACCGCTGATGGTAAACGTATGGTAATTTTGAATGTAGCGTTGATGATTTGAGTGTTTGCGACGGTTCAAAGTTGACTTGTCTGCAGAGTATTGCGTATACATACATATGTATGTACATACATACGCATAACATTATTTTTCATTATGATAATTGACCACTTTTTACACTTTCTACTTTGGCCTTAAACGACTATCATCTGTCTGTTAAAAAAGCGAGCTTAAAAGCTCTGCGTCAAAAGTGAGCTTTCTTTGAAATGTTGAAAAAAAAAAACAAAATATACCATATATTGATTGAATTTATACGAATAATTTGAACCGTTGAAAGTGAGGAAATTTTCTCATCGACACGCAAAAGCCGTTCAATTAAATTTTTTTCCAATTTTGATGAGATTTAATGACGCATTTTGAAAACGTGCAATATAAGATATTACCGTTTGGCAAATTTGAACCTTATCGAAATAAAATCTCGCTCGAAAGTACGCAATAATTTAACGCAAAGTACATATTCTCTCCCTTTTAACCTTTTCGATGTGCGAAGGAACAGTGATCGAGCGATATTTTACATTGAATAAAATACCCTTTTGCGTATTCAATTCGAGCGATTTAAATTCTGGTAGCGTAGAGTTTTTGCTTGTTAGTAATTCGAAAGTAGTTTTATTATATTGATGTGTAAAGATCACTAGAATTTAGTACAAATGTTCTTTCGAGGACACTTAGAGGGTAATTATGTATGATGACAAAATGTTTTACGAACATAAAAGTCAATTTTTTCTTATTTAACCAAAACCAAAAGTTATTTCTGACCGGTTTCGATTCAAGGATTCATTTTTCACCAAAACGTTCCTATGAATTTTATGTTACAATTCAAAACTGCTTTACATCTTTGATAGTAAAAGACCGTTCTTTAGAATCGACAGGTATTTTGCCGATTTTGTGAATATTATCTTTTCATTATCTATTTCACGTATTCGGTAAACTATTGCTTTTTTCGTGAAAGAACCAGTTACATACAATACTGTTCAGCATAACATGTATACATATGTATATCTGTCAAAATTTAACAATACTTTATCTGTACTAAGCATATGGATAAAGTAAAATTTATAAATAGGTATAATTTAATTATTCAAAGAGCGTTCTGTATTTAACTGGTTTTTTTTAAACTATCTTGATTTTTGTAATTTTAATGATATTTGTGATTTAAATTTGTACTGCAAAGCACGTTTCCTACATGTCTTGACTTCAAAATAACATTTCGTAAAAGTCTTTCTACAAATAATATAGAGCTATTAGAAGTGCTTATGATTATAACTAAAGTAATCCACTAAGCTGTGCAGTTAAATTTTTATTCTCAACAAAATTGTCAAAACCAGTATTGCGAGTGTGACGTGACGCCAAATGTCAAACATGTTTATTTCTATCTTCTATCGTATATATACATATATGTATCTATAAATATTAAACGTATTAACATATGTAATACTCTCTTAAATCTTAGGGCCTAAAAAAATGTTATAATTGGTAGAAATGTCACGTGAAAGTTCACCTTTTCGAAAATGTCCCTTTTAACGGGGGTACATAAAAATCAAAAGCGGGAAACATTTTCAGATGAAGATAATGATAAGAGTGCTTGAAGCGGTTATCATTATTATGTTTGTGGATTTTCTAGAGTGCTACCGTCTTATTTCGAAAAGGTTCATTTTAATGATCGACGTTGAAAATTCGCGAAAACTCGCTGGAAATTTACGGAAAACTGTGAAAATTGGCGGAAAGAGAAAAAAAAAATCGCATTGACGGTTTGGAATACGACGAGATTCGCAAATTGACCGGGATATCGGTTCGAAAATCATCGATAAGCGATTTACGAAATCCACCATAGGGTTCAGTATAAAAATGAACTAAGTCTGAGTGCAAAAAATAACAATGGAATTCGAACAAGCACATTTAATTAAAAGTTTAATTTTTTTGTTTAAAATTTCAATCCTACATGCAATTGTGCTATTTAATTATAAATTTAATAATTTAATAGCGCATCTATTTATTACTTTTATATAAAATAATTTATAAATACAATTATTGAATGATTCACTGTTTAATATAAATTATCGTCTAATTTTATACCATCGTTGTTGATTAGCAAGAGTTAATTAAATATTTTGAAAATAATATGTTTAAAAATGGTGAATTTTGTATTTTAATTGAAGTACATAGGTATTGTATATGTAAGTACATACATATGTACATGTTTAAAAATATGAATTTTTAAAATGTTTATATTATCAGTGGGAGATATTCGCTGAAAAAAATTATATTATAAACTATTAAAATAAATCTCACTTTCATTAAAAATTAGTTGATTTTTTAAACCGGCTTTGCTCACTTTTATATTGTATTTTTATAGTGTAATAAAATACGTATATGAAAGAGAACTTGTCTACATGATTAAATCGAATGAAACGACTGACATTTTCTCACTAATGCATTTACTATGTCGCTGCAAGTGCATCTCCTTGCACTTATGATACGATACGTACGATATTAAATAGTTTAAGGCGTTTAATTATACAGAATATTTCAAGAAAATAATAACCTTCAACCAATCGATAGATGAGTAAGAAATACTGCAATGTACAACCAATTTTAGTATATAAATTTATAGCAAGATGATTATGTATGGTATTATTTTATACCAATAATATAGGTAGAAAATTGACTATTTTCAATCTGTTTGCTCTTCATACATACATTCCACACCATTTGACTAAAAGAGACGAAACTTTGCAGAGGTACTTTCTATGATCTTGCAAGTCTTATTGGATACTCGAGTGAAATAGAACGTTATTCTTTCGAGTAGCTGCCATACAAAAATCTGTTTTATTTAACATCGCCTCAAAATAAAAGGTTTTCTATCGATGTCTTTGAAAATAACCACTAACCATCTAACAAAGAAAATTTTCCATTATATTATGTAGGTTGTTAGACTAGCAACAGGCTAGCTAGCTTCGTTTGATTTTCCAATATAATAGAACCGCGCCAAAGGAATAAATAGATAGAAGTTTGAATTCCCACAGAGGATAACAGGTCAAAATCAGATTACGAATACAAAGCGGGTCGCCAGCAAATATTTCCCTGTTCGACCACTGTTTTCCAATAATTTATATCCGGTTTTATTTCGTCATTATACATACATGAAAAACGTATGTATGTGTGCGTGTCTGTGTTGAAAAATAAAATTGTAAATCCCGATCAAACAGGATTTGATACGGAACGTGAGCCGCTTCACATTTCGAGTCCTTTGCAAATAAATCCAGCGGTTACCAGTACATGTTTTATTTATCGTTGGACATATTATTTTCTTTTGAGTTATTTGTATTTTTGGTCGGCTCGATCCATGACTGATTTATCGCGTGGCGAAATATTGTGACTACAGTTATACGTACAACTTAAACATTTCAGGACAGAATATGAGGAGTGGGTTATCAAATTGGTAAGGCTAGGTTTAGGGTAGGTTAGGTTATGTTAACAATAGGTCAAGTTAGGTTAAAATCCCGATAAGTCCACAATATATGTATAAAAAACGAGGATAAAATATTTTCTGGTTCTAAGAATGTTTTCAAACGATGCCTTATACTTGAATTATTCCAAATACCGCCAAGTGCGCCGTAAAAAAATATTGAAAATCAGTGTTAGTTCCAAAAACCGACAATTGCACTATGATAAAAGCTGATAAAAGCCATATTTAGAAACAAACAACGATAAGTTCACGTTTCTAATCTCAATATTTTGTTTAATATCAACAAAATTAAGTTTAAATGAGTTTAAACGCCATCAAGCAAATAAGTCTGTAGCAGAAAAACCGCGTTTGCGAACAAATGAGTGTTATGGACTTATCGGGATTTGGAACTAGGCGACTCTTATGTTAGTAATAGGAACGGTTTGGTTAAGGTTAAGTTTAGCTTATGTGTAGGTTAAGTTAAGTTAAATTGCAATCCCCAGGAGTTTCATTCCTAATTTTAAAATTTTTTTATGAAAATTCTGCTTCAGGCAATTTTTCTCGAGGAAAATGTTTTGAAGCCTTTCTTATCTTGGAGAGATACACTTTAACTGACCGTGATTTAATATACAATGACTCAATTCAGAATGTCCTAATTATGTATATATGTATACATATAATAGCCCAAATCCGTCTGTCTATCTGCCAATAACGCTCGCCGAGGTAGATGATTAAAAGACGCGAACCATCGTGCGCGAGTGGGATTTGAACCCGAGATCACCAGGTCGGAATAGTGAGCGCTTACGCTATGGTCCAACGCCGATAATGCGAGATCTCCTATATTTGAACATATAAATCCTTAGTATTATAACGCGCCATCTATGCAACAACTATGAAAACTATTATTTTTTTAAGCTCAGTACTTTATTCATTTGTCAAGTTTGAAGTGTACATTACTATATATAGTAGCGCAAGGGTCTGCCTGGCTGGATAGCCGCGGATCGCTCACATACATACTGCACCTACGCATATCGTTAGTTCGGAAGAAAAACGTCACAAGTCAAAAAGTGCAAAGATGTAACACAACTGAGTTATGTACATATATATGTCGTTCTTATTGATGGCCTAGTGAACACTTCCCAGCAAGTAAAAAACGACACTTTTGTCACTCTTGTCAACCGTAACTTGAACTAGACAAATTACATTTTTCTAGCGAAAAGATTAGTTTTTTTGAGTGTGTGCAATCGATAACTCAAAAATCGTTTTTTTGACTTGTGACGTTTTTCTTCCGGACTAACGATATACACACCCACACAATCACTCACAGTACGTGATGAGATGAGAAACCACTCCGTTGATATTCAACGGGCTTACACTAGTTATCTTCTGTCTGTCTGTCTGTCTGCTGATAACGCTCGCTGAGGAAAAATATTAAAAAACCACCAGAACGAGTGGGGGATCGAACCCACGACCGCAAGCTCGAGAGTCATCACGCTAACGCTTACTCTATCACCCTTGGTCGATTTAGTCCTTTTTTTTTTTAAACATATCGTGACTTGGCGTTACCTACAAAAGGGATCGTGATTCTGCTAATAATACATAGATGGTAATATAGAAAGTATTATTTTTTTTTTGTTTTTTGATTTTTACAAAATTATAATTATTATAATATGTAGGTATATACCCGATACCCACTCAAAAAAATTTGGCATCGGTAGGGTTCAATTAGTGGGGATTGATATAATACATGGATGGCGCGATAAAAACTATTTTTTTTTTCGTTTTTTCGATCAATTAGTGGGGATCTCTATTAAAAAAGCGCTTTACGATATTTAAAATTCAGCGGGCGTTGATATTCAACGGGCTTACACTAGTACATATATAATAGCTGAAATCCGTCTGTCTGTCTGTCTGCTGATAACGCTCGCTGAGGAAAAATTATTAAAAAACCACCAGAACGAGTGGGGGATCGAACCCACGACCGCAAGCTCGAGAGTCATCACGCTAACGCTTACTCTATCACCCATGGTCGGTTTAGTCCTTTTTTTTTTAAACATATCGTGACTATAGATATTTTGATTTTTGCAAAATCACTTACAAAATTATAATTATTATATATACACATGTATAATAATTAATAATTATAATATAAATAGTAAAGTAAAAAAAGAATATTTTTTTTTGTGGGTATCGGTAGGGTTCAATTAGTGGGGATTGCTATAATACATAGATGGCGCTATAAAAGCTATTTTTTTGTTTTTGTTTTTCGATCAATTAGTGGGGATCTCTATTAAAAAAGCGCTTTACGATATTTAAAATTCAGCGGGCGTTGATATTCAACGGGCTTACACTAGTATATATATATATAATAGCCCAATTCCATCTGTCCGTCTGCTGATAACGCTCGCCTCGGTAAAGGCTGAAATTCAAATTTAATTTAATTGAAAAAACACGAACGTCACCAGGTTGGGTGAGTTAGCGCTAACGCGTTCACCCAACACCGGTGATGTGAGGCCTCCTATAATTTGAAAAGATTAATCCTCAGTAGGTTCACGACTTTGTTAAATTATTACATAGTCAAACACGTCCGTTGATATTCAACTTATTACACTAGTGTTTAAGGGTATGCAAACAATAGACAAACTGATACCACTACAGTAGCTGTTTAATTACTTAATTTTGGTAATTTATACATATGTACATAAGTATGTACCTTGTAAATGGTTAATATTAGGTAGCAACACTTCTTAACCTTTAAAACATGAGATTATTGTAGCAATCGACTCCGCATGGTAGTCGTGACTACAAAAGCACACCGTTCGTTTGATTAGGGGTCAGTTTGTCTCGATTCGCCTCCGCCTAGTGCTTGCGTGCTATTGTAAGCGCTTCCTTAACAAGATCCAACGCAAATAGAAACCACTTTAACTGCTCATTTTCCTTTCACATCTCTCTAGTATACGTTGTGGAAATGATGAGGGTGTCCTCGCATTACTTTTGATACACTCGTCTAGTTGTATTTTTTATTTTATTTTATCCACCTATCTCTTTGTTCGGCACTGATTGCGGTATGGAAAAAAATATACGGTAGGATTTTCCCACGGGATATTTCGGTCTAGTCGTGGAAAATTTCGGTATATCTGCAAGGTCCACGAATTTGAATATATTGAAAACTATCATTCGCGTTTCTGATACGGTATATTTCCATTTTGGACCGTAGAAATTGTAGGGACTCGTATATATGTATGTATGTACCATTTCCCAAAGGACAATAATATGATAAATTATTACTAAGGCCTATCACAGTTTGACCGACACGTGTGCGTCCAAAAATATTAACGTCACACGTGTAATATGTATATATTGTGTACACGCAAGATGTGACAAGGGACGAGAAAAGTCACCAAACTTGTATAATATTACAAAAAGTGTGACGTAAACTTTTTGTTATTGTTTTTCATGCGAGGAAAAATTTTGAATTATTAGAAATCCCGCGTATTTCCAATATTTAATTATAATAAACAAATGTTGTTTCACAACGTGTCAAAATTGTATTGATTTTGAACAACTTGAGATTAAAATTTCATATAAAAAGCAAATTTAGAAAATATGAGTGGACTAACAATAGCAGTAACTACGAAAAAAAAAATGTTTCGAGCGTTCTTAATGGACATATAATACAAACAGACTTTTACTAGTGTAAGCCCGTTGAATATCAACGGACGTGTTTGACGTAATTGATTTCACAATAATTTAGCAAAGTCGCCAACCTACTAAGGATTGATATTTTTAAATTATCGCCGGTGTTGAGTGAACGCGTTAGCCCTAACTCACCCAACCTGGTGATCCCGGGTTCAAATCCCACTCGGGACGTTCGTGTTTTTTCAATTAGATTTGAATTTCAGCCTTTACCGAGGCGAGCGTTATCAGCAGACGGACGGAATTGGGCTATTCTATTTATAATAAAATAAAAAGCTACATTGGTACAAATGTAATCCTAAATTGTTAATTAAAAATGTTGGTTTTTTTAAATCGAGTCAATTTTTTATTTAAAAAATATCTCGTACGATTCTATCACTATATATTACTAGTGTAAGCCCGTTGAATATCAACGCCCGCTGAATTTTAAATTACGTAAAGCGCTTTTTTAATAGAGATCCCCACTAATTGATCGAACGTTTGTAAGTGACAAAAAAAATTGTTTTTATAGCGTCATCTATATAGTCACGATCCATTTTGTAGGTAAAGCAGTCACAATCCCTTGTATAGGTAATGTTTAAAAAAAAAAGGACTAAATTGACCGAGGGCGATAGCGAATAGCATTAGTGCGAGTTCTCTCGAGCCTGGGGTCCTGGGTTCGATCCCCCACTCTTTCTGGTTTTTAAATTATTTTTAGCGGAACTATATATAACGCGGAACTATATAACTAAATATTCAAGCGCGAAGCGCGTGTCGGCCATATACATACATACGCTTTGATATGTAAATATACTATACATAAATGATAACCATTCGATGATACTGTCAACGGACAGTGACTAGTTACTTTACTGTCTCATTACTGATTTTTGAATATTTTTCATTTCAATAATAATAATCATGTAATATTTGCTTTTAGATACATGTATCCATCACATGTTCACATGTATGTATGTATTGTTTTTATGGATTCTATTCATTGACGGCAAACCGTTGTGCTTCGAGTGCTAATTTTTACTCCTATTATTTTTCCTTCGGTCACTGTTTGCATAGCTTCAATAGATCAAGTGCCCAAGTCAAATTGGTTCCATAAAACGTGGACTTTTATCGTTTCGCTACAGCGAAATTTATTTTATTTATTCATCGTACATACCGAGGGAACAAAAAAAAAAGCTTTTTTTTTTCATCGTTGGCGAAAATATTTTCTCGCCAAGGGACCTCGCCACTAGACGTGCTTTGCAGTTAAATAAGAGGATTATGTCATTGCCGTTGAACAGAGAATTTTTAATAATATAATATTAGATATATTACACTAACCAGTTGTAAGTGCCAGGCGTCATCCAGGAGAATCCATTACTTCCAGACTATCCGTGCTGTATCTGAGAATTATAAATTTGGGCTTGGATTGCAAACCTTATAGCAGAAATTCTCAGAGCTGAAATCCCGTTAAGCCAAAATTCCAAAAAGTCAAAATCTCAACAAGTCGAAATCGTAACAAGCTTAAATCCCAACACGCAAAAGTGTGAAATGTAAGTTCTATGATTTATTTGTGCGATAAACTTATCCATTTTAAATTATGTATTTTTTCGAGTTAAGAGCCAAATTAAGTTAAGTTTGGGAGCCGCAACATATTATTTTCAGATTATATGTGATAAAACGAAGAATGAAACTGGTATGGAGCGCTTTTGGAGGAATGAACATAGGCATATGATCAATGAGTACTGCCAATTATGACGTATGGATGTGAAACGTGGATTATAAATTCAAGAATATTACATAAGATCCAGTGCACACAGAGAAGCATGGAAAGATGTACCTATTCTCGGTATAACGAGAAGAGATCGTAAGAGGAATACATTTATTTATTTTATATAATATTAGCTAATTAGCTAATTTAACTTACATCTATAACATATTTATAACAACTACATACATAGATCTATTACACATTATACACTATACTTATACATAACTACTATCTCTCACAGAGGTGTCTCCTCACACTTTTCAAGAATGCATCTATTGTCTTAGAAGACTTGATGCACTCCGGGAGGGCATTATATGTACATTAATACACCCCTGTAAAAAACACCACCAGCTGTCTTTGATTTCCTTACTCTACCTACAACTAGTTGGTTCTTATTTCTAGTAGAATAACTATGAATATCACTATTTCTAATGATATAGTTCTTAAAATAACTTGGCAATAACTTATGATCTAACTTATAAACAAAAGACAATGTGCTTAATTTTAAACAATTTCTAATACTCATCCATCCCAATTCATCTAACATACTTCTAATACTTTTTAGCCTACCAACATTCAAAATACCTCTCATAGCTCTATTTTGCAACCTTTAAATTTTATCTAAATCTTGGCCACTGAACATATTAAGTACAGTGGCACAATAAACCAGATGTGGCAAGACAATTATATTATAGACTAAAACCTTACTTTTTCTACTTAAAATATTTCTTAACCTACACAAAACACCAACTTTTCTAGCCATTTTTTTAATAATATATTCAGCATGTACCTTAAAGTTCAGTTTGGAGTCTATATGAATTCCCAAATATTTTAAATTATCAACTATTTCAATAATTGTATCATGTAACATGGGTGAGAAGTATGACCAAAGTGGCAGATATAGCAGAATGATTGAAAAAGTTGAAGTGGAAATACGTAGGCTGGAATTTTGGTATTCGAGATTATGACAAATATTAACACAATGTTGTGAATCTGTTATAACTTTTGTATTTAATATGTATTTAGTACAGCTGTTTTACATGTGTACATATGTAGGTAGATTCTATGGAATTTCAGGAACATTGGTACATTCCACAGTTTCCGGAAACGCTGCAAAAGTTAGTGTGCATTATCTGTTCGCTTTAATTGCATTATACAATGTGTGCAACTTGAGCGCAATTAGTTTTGAATTGTTCGCTGCAAATAATGAAAGTCCCTTATCTTTGACCGCACATATCCGGGTCATATCGACCGCAATATATCGTCGAATTAGCGGATACGCGATATTAAAACCTATCGCTATTTAGTTAACGTTTGAAAAGCGATGGACAGCGCGTCCAATGAGAAATAATTTAGTATTCTAAAATTCGAGATGTAAATTTACTAAGTTTACAGTGTAAAAATATTTAAAACAAACAATGGCGGTGTATCTCCTTATTTTTATAGAATTTTGTAGACGAGTTAATTAATTCAATTAATTTTGTGTCACTACAGCGAAATTAGTTCCCAGAAATACTTTTTGTCGAGCAGATTGTAATTTCCGCCCACTGTGCGTACGATTATACTTTAGGCACAGGTACGTGAGCAATAATTACCACCGGCGCGTATATTACTGCGAAATCGACTTTGATCTTAGTGGCTTTTTGCGTTCCACGAATCGGCGAAATTAATTCAATTTCAATTGAATACCTCTGACAGAGCTCGCATAGACGTTTACAAATACTAATTACACTTGTGAAATGTCAGGTGTGTTCAATTTTTCATTCGATTCGACGAGAACTGAGCGCTAGTAATAATGATGGATTTTCGAGTATTCATACAAATACGCATAGCATTCGATTAACTAATGAAAATAATCAGTATTTTTCGAATGAATAATATTGAATGGTACTTGAGGAGGTCAATTACTAAATAAAAAAGGGTGCTTAAATATTATTGAAAAGAAAACCAATAATTCTAATATTATGTCCCGAAAGTCAAAATTCTGACAAGCTAAAATTCTAACTTGTTCAAATCTAAAATAACTTAGGTCAGCTTAGATGTTAATTTATAATAATAATTAAGAAATATGTTTTAATCTGATTGAGATTAAACTTCTGTTTCTGTTTCAGCTTGTTGGAATTTTAGCTTTCGGGATTTTACCAATTTTGACTGCTGGGATTTTGCCTTGTTTTGATTTTGGATTTACGGGGATTCTGACTTGTCGCTATTTCAGAATATATAAAACTGTTTGTCGATGCCTAATCATAATGATACTTCATACGTTCGTATTATATGTATGTAAATTAACTGAAAAAATTGATCTTTTCACATGCGGGTTAAATAAAATTAAACTTTACATAAAGTAACGTGCAGATGGATAGTGATCCATTAGCATAATGAATTCCGTAAAGGAACCCTACCTTGAGGTCTGATATGCCATTAGCATGACACGTATATGCCTTTCATGTCGAGACAAAAACGTTTTACTTACACGTTAGTGTATATTTATTTAGATAAAGTTTTTCCTTCTCAGAATATTGCGTCTAGCGGTATGCGTGACCGAAAGAGTTGCGTAGGCTTTGGGAAATTTCTCTCTAATAAAAAAAAAAAATAAGTAAAAACAGTGGCGGATTTGTTAACAAATCGAATGGGGATTTCAAAGTTTTGTCTGTTCAAAGTGTAATAGAAAACCGCATAAAAATAAATCTATTTGTGTGAATAGAATATTTATTGAACTTAATACCCTACGATATAATACGAGTGAAACGGTTCGTTCACTTGTATAATTTCCAGTTTTTATTAAAGCAGGTGAAATTGATGCGGACGTTTCCTGTTAAAATTACTCTTTAAATACGACAGTTTAAACTTTAATAATGATAGCGATAAATTAAACGGAAGCACTTCATTTAGTTACCTCCAAATTTAAAGCGGCAGTAAAGAATGCAAACGAGCTGTTTTTTTGGTTATTTATTTGAATCGTTTATTATTATTACTTATTTTTAATTATAACAATCTATTATTCAGTAATATGTGATACATGTTATTTATATAAATAACTAGCTGTAGTACCTTGCTTTGCCAGTGTGCTAATTTACTTTGTATTGAAACGTTGGCGTATGCTTTGAGCTTTTCTGCACTGGATATAGCCGAAGTTATCGAAATAAAACTTTGTACGATGCCATATCGCATTCAAGTGCTTAATAAGACCCGCAGGATCAATAAAAGTACTTCTGCAAAGTTAGATCTCGATTTTTCAAATGGTACAGGGATGTATGTACATATAAGCAACAAATAAAAAGACATAGACATAGTAGACACAAAAAAAAACAGAGACACAGAGAAAATACAAAGGCACAGACAGAGAGACACACAGATGCACGGACAGAGACACACACAGACATACAGACAGAGATAGATAAATATATATAGACATAGAGAGAAACGGAGACATCTGTGAAAGAGATACCGACGTAGAGACACATAGAGAGTCACATATATGTAAATATGTACATATAAGTGCAGATGCTTATGAATTGATTACAAATATTATATCTGATGTTGTAGGCTATAATAATATACAGTATGTATTAAACAAGTGATACCTAAATTCAAGTGTCGTTAGATGAGGTTATCCTTAACAAGAAACATGTAATATACACAAGTAAAGAGTAGGTCATTTGTTAAACCATTTTATAATAAAAAAAAGACACATGTACAAGTTCACAGCATACAGAGAGCTTTGCTGAAATGAGACTCTTACTCAAGTCGATTCTTTTTCACATTTTGAGCTCTTTCTATGAGTAGACAACGATAATAAGAGTTCTAAGCGTCCGTGGGAAATGAGTTAAGTTCTCGTTGTGTTTGTGTGTGTGTAGTACGTAGTTGCGAGAGCAATTATTGTGACAGTGCAAACGCTAATTCGCCTGGCAAAGTCACAAAAGCAATGTTCTTCTGGCAAAATGACTGTTTTATATTAAAGTTGGTCGAAAGAATGTTTTGTAATTTTGTTTTATTAAGCAATTCGTAGTGAAACGTTACGCTCTTGAACTAGCACTTTCGTGTGACGACATTGCGATTCGTTTTAATTAATCGTATATAAATATTGACATAAATTGTAGAGTGGTTGATATTATTATACTGATTAATGAAATTAAAATTCCAGGTTTGTTCTCCATGAAATGTGATTCATTTTAATGATTTAAGTCTTCCAAATCCGATTTTGTTAAATAGTTTCATTGTTATGAAATAATTTTTAAAAAATCACTGTAAAGTGATAAATGTAAAAAAATTATTGGTTGAAAAGTAACTGTATTGAAATTTTGATCAATCTTAATTGATTCATTTTAATTACAAAAAATTAATAATTTACAATATAAAAAGGGATAAGTAAAAATTAAGAGATTTTAGGAAAAAACGAACTACAAATCAACGTTAAAATTTATGATTGTGTCGGTTAACAATTTGTTCATTAATACAGTTTAGATATCAATCATAAATATTATTTTTAATTAAGTCAACTTCGAATGATTTGCAATGAACAACCAATTAATGTTTTATTCACAACTGAATATTGAATACCAATGTCTGATTCTCATTATTTATTTTGATGTAAAAAAATGTACGAAAACGGATACGTATACATTTTTTTAAATTATTTAAACATCGCAAGCTCAGATCTGAATTCGAGCTTTCGCGCACATCGACTGCTCGCATGGGGATTAAAGTTATATCAGTTCTGTTTTTTTTTTTTTTTTTTTCATTAATGTTATTTATCACAGATAAAGAGGAAAAATGCGTATTTTTTTTTATATGAACCAGCGCGTTTTGAATTTTTCATTGGTGAAACATGCGAATTTTTTTTTCGCGCTCTTTTTTCACATTTTAGAAGGTAGCGAAAATACAAAAATGTCGCTCCCGTAAATGATATATGAAATTGAGATACGACTTGTTTCAAGGTCGAAAGAGGGAAAACCTGAAAATAATAAAAATACAATATCCGACACAATTTTCAGTTTACCTGGAATACTTTTTTTTCAATTTGTCTTAATAATGTCTATTAATATGGACTTTGAATAATTTTTCACTTCAGTAAATTAAAATTTGTCATGCGAGATTAGTCTATATATTTATACGTACATACATATATTATATAATGGTTCGGCTTTGAAAGGGTCACGTCAATATATCAAATATTGTTAATATACAGTATAGGTCATTGAAATTGCATCAATTCGTTTTCAATTTCAAAAGTGGTTTTAAGCAATAAAAATGATATTACATGTTTTAAAATATAATTAGATTATTAACTGTGATATGAGAAAAATTTATAAAACCTCAAAACGGTATCACTTTAATGAATTTGTTGCTAGAATTTAGACACGCCTGAATTTGGGTAAATTGAATGTTTAATTATTTTTTCTAGATAAGAGCTATTCGAAGGCAAAAGTGTCAAATTTTTTTATAACCTTCAATATCAAGCTTTAGAACTTTGAATAATCAAAATGGGTTTTAAACACGTACAATACATTAAATTCAATAAAAAACATAAAAAATTAATAGGCGAGCTGATGGTCTTTGGCCGACACTACCAATATAATTGTTGAAAATATTGTTGCTCAAGAAAAGGTTCATAAACTAATTCCAAAATGTACTGCAACGTCAAAATTTTGACAGTTTATGTATATATATGTATAGATATCCTTGTATATACATATGTATGTACATTCAACACCTTAATAGACTGAAAATATGGAAATCACGCACTTTAAACAATTATAAGCACATTAATCTCCCATGCGAAGTTTTCACGTGACTTATAGCTTTCTGTATCATCACTCTTTGATCTTGACCCTCATTAGAGTACGGCTCAGACCCTAATAAACTGTCAGGGCGACCCTAAATGGTACCTCACGAGATATTTTCAAAACCAGACAAGACCCAGCCGTCATACGCGTTAGCGCGTATAAAAACCATAAAGTCCATATAAAACTCTTGTAGCGGTTGTACATAGTTGCCAGAAACCGACTAATGAAAACATATTATATCATAGATACAATTCCGTATAATAGACATGTAATTATTAATCAGTATTCCAAATTAAATACTACAAAGCTTTTGTTAATAATAATTAATTGAATTAATAAGTCAAATCATTATTAATTGAATCGCGCGGTTCTGCCCTATATACATACATATGTACATATAAGCTCGGGCATCATATTATATGACTTTAAAAACTATTTACATACACCTCATAAAAACATTTTATACTAAACTAAAAAAATAGTGTGACAAAGATACAATTTCAATTAACGTTTGTCAAAAGAAAACATTCGGTATAAAATAATAATAACAGTGGAAAAAAATCACAAGTGAAAATACACATTTTTTTGGTTTTGAACTGTACTGGATTCAGAAAAAAAAAAAAAGCCCTAAAACACTGCAAACAAATTATAAAATACATGAGTATACATACATTATAAGTATCGAATTAACGAATTTTAAGAAATTGAACGCAAAATATAATATATATTTTTATTGTCATATTCTTATTCGGAAGGCATAAATCTGTACGAAAAGTAGCGAGATTTCTCTAAAATAAAATTTATGTTATGTATATTGAAAATAATTGTTTTCATTTTCAATCTTGCTTTTGGAAGAATGAACATTCCGCTATGCTTAAAAAATAAGGCATACGACCAATGCGTACTGCCAGTTATGACGTATGGATGTGAAACGTGGATGCTGAATTCAAGAATGTTACGTAATATTCAGTGCACACAGAGAAGCATGGAAAGATGTATGCTCGGTATAACAAGAAGAGATCGTAAGAGGAATACATGGGTAAGAAGCTCGACCAAAGTGGCAGATATAGCGGAACGTGTGAAAAAGTTGAAGAATGGATGGACGCAAGAAATACTGGAATGGCAATGTAGACTGAGTGGACGATGGGCTGATGAATTGAGAAGAATGCGTGGATGTATGTAGATTGCTCAAGACAGACAGGAATGGAAGAGGAGTGGAGAGGCTTTAATATGTACATACTAGTGTAAGCCCGTTGAATATCAACGGAGCGTTCTCATCACCCGTACTGAAAAATAATATTAATATGATGGCGCGAAAAAAATTTTTTTTCTACTTTACTATTTTATTATAATAATTATTAATTATTCTGCTATTTTGTAAGTGAGTTGTAACAAAAAAAAATAATAGTTTTTATAGCGCCATCTAATTGATCCAACGGTAATGATAATTTAATTAATAACCAGGTCGATAATTTTTATATTATAATTATCAATTATTATATATATAACTAGTGTAAGCCCGTTGAATATCAACGCCCGCTGAATTTTAAATATCGTAAAGCGCTTTTTTAATAGAGATCCCCACTAATTGATCGAAAAAACAAAAAAAAAAAAAGTTTTTATCATGCCATCCATGTATTATATGTACTTAGCAATCCCCACTAATTGAATGCTGTCGATACTACTCAAAAAAATATTTTTTTTTTACTTTACTATTTATATAATAATTATTAATTATTATATATAATTATTATAATTTTGTAAGTGATTTTTTAAAAAAAAAAAAACAAAAAAAAAAAATAGTTTCTATAGTGTCATCTATGTATTATTAGCAGAATCACGATCCATTTTGTAGGTAAATGGATCGTGACAATATCCATTTTGTAGGTAAAAAAAAAAAAAAAAAAGCAGCCAACCGACAACTGGTTTTAGCAGATTGGTCTAACGACGTTCTTCCCGAGCCTGAGGTCGTGGGTACGAACCTGGTGCTGGTGGTTTTTTAATTATTTTTCCTCAGCGAGCGTTATCTGCAGACAGACTTGTATAGGTAATAGTTTGTATAGGTAATAATCGCTTGTATAGGTAATGTTTAAAAAAAAAAAGGACCGTCTTAGCAACGGCTCATGGCTTATGCGTTAGCGCGGTAACTCCCGACCTGTCGTCCCGGGTTCGAACCCCACTCATTCTGGTTTCTTAATTATTTTTCCTCATTTCCTATTTATTTTAATTATAGGTAATGTTTAAAAAAAAAAGGACCAAATCGACGAAGGGCGATAGCGAATAGTATCAGTGCGAGTAACTCGAGCCTTGGGTCATGGGTTCGATCTCCACTCGTTCTGCCAATTTTTCCTCAGCGAGCGTTATCAGCAGACAGACAGACAGACAGATGGATTTCGGCTATTAAATACTATATAATATAATTATGTATGTATGTATGTACAAATTGACATTGAATTGGACATTTTGACCTAATCTGAGGGTCAACATTGTCAAAGTGTGACCGGTAGCTTTCGTCGACTATCTGCTTCCTCGCGGTGTTATCTTATTACATACATACATATATACATATATTTTTTTTTTGTTTTAATCCTGCAATAACTAACTCGTGACATATCTTATCGCTCGACTATCATCACACGATTCTATAGAGTGTAAAAAAAATCAATACGCGCGTCGGCATGGATACAACTGTTTTGTCCACCGACTTTTGTTGCTTATTCTAATTAATTACGAAAACATCATCGCATCGATCTCTCGGTTTTCTTTGTCCTGGCTAAATTCGATTGACGATTACCAGCACCTCTTTGATGGATTAAAATCGGGCGCGAATAAATTGGTCCGATGCTTTGCCGATCTATTATTATTTAAACGATTTTCGGTTAGGTTTAATATCGGTGAATATTTGAGTGTGCGGTTAATCCGCCGGCTTAACTTATCGAATATCGAATCGCGAATGCCATGGTTACGAAATGCAACGTTAACAGCTGGCGATATCGCCAGATAATATTTGCAACTGAGTTGGTCGACGTTTGATGAACTGTCGACTTGTATCTAATATATAAAACGCTTAAGTTTGTATGTATGCACGTATGGGTCATTCGTCAATTACCAGGCGTTGCTCGGGTGCGATTAATAGTAAATAGTAGATGTTTTCGGCAGATTTAAGTAGATTTAAGCAGATAGTGTTTCGGGAGCCCAAAAAGGGGCCGCCGGGGCAGGAGGGGTCTGGGGGGGGGTGGTAAGGGGCCGGCATTGCTTTTCGGAAGTCCAAAAAAGGGGCCGCCGGGGTAAGAAGTAGGGTTTGGGGTTTGGTAAAGGGCCGGCATTGCTTTTCGGAGCCCAAAAGGGGTCGCCGGGATAGGAGGGGTCTGGGGGTCGCCGTAAGGGGGTCCGGCAATTGCTTTTCAGGAGTTCAAAAAAAAGGGACCGCCGGGGTAAGAAGGAGGGTTTGGGGTTGGTAAAAAGGGGCCGGCATTGCTTTTCAGGAGCCCATAAAAGGGCCGCCGGGGCTTGAGGGACGTCTGGGGGGTGGTTTGAGGTCCGGGATGGAATTTTGGGCTCCCGAAATAATTTACTAAACAAACACTATATTACATTATATTAATTACACCCCGGGCAAAGCCGGGTAATAAAGTATTGATTTGTCGTCGATTGATATGCAATAAATGCATTTGCAGCTAAAGCGTATGAAATGCATAATTTTTTTAGTTAAGATGTGTTACTACTTACACAGTGATGTGTATACAATTCTTATAAAAATTTACAGCATCGGTCATTATTATTGCATAATTTCATTTTGTTCAATTTTTTTGTCGGTCATTTTTATATTTTTATTTAAAAATTGACTATTTTACACGGTTTAAAGTTCCCACATTTACATTAGTCACTGTTTAATATGGATGTATGAGAGGAATTTCAAAAAAGCCTATAAAATTTAATGTTATTCACAAATTATTTCAACATAGAAAGTGCAGTCTATTGACATTTTGCGCGTAACTCAATTTAGGTACATTAAATATTTAATTGCTCTTTTCAAGATGTTTTTCCAAGTAGTTAAATTATTATTTTAAGACCTCATTTTTGAATACGTCATCTGCATCAAAATTTAGGACTTTAAATATCTAAATGTATTTTAAAACATATAAAATAGGTTTAAAGTTCACATATTTACATTATTTACTGTATAATATGATATATGAGAGGAATTTAAAAGAAAGTGCAATCTATTGGCCTTGTTGTATTTCATTTTAACAAAAAAATGTCAAGCCGTGTTTTTATCGATTAAAGAAGGCGGCTTTTGCTATATTTTGACATTTAAATTATATTGGAACTCAATTAAATTATTTTTTAAACATTCTCATTTGAAAAATTGTTGGTGCTATTTTTTTTCGTTTTTACATAAATTTAAATTTCACTTTTTGCACAAAACTGTTAATTTGTTGTTTGCGTGTATTTTACAAACGATAAAGCTGGCGACAAAAATTCAATTACACAAAACACCGCATACAAATAATAATTGTTTCGAATGTATAATAATATGCTAATTAATTTGCATTTATATGGTAATAATATTTTAATGCTAATTTTGCTTATAAAAATAATTGTTTTCTTTGTAAATAAATGCCCTCGCTTTTGTTGTAGGTCAATCAGTGAATTGTTTATCTTATATTTGAAAATAATTTAGCTAAAAAAATAAGCGCAACGTGCTGAACAAAAGACCTAGCAGTCTAATTATGAAAAAAAACGGAGTTTTTATGTTTGCAGAACCGAAGAAACTCAAGTTTTGAATGGGTTTTTTTTACGACGCTCGACTTTTCTCGTTGATAACTTTCATTGTTATCTGTTAATTTAAATAAATATTTTTTTTTTTCTTAAAAGCGGTGGTAAAAACAGCGAAGGGGTGATAGAGGGGGAAAGAGGAGAAGTAGCGTTGCTTTTAAGCAAATTATAGAGAAAGTTGAAAAGGAAAATGGAATAATGAAATCAATTAGGACGAAATGAACAGTGAATTAAAACGTTTCCATTTATGTGTAGGTACATGGCATGCGTGGAAAATAGAAATGATACGACTTTCTTTTTGTACGTTTTAAAAAGCCGAATTAAAAAGCTCAGTATAAAAAAACATAATTAATAATAGTATTGCGTTTAATTTATTAGATTTATTAATTTATTTAGTAGTAAATTTATTTAATAGTAAAAATTGAGCTCATTTTGTTACTGACGTGCGTGCTATAGAAAATTTTACTGTTTATAGATATTTTATTTAAGATTTACGCCACATTATAAAACAGGATCAAATGTATGTATGTATGTATATTTTAGGTACAATTTTTCATATGAATATTTGACTTCTTTTGTTAGTACTTTATTTTTTTTGACTATTGTACATAAGTCCGTTGAATTTCAACGGAGCGGTTTCTCATCACCCGTACTGTGAGTGTTTGTGTGGATGAGTATATGTGTACATGCAGAATGTATGCGAGCGATCCGCGGCTATCCAGCCTGACAGCCAGCCAGGTAGACCCTTGCGCTACTATATATATTAGCACACTTCAAACTTGACAAATGAAAAAAGTATTGAGCTTAGAAAAAAATAATATTAAATTTTATAGTTTTTGTATAGATGGCGCGTTATAATACAACAACGTAACAATTTAGCACAGTCGCGAACCTTTTGAGGATTTATATTGTCAAATTGTAGCAGGCCCGTCATTACTCATTACCTACATATGTACATAGTTTGGATGAATGCGTAAGCGCACCTAATTGGCGATCTCGGGTTCAAATCCCACTCGCGCGCAACAGTTCGTGTCTTTCAATCATTTACCGAGGCGAGCGTTATCAGCAGACAGTCAGACAGACGGATTTGGGCTATTATTATATACACTAGTGTGAGCCCGTTGCATATCAACGAATGTTTGTGTGGGTGAATATATTACGTGTATTGAATAGTCATTACATTTGTAGATGGTGCGTTATAATACAGCAACGTAACAATTTAGCAAAGTCGCGAGCCTATTGAGATATTATACATATAGCAGACAGACAAACAGACGGATTTCGGCTATTATACATATATACATATAATAATACTTTAATAATAATGTTAATTTAAAATGATACTAAAAATTGCCTAATTCAGAATATGCAGATAAAATATAAAATACGCAAAAATTTCACAGTTGATAGCTTTTTATGAGAAAATGAAGACATTCTTATGCTATCTATGTATGTATGTACATATGTACATTGTATATGTATACATATCAATGTATGTTGTTTCTATGTAAGTAATTGCACGAGACACGTATTAAACTAGACGCTATAGGAAAGGGGGGTTGGGGGAAAGTAGGGAGGGAGAGGGGTTATAGGGTTGATGAAAAGAGCAGGGGTAAGGGTTTGCTTTAAAGTCTAATGGGGGATGAAATTAAGTATAGTCGTTCTAGGCAATTAAGATTATGCCAGAGCTAACTAAGTTTACGAGAAACTGAGCGAATTAAACTAGGTTTAAAGTTTTGGCGCCAGGTTGAGAGATTACAGATACTTTTAAATGGAAAACAAGGTAGATCGGTAGACGTGTTGAGAAACATTGGACGACATCGATAAATGTATTACATACATATATAATTATACATATATTTATAGGTATAGCGTATCTGTCGTGTTCCATTGACGCACGCTTCTCTCACAACATACATACATACATACATACATAGTAGTGTGTAATTTGATCTGTTTCGTTTAAATTCGAATACATTTTGATTGATTTTGAATTGGAAAATACCACCAATTGATATGCAAGAGTTGTGGTTTTGTTTACGAAACAGATTTAGTATTGCCAGATGAGAACATTCCAATATCTTAATATATAAAACGCTCAAGTTTGTATGTATGTACGTATTGGTCATTCGTCAATTACCAGGCGTTGCTCGGGTGCGATTAATAGTAAATAGTAGATGTTTTAGGCAGATTTAAGTAGATTTAAGCAGATAGTGTTTCGGGAGCCCAAAAAGGGGCCGCCGGGGCAGGAGGGGGGGGGGGGGGGGGTAGCAAGGGGCCGGCATTGCTTTTCGGAAGTCCAAAAAAGGGGCCGCCGGGGTAAGAAGGAGGGCTTGGGGGTTGGTAAGGGGCCGGCATAGTTTTTCAGGAGTCCAAAAAAGGGACCGCCGGTGTAGAAGGAGGGTTTGGGGGTTGGTAAGGGGCCGGCATTGCTTTTCGGGAGTCCAAAAAAGGGACCGCCGGGGTAAGAAGGAGGGTTTGTGGGTTGGTAAGGGGCCGGCATAGTTTTTGGGGAGCCCATAAAAGGGGCCGCTGGGGCTTGAGGGGGGGTCTGGGGGGTGGTTTGAGGGCCGGAATGGCTTTAGGGGGTATCAAAAGTTGAAAAAATCAAAAAAAACTGAAAAAAAAATTTAAAAAATATATTGATAGAAAAAAACTCGAAAAATCCTATAGTGACGTCATAGCGTTACTATACTCCCTAAAAGATATGCCGGCTCCTTACCACCCCCAGGCCCCCCCTCCTGCCCCGGTGGCCCCTTTTTTGGGCTTCCGAAATAATTTATTAAACAAACACTATATTAGATTATATTCATTACACCCCGGGCAAAGCCGGGTAATAAAGCTAGTAAGTTATATACTTCGCGGTTTTTGTACAAAATTGTATTTGAATACGACTAGTATAATAATATTCATCATTTGTGTGTAAATTTTCGATTTGCGTTCGCTGGTGGTGAATGCGACTGAATAAAATTAACGAAATAAATCAACTGAAAGCGATCCCATTGTGAGGTTTTGCTGAATCGCAATAGCTTTCGTCGAATTTTCACGTGTAAATTAAACGTACAGTGTGAGTGTTGTGTGTAGTTTGCGATATGGATGTACGTATGTAGTTGAGTTTGCGTTTAACCCTCAAAGTGCGGTCGACCGAGTTCGCTGACAAAGATGCTCGCTCGTCTGGAAGAACAACAGATTGCGAAAAGCCATAAATTAGACGAGCAGACGTTCTAAATTTAAATTGAAAAAGCAAACCAAGTATTACCTTCGTTTTTTCGCTCAATTGGACACTAATGTTGATAGGTTAAAATATTTTTCTCTTTCTTAAAATAAATTGTGTTCTATTATTAAAATTTACGCATCAGCTTTTAGTGGTTGTTCGACATGTTGTGCAATAATAATCAAAAATAGCAATCGGTTTTGACTTTTGAAGAAATGTCATTCACTATGTACTATTACGAACACTTGTCATATAAACTCGTACATTTTATTCGAGCGTTTCAAATTTATACTCAAAAAAAAAAAGTAGGTATATCTTATTATAATATGTCACAAATATTTGTATACGAATATGCAAAATCAAATCCAACATTCAGGCATGCGACCAATGCGTACTGCCAGTTATGACGTGATGTGATGGATGTGAAACGTTGATGCTGAATTTAAGAATGCTACGTAATATTAAGTGCACACAGAGAAGCATGGAAAGATGTATGCTTGGTATTACAAGAAGTATGACTAAAGTACGACTTGCAAAATTGGTTAACTTTGGGAGCCGCAACATATTATTTTCAGATTGTATGTGATAAAACGAAGAATGAAACTGGCATGGAGTGCTTTTGGAAGAATGAACATAGTTTTTAAATC
Source organism: Parapsyche elsis (assembly GCA_022651745.1). Classification (NCBI taxonomy): domain Eukaryota; kingdom Metazoa; phylum Arthropoda; class Insecta; order Trichoptera; family Hydropsychidae; genus Parapsyche; species Parapsyche elsis. The sequence goes on along the minus strand of JAGVSN010000079.1, from coordinate 983,795 downwards.
CAACATCCCGCTATGCTTAAAAAAAAAGGCATTCGATCAATGCGTACTGCCAGTTATGACGTATGGATGTGAAACGTGGATGATAAGTTCAAGAATGTTACGCAAGATCCAGTGCACACGGAGAAGCATGAAAATATGTATGCTCTGTATAACGAGAAGAGATCGTAAGAGGAATACATGGGTAAGAAGTATCAGATGTAGCGAAAAGTGTGAAAAAGTTCAAGTAGATACATACCGAGAAGAATGGATGCGAGTAATACTGGAATGGTATCCGAGAGGATGTGAAAGAAAGCAAGGTAGACCGAGTGGAAGATGGGCTGATGAATTGAGAAGAATGTGTGAAGTCAAGTGGATGCAGATTGCTCAAGACAGACAGGAATGAAAAAGGATTGGAGAGGCCTTCATCCAACAGTGGATGGTGAACGGCTGAAAATGATGATGATGCAAAATCAGTTTTTTTGTTGAGGTTTAAATAAATGGCTGAATTAATCAATTGGTATGAATATTCTTTATTTAATTTAAAATCAACTTCCTTAAAAATTGACGCGTAATTATCAGTAAAATCGACAAATGGTTAAAATTTAAAGTCTCAATTACGAAAAGGGGTTAATTGCGAGCGCGCGATGAAAGGGTTAAATCAAACACGCTCGTCGGTTTTTCAAATTAACAACTAGTGGGTCAATTTTTTTTTTCCCAGTTTGTACGTAAATATTTTAACATCGTTGCGTTTTTGATAGATGTTGGGAGTTAAGAGAGTACCCTTAAATTTTTTACTGTTGACCCTTTCACCGCGTACGAGTGTACCTACATATATATAAATATATATATACGTATAGGATTGAGGTTACGTTTCATTCGATAGAACTTGAATTTTTTATGTGTGTTTCAATTATGAAAGGGTTGTTAGCTGTTAAACAGACAGACTGATTATACAACAATTCAATGGGTTTAAATTAAAATAATGATCAAAGTGTCCACGTTTTTCGTTTCATCTAATGCGAAATATCGTTTTGGCGCGTGAAACATACAAAATGCAAATGTGAATGCGTTCGTTTGTTTGTCGTTTAAAATGTATGAATTTCATGAATAATAAATGTATCCTGAACGGCCAAACATGCAACATTCTCAATATTTTTCATAAAAAAAATATATTAAGCATTAAGATAATGTGATGCACATGAAATGATGTCCATAAAATTCTTATAAAATTTAATTAAAAACTGAGAAAAATTTACAGCATCGGTCATTGAAAATTACATCATTGCTTTTTAACAATTCGGTCATTTTTATATTTTTACTTAATAATCCACATATTTACATTGATTACAGTATAATATGATATATGAGAGGAATTTAAAAATGTTATTCTCAAATTATTTCTACATAGAAAGTGTACAGTCTAGTGACTTTGTTGTATTTTATGTGTAACTCAATTTAGGTAAATTAAATATTTAATTGCTATTTTTAAGACGATTTTCCAAGTATATTACAAAAAAAATAATTCAAATTTTAAGACCCCATTTTTGAATACCTCCTCTGCATCAAAATTTAGTACTTAAAATATCTAAATGTATTTTAAAACATATATAAAAAAGATTCAATTCAATAAAAGCATATAAAATGGACCACTACATAATATTACAAAAATGACAAAAATTCAATTTCTCAAATTTTAAAATCTGTGTTTTTTAAAAGATTTCCATTTATTTGTATACTCGTAACTACATAGTATATTTAATACTCTTAATATCGAGTATATTTAATACTCGTAATAACGAGTATTCTAGTAGTGATAAATAGTGACGTTGCGTATATGTGACCCTTTTAGTGTCGCGTCGCAACATTAACCCGCTCAGAGCGAGTTAAATTAATAAAATATTCCACTTACGGGAGGGCCTACAATACCCGACACGGGAAATGGCTTAATCCATTAGTCCACATACACATGTACAGGTTTAAATGTTTCATGTTGTGCACCGAAAAGCAGTAAAAATTCTTTGGAAACCTCTTTACGCACACATCAACTCATGCCCCCGGAAAATGTACGAAGGAAACAAAGAGGAGAGGGTTAAAGTTTTGGCTCAAGTGAGACGTTTGCAATTAATTTGTTTTTGTTTTTGTGAATTGTTCAAGGCGGTGGACATGATTTTTCCATTTAAATACGAATTTGCCGCACTGTGGTGCGATTAGAAAAATTTAATCATCAAAATTGATAATGCGTCATAAAATTTCGCCCCTTTTTATAAAAATAAAAATAAAATCGTTGTAAGGAGTTCATTTTTATTTTAATTTATTAAAAACGATAATTATTGCAATAAAATGGCATACAAGCTATAATAAAATTCATAAAAATCTTAAACAAAATTATTGTTTAAACATTATAGTAAAAAATATGTAATATTTTCATGGTGCGTTAAATGAAGTTGCATGTATTTTTTGTTTAAATACATAATGACATTTTTATTAAAGCAACATAAAATAACACATCGTAAGCTATGTTTTGTATTTTACAGAAGTTTTAAATTAGCTGAATATGCAAAGTTGTTAATTTTTGTTTATGTGTAACACGCAAGTGTTTTTATTAAATGGGCGACAAAAATTAAATGTATTTATTTATTTATTGCAAAACAAATAGTCGATTTGTCACACTGTGCGGCATCGGTTTAGGGGTCAAGGTAACAAGTTCACATTGTGGCCTACCTTAAACCCCATAGCTACGAAGAGTATAGCGAAAGACGTCTACCGATAACCTATTTATTTTGATTTTCGATATTTATCCGCCTATAAAGTCTCATGGATATTGAATCTTTATAGATATATAATAAAATGTGCCAACCACGCGACTTTTACTGTATTTTATTGAATAAACCGAATAATACTAGAACTTCACTTATATGAAAATGAAATCTTTTCACTATAAAATATATGACACTTTATTCATATTTATAGTGACATTTGACTCTTTTGATCTTTTTTTTGTTGAATTTGTTGGTTTAAATTTGTAAAGTGTGATCGGACGCACACAAGTGGAACGCCAGAGTGTCGTGTTGTGTTCGGCTTTGATTCATGAATTATTTATGAATGTTTGGGAAGCTTCGAACGTTTTCATCGAAGTTTTCCGGAAATAAATATTGTCATATTTATATAAAAAATATATATATATATTGGACCGGTTTTCAAAAATGTATATCTCCGAAATTAATGACGCAAATGTACGGAAAAGGAAAAAAAATTAAGGTAATACGATCTTCTTTCTAATGGTATGGTGATTTTTTCCAAAATAATATTAATGCCAAAATTCTTGAACAAAACATTTTATAAGGGAATCTCATGCAAAAACCGCCATATCATTAAAAATAAGATTTTTAAACTTTTAACCATCTGTTATATCTGACTCACCAGATTGCAAATATAAACAATACGTGCAACATTGTACCGAACTTGAATTGAGTCAGCGAGCCTGTCCTTTCCTCTCCTTGGGCCAATTTAACGACTCATTGTTCAAAGTGTATTTTTAGACCTCTGACCTCTAGACTTGCACTTCCTCCCAACCTCATACCCCTCGTCTACAATCGACGCACCAAAACTTTCCATTGGCATCGACCAATCAGAAGTCCAAAAGTGCAACAGGCCATAGTCTTCGACCAATCAGGATTAAGCTTACGATCAGCTGATCCCCTTTCTCAAAAAACTATATAGCGATGTGAACGACAGGTTTACCGCACTTCTCCAGTCACTTCCTTCAGCCTTCTTCTAAGTCATCCTCGCTCCTACTTCTACTTCTCATTCTACTCAGACTCACACACAGACACTTCTATTACATTCTACATACTTCACGAGTTAAATACTACAATCCATTACAAACTGTTGTGATCGTCTCTATTAAATCCTTTGTGAAATAAATAAACATTATTCATAACCAATCAAGCACCGTGTTTCAATTTTCTCTGTTGTCCCACCTCTAATACATAACACATCGTAACATTATTAGTTTCATATGTACATGTTTGAAATTGGTATTACTATTTTTACATAATTTATGTAAGTCCAACCTGTTAACCTATGCGTACTTTTGACACGTTCAATTCGATCGATATAACGCGTACTAGTTTACTATTGTAATTTTGTCGAATTAGTGTTTGCGATTTGGGTCTTTTTTTTTGTAAATTTATTTTCTGCCGTCAGCTTTGACGGAATACAAAACAAGAGATTACGATGCGACACACAAAGGATTCAGCTTTATTTTCCAATACTATCGCAGATAACGAACGGACTGGTAACAGTTTCAGGGGTAATAATATCCTTCAACCCTCATCAGAAACCAGATCCGATAAAAAGGGTTGATGCTAGAATCTATCGGGAGTATGGGGGTGCGGTTTGAAAGGGTAAGAGGGGCAAGGGGATGATAACGAAAAAATAAAATAAAAAAAGAAACAGACTCATTTGAGAAATTCGATTTAGCCGCATTTTTTAGCGACCCTTCTCCCAATTAAAGCGAGCCAAATTCGAACAAAGGTTGATTTAAAGCAAAAAAAATGTATAAACATTAAAGAATAGGTACCTTTATAATTATGCTTTGTACAGGATGGCGAAGCTTTCTTCATTCAGTTACAAAACTCTCTCCTGGATTAGGGGTGAGGGTTAAGGGATGTATTTAAACGACAATCTAAAGAAAATATGAATCAGTTTTATGTAAATGGATGGATCAATTTTTTTTAAAGTCGTATGTCTTTTATTTAAGCATAGAACAGTGCTAATATATTGTCGATATATGTACATACATACATGTATGTAACTCGCAACGTTTTTCACTCTTAGTACGTAAAGTATTCATAAAATGAATTCCAAAATAGTGGACGTCAAAACAACCCAAATACTTATTTGATGTCATAGAATTGTAGGGGGCGTTAGTTATGTCGTTGATATTACGATAAATTTTAAATTAAAATGTCATATATGTACATAGTAGATTTGCACGAATTTTCATACCAGTTTTAAAAATAACGATGTAAATAAAAATGGGCACCGGAATAGAATCGAAATTTGATATGTTTTTTTTTATGTGTCACGTTCTTTCGTTGGACGAATTCAATTGAAACTTTATTGTACAGTATTTTTATTTAGGTTGTGTTACGCTTTAATGGACCTGAGGGTTTTAGTATCGCAGGGGGCGTTAGTTATGCCTTTGTTTTTACGACTACTATCAAATTAGAACGAGTTATCGTAAACGTGTGTATGTATGTACGAGTTTAGGAATTGCTTTTGAAATAACCGGTAAAGTTTGAGCGTATCGAAATTTTCAATGCGTGTTTTATTGTAATCAAATACGGTAGATTGCATCAGTTTAATGTAATCAAATTTGTATTTGATTTCTGCCGTAATGGAATGTCAATGTGAAATGTGTCATGTCATGTTTTTCTTTTTTGTTATTTTTGGCAAATAATTCAATTGAATCTTTAACTTTGTAGGGAAAATGTATTTTGCGTAAAACATTTACAAATTTTGTTTTTGTGTCTAAAATTGCCGTTTTAATACATTATTATTTTATTTAATCAGTGCTACAGTGTTTTATTTTCATATGATGTGACTGTGAATTTTGTAATTTAAAAGATATTTGTGATAAAAAATGCACTACTTCTTCAGTTGCGTCAGATACGTTTTGGTTTCTAAGATGTCATTGCCTTCAAAACAACATTTCGTAATAGTCTTTCTACAATTAATATAGATTTATCATAAATGTGCGTATAATAAAAGTTATTCACTAAGCTGTGCGGCTAAATTCTCAACACAAATATTTAAATTGTCTTTGAATGTTGCGTGAGTGACGTGGAACTCCCCTAAAATATTAAATTTTTCCTAAAAAGACATTGAAAATGTCTAATAAATAAATTCGTATAGAATTTTTGATTTCCGTGATACGAAAATTTCTCTACGCATCTCGGCTAATGGATGTTAAATTTTCTCTCTCCACTTTCCGGACGATACATCCAGGCTTTCACAGAGAAGGGTCCAATTTTCGCTATCAATCATCGTCAGTTTTGCTAACTGGAAAAGCCAGACCCAGTCTCCGGTATATTTTATTGCGTATTTATCTTTTAAAATGATTATTTTTCCGCAGCGAGCGTGAAACGTATCGATTGTTAAATTAAAGCTAGTCTAGTCTCGAGAACGGCATACTCTATAAGCTTTCAGCAACTTTAGATTCAATAAGTGCACAAGCTTGATTACAATTTGATTGGTTATCGGCTTTCACGAGCGACACACATACCGGTATTACATTACGGTACACCGTGGAGAGTAAGTTACGCTGCGGCATCTCGCAAAAGCCGATATATTGAAAATCTACTGTATATATGTACATATGTACGTAGATGTATGTATACTACCGTGCTAAGCCCACTTTACGTAACTGACAAAAATTACGAAAATGAGTTAGATGTGTTTTAGGGGTTATCTTGCGATTTTTCATATCTAAATTAATGCATCTTCATCCAAAAGTGACTTTTTTAAGTTATTAAATCTAACGTATCTGCATGCGCAGAGAAATAGTATCACCAATACTTACTTCGGTCACTACCTTATCATGAAAGATTGAAAAGACTGAATGTCTCCACATTGGAGACGAGGAGATTAAGAGGTGATTTAATTGAAGTATTCAAAATAATAAATAATCATTATTCATGTGACATGACCAACCTCATTATGTTCAATGAGAACCCTCATCTAAGAAGTACTCTTAGACTCCGAAAAGAAAAATCAAATAAGATTGTTAGAGATTCATTCTTTTCAAATAGAGTGGTTGAAGTTTGGAATAGTCATATGTATACATTGATAATGAATAATGAAGTGACGTAACTACTAAAGTATTCATTTTCTTTTTAATTTTTCCTTAGAATTCTCAAAACACAATAGAAAATAACCGCATGCACTAAAAAAAAGTTTAAATAAATCAGTAATATATGAAGAAAAACACAAATTTAGAATAAAACTTTCAAGTCCATTTATCTCGATATTGTCGTTTTGTCAGTTACGTTAAGTGGGCTTAGGACGGCAGTATATACATATAAGGAAACCTTTGCGTACTTAGAGAATGTTGAATTTTCATCGGAAAAGCAGTTAAATAAATTGGATGTTAATTCCAAAAAAAATATTATCTGTGACACTGTATTTACATATTATTTAAGCGGGTATTACACAGAGATAGTTTACTCGCTAGTTTAATAGCCGACACGTAGAGCTAGTGTACTTGTCACTCGCCAACTTGTTTTACTTCCTTTTTTTATACATTTTTTTAAAAATAAATATGGTTAATTTGTAAATATGCGTTTTATATAAAATACAATTTTGACTAAACCTTTATATATGTATATGTGTGTTGGGAGTTAAAAATGAAATGCTTAACCTCAAACTGTCAAAATGAAGTGACGTCACACTAGCCAGATAGTAGCGAGTAAAGTTCAAACATTCGAACTTCACTCGCTCGGCCGAAATATCCATATAGTTTACTAGCTTCGACTATTTCACGAGCTAGTTTACATGCGAGATAGTAGCGAGTAAACTATACCTATGTAATACCCGCTTAATACGTATATTCTTTTATGTCTTTCTTATACATTAATACACCGTTTGACTAATTGGGTCTATACTTTGGAGAAGTACTTTTAGAGTATCATGTAAGTGCAATTTTCTTTTGTCTACTTATACATACATACTTGTACATACGTTCATCGGTGGATTCAACTTTTCCAATGTAGGAAACGTCATGTCATTTTAAGATGAACTAATATTAGTTGTAGTATTTTAATGTATCTACGTATATATAATATGGAAGATGAGTTTTTTGTAATGTAATAATAAATTCTGAAAATAGTCTGAAGCACTTCACCGTAAACTAATTAGTATCTCATTTATGGCTCGAGTGCACGCTGCGTTAATGCAGTGGAAAACTAACGGTTCGCAATAAATTCTATCTAGCGGAATGCGTTGCACACAAACTGTTGATTACATTTTATACACGCAAATAAATACAGCACGCGTAAATATTATACAGATAATATATACAATATATATTATGCAAATAAACACCCTTTGTCGGCGATTACGCGTGGCTCGCAATATTTATCGCGTGTAAACGGTCAAAAGCAAACGGAGAAAATTTTGCGCAATAATTTTTTTCCGTTTTTGCGTCAAATTAACGGGTTTTCGTCTAACGCGTAATTTTGTTCTGGGAAAAAGTACACACGTTTTCCTTTTTTTTCGGTTGAGATTGATGGTCGAAAGTCGCGTATAAATGCGTTGTAAAGCCGTTGAGAATCAAAACTCCTAAAGAAACGTATTGTCGTACAGTGTCAACTTGTGGCCCTTACAGTTTCGAAAAAAACAAAGCAAACCCATTTAAAAAACAATATTTATAATGTTAAGGGGTTAAAGTAATATTTTCAATCGATGAAATGTAATTATTATGTGATCGCTTTAACAAAATGTTTATTTGAAAATTAAGTTGAGTGACGTATTGATGTGGCTGCTTTTAAGCGCGATAATAAGTACACAGTTGTAACTCTAGAAATATGTTTTTGTATTTTGTATTAATTAATTTTTTTACACACTATTCCGACTATTGTAAGAAATGGATACAAATACGATATATTGCTTATTGCCTTTAATTTATTAAATAATAAGGATTTAGAAATAATTTGGTATATACCTATACATAAGATATATGTATATATGTACAAAGTTCAATTAGATAAAGTCCTTAGCAAAACTATTTTTTGAACGTTGAACTAGTTTGCCTATTCTATATACTCGTATGTATGTATGTACATACATATGTATGTAGTTGAATATATCTTTCTGTAAATATAAAATCGATTTTATCATATTATATGTGTAATAGTCTTATTCCGTCTGTGTGTGTGTCTGTCTGTCTGCTGATAACGCTCGCAAGTGTTTGCGACTTTGCTAATTTTTTATTATAAAGCGCCATCTATACAACAACTATAAAACCTATTCAATACACATAAACACTCGGGTACAGTACGGGTGATGAGAAACCACTCCGTTGATATTCAACGGGCTTACACTAGTGTATATTGTATAATAGCCCTATTCCGTCTGTCTGTTTGTCTGTCTGCTGATAACGCTCGCTAAAATAAATAATTAAAAAACCAGAACGTCGCGCGCGAGTGGGATTTGAACCCGAGCTCACCAGTTCGGAAGAGGGTGCGCTTACGCATTCAACCAAACTAGATAATGACGGGCCCGCTACAATTTGACAATATTAATTCTCAAAAGGTTCGCGACTTTGCCAAATTGTTACGTTGTTGTATTATAGCGTGCCATCTATGCAACAACTATAAAAACTATTAAATTTAATATTAATTTTTTTATTATTAGAATTTAAATTCATTTTTCAAGTATGAAGTATGCATTTCTATGTACATATTGTATATACATAGTAGCGCAAGAGTCTACCTGGCCGGCTGTCTGGTTGGATAGCCGCGAATCGCTTGCATACATATGTACTACACCTACACAAACACTCACAGTACGGGTGATGAGAAACCGTTCTTACACTAGTATACATATAACACACTACTACCAAAAAAAGGGCAAATAGATTTATTTGCCCTTTTTTGGTACTTATGTGTAACATATGAGAGTATAATTCAACAAGGCTTTCACATTAGCTTTAGCGTGGTTTTAATCGATTGATTCGTGAATGCAAAAAAGAAAAAAAAAAAATAGTTATCAAATAAAACCTAGAAAATTATCAATAAATAATTGATTGCTTTCAACGTTCAACGCTTGTAAGCTTTTTTCCCTTTTCCGCCGATTGATTGATTAGAAGGAATGGATAGAAAGGAGAGGAAAAAATTATATGCGAACCGGCTCGTTTGCTTGCACGACCGATTCGTCAAAGTCCATCCTAAATGGAGGATTCGGGAATTGAAAGTCCCTGTTTTGGATAAAAAAATAAACATAAGAGCGAGTGAACGAATGTATGTATGGAGAAAATGCGATGTCTAAGTAAAATTTATCTCAATCTGTTCGTGTTTTTCCTTTACCGAGGCGAGCGTTATCAGCAGACAGACAGACAGCCAGACGGAATTTGGCTATTATATATGTACATATATGTATGTATAATAATATGAGATCAACCAGTATATCTTGACAACCGAAAATGCGACATTCATAACATCACGTTACATTGAAATTTCGGGTGACCATATAAATAAATTGGGGAATTTAAAAAATATTAATTGCAAAAAGTTAAACCATTCATCTCAAGATCGATCGTTTTTTTTTTCATTTGGCATACATATATTAAGGTGTTTGTATTATTTTTTTCAATTTTCAAAACGTTTTTGTGATTTTCACAATGATTCAAATTTTAAAGTCAAAAATAAATTTTTTTTTACACATTTTTTCATACCCGTGCTAAATTAGCGTTTAATTTTCGGCGAGTTTTTTTTGTATTTCACCAGTTTATTTAGAATTGGTTTTCTACCTCAATATTTTTTTATTTTATCTAAACGTACTAATTTGAGCAGAAAATGATTTATATTTTGAGTTATAGGCCGCAAAAATGAGTATTGAAATCAAAAAAAGGATATTTTTTGCATTTTTAAATCGCGAATATCTCATAAACGATAGCATTTCAACAAAAATTATTATCGGATTCAAATTTTTTGGGTTAAACTTAGTAAAGATTGACTAATCTCCGCTCTGAGTATTTTTTTTGTTGCTCAGTGTTATTTATTTGACGAATTCGGCAAAAATTGCTTTATTCACGTGAGTTCCAATAATTCGGCGTAAATTGTAACTGTCAGTTTCAAACCCTTTTTTGAACAAAAACATTTTTCCTCAAAATTAACTTCCTATCATTGAATAAAATGTATAACACGATTTGACAATCACAGTGCATAAAATAAATCAAATTAAAAAATTGTATTTACATACATAAAATATCAATACTTACAACAAGTTACCTCGTTGGTTTTATTTTAATATAAATGTGTGACCGTTTGTTTGATTGTGCTGAAATTTCAGAATTAGCGAGATTAGGATTGTGTCAATTGTCGTTCAAAACTAGACACTTGTGCGATGACGCGTTATCCAACATATGAGAGTATGTAAAGTACATTCCGGTAACTTAACGGTCACACACCGCGCAATGAGGCCTCACGCTACATACATATTCCATTGTGTCCGAAGGCGACTTTACGACTTTGACATCTACAAAGTTACGGTTGTTTGCTCCACAATTTTCCCCATGCGAACTAGCAAACAGGGTGGGTCGTAAGTCATAACAGTAATAGTGAGCCTCGGGTGAAAGCTCGGCTAAAAGTCAAGGGGAACCTGGGTCAAAGACGAAATACACAGACCATTCGTGTATTTTGTTATTCTTTATTATATTTATTATGTACAGGTGTTTGAATACAGGTGTGTACTAGTATCGAGTGGTCCAAAGCCTCACATCACATCTACATATTGGTATTAGGTTAAAGTTTCAGCGGCGTGGCTCACGTTTCGCAAAATTGAGTTTTCCTTTGATCTCGCACTGTGTACATGCATGAATGTATGTGATGAAGCTGCTCGGTGTTAGTTTACGGAATCTGGAAAGTAAATGGAATTTTTTTTTCTACCGTGTTTGTATACGATTTAGAGAATTTTTATTACGATAAAAATGGAATTTACGTGTTTGCACGAAAAATATGGCGAACTTGAGCAATTTTTATGTACCTACTATATATTCAGTATTGAATTTAAATATAAAACTTTTAATGATTTAATTTACACTACAAATGTTGTTAGTTGAAAAATAAAATTCGTACAATTTACTCGAAAATACAAAGTTCAAACATACACGTGTGCCCGTTCTTTCAACGAATCGTCAAAAATTGATTGTTAACGACACGCTTCGGACAAACATTGAAATATTGAATGGGAAATAAGCACACAAATTTTCCAAATTGTTACAAATCGATATAAAATGACAATTCGACAGGTATAATGTGTGTTTATTTGTTGTGTACGTTTCCAGTGAGTGGACACTTGGTCTGATCATACTATTAATCTTTTTGTGAAATGTTGAATTTATTTTTATACTTTTTGATAAACTGGGATCGAGCTTATGATCGTTGAGTGCGATCGATCATTTTTCTTCCAGACAGACAGATAACGAAAAACTAAATACCGACACAGATACTGTTAAGCATATACATACATATGTACATAGTCACAGGATGTACAGATAGGCAGACACAGACATATAGGCAAAGGTTGAAAGACAGAAAAACAAACATGGAGGCAGAAGCAAGACAATGGACAGATATTGACAGACAAAGTTAAATATACAGATACACAGAGACAAACAAATAGATAGAGACAAACATGCAGGAAGGGGCAAACAGTATATTGACAGATATACAGAAAGTGAGATATACAGATACATATTACCTTATACATATACATATGTAGAAATACTATGCTTAAAAAAATAAGGCATATGACCAATGTGCACTGCCAGTTATGACGTATGGATGTGAAACGCGGATGCTGAATGTTACGTAAGATCCAGTGCACACAGAGAAGCATTGAAAGACGTATGCTTCGTGTAACAAGAAGAGATCGTAAGAGGAGTACATGGGTAAGAAGCATGACCAAGGTGACAGATATAGCAGAACGTGTAAAAAAGTTGAAGTGGACACATAGGGAGAAGAATGGATGGCAGATGGACGCGAGAAATACTGGAATGGTATCCGAGAAGATGTGAAAGAAAGCAAGATGATGCGTTCTGGAGTTTTCGTCAATTATTTGGAGTTCTAGTGATAGGGCCCGTTGTTTAAAATTGGAAAGGGTACAGAAAAAGTTTCTCAGGTCTCTACATACATACATATGTATATGTATGTTCACAAAGCTGTATGGGAGATATTCGTGGCTCGACCCTAGTGCATTTTTGCTGGGGGAGATTTTGGAGATTTTCTATAATAAGAAGTGATCGTAAGAGGAATACATGGGTAAGAAGCATGACCAAAGTGGCAGATATAGTAGAACGTGTAAAACGGTTAAAGTGGAAATAAAGCGAGAAGAAAGGACGGCAGATGGACGATGAATCGAGAAGAATGTGTGGATGCAGATTGTTTAAGACAGATAGGAATGGAGAGGCCTTCATCCAGCAGTGGATGGTGAACGGCTGAGAACGATTATGATTTTATAGAAATAAAAACAAACAGATATAGACAGACATAGAAACCAACTTACAGAGAGAGAGAGAAAGCAAACGTACAGATATATGTATACATCCATTGACAGATAGATGTATGCAGATAGACCAGCGGTCGGAAACCGGCGGCTCCGGAGCCGCATGCGGCTCTTTGTATGAAAACATGCGGCTCTTTGTATGAAAACATGCGGCTCTCACTTTTGCGTGAAACACAAAATGTTGACACGCAATTTACACAAAATCTAAATGAATCCTATTAACATAAAGCTTCATGACTATAAAAGCTTTAAGATCGTTTTTTAGATTAAATTACATAATACTTTTTAGTAATAAACTGTCAGACATTAAGAAATATCACGAAGATATATATATATGTATATGTATATATTCATCATCATCATCATTTTCAGCCGTTCACCATCCACTGCTGGATGTAGGCCTCTCCAATCCTCTTCCATTCCTGTCTGTCTTGAGCAATCTGCATCCACTTGACACCACACATTCTTCTCAATTCATCAGCCCATCTTTCACTCGGTCTACCTTGCTTTCTTTCACATCCTCTCGTATACCATTCCTGTATTTCTCGCGTCCATTTACCATCCATTCTTCTCGGTATGTGTCCACTTGAACTTTTTCACACGTTCTGCTACATATATCTGCCACTTTTTTCATACATCTTTCCATGCTTCTCTGTGTGCACTGGATCTTGCGTAACATTCTTGAATTTAGAATCCACTTTTCACATCCATACGTCATAACTGGCAGTACGCATTTGTCGAATGCCTTTTTTTTAAGCATAGCGTGATGTTGGATTTAAAAACTATGTTCACTCTTCCAAAAGCACTCCATCCTAGTTTCATTCTTCGTTTTATTTCTTCAGTCATATTCACCAAATGTATCTAATATATAAAACACTTAAGTTTGTATGTACGTATGGGTCATTCGTCAATTACCAGGCGTTGCTCGGGTACTATTAATAGAAACGGAGAAGTACACACGATAGTAGATGTTTTCGGCAGATTTAAGTACGTACGTCCCCCCCCCCCCTACCCCACCCCTCCACATCCCCGCATTCCTCCTTTATTACCCGGCTTTGCCCGTGTTGTAATTAATATAATGTAATATATTGTTTGTTGAGTAAATTATTTGGGGAGCCCAAAAAAAGGGCCGCTGGGGCAGGAGGGGGGGGTGGGGGGTAGTAAGGGGCTGGCATTGTTTTTCGGGAGTCCAAAAAAAATTCAAAAAAAAGTTTACAAGTTCAAAAAAGTTCAAAAAAAAGTTCTAAAAAAATAAAAAAAAATATATATTGATAGATAGATAGATAGTGACGTCATAGCGTTACTATACTCCCTAAAAGCTATGCCGGCCCCTTACCACCCCCCCCCCCCTCCTGCCCCGGCGGCCCCTTTTTTGAGCTCCCGAAATAATTTACTAAACAAACACTATATTACATTATATTAATTACACCCCGGGCAAAGCCGGGTAATAAAGCTAGTATATTATAATTTGAAAATAATATGTGGTGGCTCCCGAACTTTATCAATTTTGCAAGGTTTTCCCTAATATGGCTCCTCAGCTCGAAAAAGGTTCCCGACCACTGAGATAGACAGATACACAATTAACAGATGTACAAATACATCGATGAGCCAACCAGTACAGTGTACGTTTGGCCATCCTGTACCTACATACTACCTCAGATTAATGCCACCGCGTTGGCTCTGCGGCCATTTATAATGCAGACACTCTGTGAGTCTCACGACCCTCTAAATAATTTACACGAGTACGCTAAAAAAAGCTCTGGCCTCGGGTAGGGTGTCTCCGGAAAGCTCGAAACGCACTTTCAACAGGCCAAATATTGTTTCAGTCGGATCAATTATTTCCTGGCTGTTGTTATCGACATGTCCGACGAGATAGTGTCTGTCTGTGGACAGAGAGCCCCTCTCAACGAGTCCATTTAGAGAGTCTGTTATATTACATATATCCGCACGATATACTTGTACTAAGTGGAAATGTATACGACTGAAAAATGATACTTGTCGTAAGTAACCTACAGCTATTATGATGTAAACTATAGGTTGTCAGAACTCTATCGGTAGCAATATTGGTATTAAGTACACATTTATAACTAGCTTACAATAGCCGGCATCGATGCAGTTCTGAATGCTAATACTGCCCACTTAACGTAACTGACAAAAATTACGAAAATGAGTTAGATGTGTTTTAGGGATTTTTCATATCAAAATTAATGTATCTTCATCCAAAAGTGACTTTTTTAAGCTATTAAATCTAACGTATCTGCATGCGCAGACTAATAGTATCACCAATACTTACTTCGGTCACTACCTTATCATGAAAGATTGAAAAGACTGAATCTCTCCACAGAGACGAGGAGATTTAATTGAAGTATTCAAAATAATAAATGATCATTATTCATGTGAAATGACCAACCTCATTATGTTCAATTAGAACCCTCATCTAAGAGGTCATACTCTTAGACTCCGAAAAGAAAAATCAAATAAGATTGTTAGAGATTCATTCTTTTCAAATAGAGTGGTTGAAGTTTGGAATAGTCATATGTATACATTAATAATGAATAATGAAGTGACGTAACTACTAAAGTATTCTTTTTTTTTTTTATTTTTCCTTAGAATTATCAAAACACAATAGAAAATAACCGCATGCACTAAAAAAAAGTTTAAATAAATCAGTAATATATGAAGAAATACACAAATTTAGAATAAAACTTTCAAGTCCATTTATCTCGATATTGTTGTTTTGTCAGTTACGTTAAGTGGGCTTAGGACGGCAGAATAGTACTTGAAATAAGTTGGTATACTCTGTAAGCTTTAAAATAACCTTTGTGTGATTTTGAAAGTAATAAAATTTGATTCTGTAATCTTACTAGTACTTTGTAGTAAGATTAGTGTAAGATGTTCTAGTGTAAGCCCGTTGAATATCAACGGAGCGGTTTCTCATTAACCGTACTGAAAAATAATATAAAATTTAATAGTTTTTATAGTTGTTGCATAGATGGCGCTTTAACAATTTAGCAAAGTCGCGAGCCTATTTTTAATTATATAAATACATAGTCAAGTTGAAGCCTGTCTATTATTATCTGGTTTGGCTCACCGCGTAAGCGCTCTGTTCCAAATCAGTGGTACCGGGTTCAAATCCCACTCGTGCGACGTTTTGGTTTATAATTATTTACGTTGGCGAGCGTTATCAGCAGACAGACAGACATACGGATTTCGGCTGTTATATTTTCATATAACTAGCGAGTACCTGTTGGCAGTGTCACCGGGTGGTTACCGTGTCATGAGTGTTGTATACGTTAGTGAGGTTATGTGGACAAGGTTGGCGCATGCGTCAAACGTGTAAATTTGGATTGCGTGTTTCACCTTTCTTTGTAGTTTCTCCATACAAATGCGAGCGTGACGGACACAAATTTCTAGGCTTTTATTTATAGTAAAATTCAGACTGCATATATGTACATATGTACATATATACTAGTATAATTTTTAACGATTTTTTTCGATACATTCAAGCGAAAGTAAAAATTATAGAAACACTAGCTGACCCGGCATGCGTTGCAATGCCCGTTCACGTTCCCGTTCCCGTTCCCGTTCCCGATCCTGATCCCGATCCCGTTCCCGTTCCTAGTACGTTATCTGACGCGTGAGCAGGCCCGTTCCTGTTCCCGTTCCAGATCCTGTTCCTGTTCCCGGTCCCGGTCCTGATCCTGTTCTCGATCCCGTTCCCGTTCCCAGTACGTTATCTGACGCGTGAGCAGGCCCGTTTCTGTTCCCGTTCCAGTTTTTTCCTGATTCCAGATCCCGGTCCCGTTCCCGATCCTGATCCTGTTCCCGATCCCGATCCCGTTTCCCGTTCCTAGTACGTTATCTGATTCCATGAGCAGGCCCGTTCCCGATCCTGATCCCGTTTTATCCCGATTTTTTTTCACAGGAACCATCCCCGGCATTATCACAATAAGTCCTGAAAGTTTCATTGCGATCGGTTGAGTGGTTTAGGAGCCTATAAGAGACAGACAAACAGACAAACAGATAAACAGACAGACATTCATTTTTATATATATGTATAGATTGTAAAAAGTTAAGATTTTGACGAATTTTAAAAGAGGAAGCTATAATTCATTTTTAAATAAAAAAAAAAGCTTCTGATTGTAAAATAATATAGGACATCGTTGAAAATATGTATATTTAATTATTTAAACACTAAATTAACCGCCGTTTATCCTTAGTTGGCCGATATTGAGCATTTATTATTTATCGGTTAAGTGAAAGACATTAAATTTTTTTCTTTTCACAAATGAAACTTTCACCACACGAAAACATGTACATGTACATATGTATGTAGACTACACTAAACTATTTTTTTTTTTGGTTTTTATGTTTTTTGTCATAAAATTCCGCATCAAAGTATTGGTTAACACGGCCGTTCAGGTCGCATCGAATTAAAACTTTTATTTTTCTTTCAGCTGCTCGAGCCCAAAACCCTTCGGGAGTTTTCTTCCTTCAGGCTCGTAAATATTTTCACACGCGGTGTAAAATTTTCACTCGGAAAAACGGAAAATTTCTCATACAACCGCTCGGATTAAAGTGCGCACGAGAATAGTAATTGCTCTCAAACGTGAACTCGCCGCATTAATAAACAAAAAAAAAAAAATAATAACAAGTTCCATTCGTACTCCATTTCCAGGTTTCGTCTTTCCTCTTCTTCTTCCAATTTACATGATTGTGTGGATTATTATATGCGGTCTGGGACAGTGGTCGGGAACCTTTTTCTATCTAAGAGATAAGACCTAAACCTAACTTTTTCTACAAAGCAGATGTCATCTTAGACCAGTGGGCGGGAACCTGCAGCTATTTGTATGAAAATTGCGACTCTCATTGTCACTCTACGTTTACGTGAAATAATTTAAATATTAAAACGAATAATGAAACTAGGATGGAGTGCTTTTGTTTAAAAAATAAGGCATACGACCAATGCGTACTGCCAATTATGACGTATGGATGTGAAACGTGGATGCTAAATTCAAGAATGTTACATAAGATCCAGTGCACACAGAGAATCATGGAAAAATGTATGCCTGGTATAACAAGAAAGGATCGGAATTGGAATACATGGGTAAGAAGTATAACAAAAGTGGCAGATATAGCAGAACGTGTGAAAAAGTTGAAGTGACAATTGTGAGAAGAATGAATGGCAGATGGCCGCGAGAAATACAGGAATGGTATCCGAGAGGATGTGAAAGAAAGCAAGGTAGACCGAGTGGAAGATGGGCTGATGAATTGAGTGTGTGGAGTCAAGTGGGTGCAGATTGCTCAAGACAGACAGGAAATGGAAGAGGATCGGAGAGGCCTACATCCAGCAGTGGATGTTGAACGGCTGAAAATGATGATGATGATGATGACAAGTATATATACAAATTTTCAGATCAATATGTATGTAGTTTCGACAGTTTCAGATATATCGCTTTGTAGCATACTTTTTGAATTTTTTTTAAGAGTTATATTACATTTTTACTATGTAGGCACATATGTATATAGATCTATGTATAGATGTATAGATGTATGTATAGATATATGTATATAGATGCGGTCGGGAACCGGCGGCTCCGGAGCCGCATGTGGTTCTTTGTATGAAAACCTGCGGCTCTCGCTGTCATCCAACGTTTTGCGTGAAACACAATTTCTTGACATGATTTAAACAAAATCAAAATAAATCCGATTTTCTTAAATTAAAAACTGTCTTATTTCTTACAGCAATCCATTTCATAGAGGAGTAATGATTAATTTAATTTTTAATCGCCATTCCTGTCTGTATTGGGCAATCTGCATCCAGTTGACTCCACACATTCTTCTCAATTCATCAGCCCATCGCCCGCTCGGTCTATGTTGCTTTCTTTCACATCCTCTCGGATACCATTCCAGTATTTCTCACGTCCATCTGCCTTATTTTGAATATTTAATCCGAAAATTGTATGTTGCGGCTCCATAACTGAAGGGTTTTCCGTGATTTGGCTCTTAGCCATAGATATACAATACCATAGATATGCCATTCCAAACAAATTTACCCGGACAAAGCGTCAGAAGCAACGGGGGGGGTGCGTGGGGTCTAAAGTGCGGGGAATTCTCACAAAAAAAAAGTCAAGCAAAATGCATGCAAGGCATGAATTTTTGCATGCCCTTTTTGTATGTCATTTTTCGGGCGCTAAGGCCAATCTATGTTATTCTACATCTATTCTCAAAGCTCTAAAAAGGTTCCCGACCACTGATATACATACATACATAGATAAAGTAATAAAATTATATGTATCCCAAGTTAAATAATAATCGAAGTGTGTTTCGTGCGTGGTCTGGAGATTTATTGTTATTCGCAACGTTGCGTTGCGTCTATCGAATGTTCGACAAAACACGGAGAGAGAGAGAGTAGAGAACATGGCCGACATAAATTCACCATAAATGATTGCGGACGATATCGATACCGCTTCGTATATGTATAATATAATAGATACCCTGTTCTCCGTTCTAAATTCTTAATTAGTTTCCATGATTAAATTTAATATTGCATCGCGCGAGTTAGGGTATAATGGCCGCGCTAAATTACCGACTCCTTTGTGCTACGTTTAACGGCACGTGATATTAAATTTGTTAATATTTTACTTTTTCAGGCAAATTAGCACGCTCTGAACGAAAATGTGTGTGGCGCGTTAATGGGCTCAGCTTTCGTTCCGGCCTGTATAAGGGTGTAAGCGTGTACATGTAAAGGCGCTCACACACCTCTGCGGATTCGTGGTCAATGTGGTGGGGAGTTGTATCGCATACTCGCAAGTGGCGCTGCCCACACCACTAGCGATTTCGTACCGGAATCCGTTGCGGAATCGTCACGAATCGCCGTAGGTTATGTCAGAGTGACGGAAACCAGACGATTTTGTCAACAGTCAGCCGATCCTTGATGACACACCGTTATAAATTACATACATTCAACAATAAAAGTATTTAACTAACCATTCATATAAATATGCGGCCAACATATGAGTCGCCTAGTTCCAAATCCCGATAAGTCCACAATATATTAAAAACGAGGATAAAATATTTTCTGGTTCTAAGAATGTTTTGAAAGGATGCCTTATACTTGAATTATTCTAAATACCGCCAAGTGCGCCGTAAAAAAATATTGAAAATCAGTGTTAGTTCCAAAAACTGACAATTGCACTGTGATTAAAGCTGATAAAAGCCATATTTAGAAACAAACAACGATAAGTCCATTTTTCTAATCTCAATATTTTGTTTAATATCAACAAAATTAAGTTTAAACGAGTTTAAACGCCACCAAGCAAATAATACTGTAGCAGAAAAACCGCGTTTGCGAACAAGTGAGTTTTATGGACTTATCGGGATTTGGAACTAGGCGACTCATATGTGCTTCGTTCTCATTTGAGGAGTCCATGTCAGAATCGTGAGTGAAATACAAACGTTCCGAAAACAAAGTGACAGATGGTATTTCGCTATTCGCCGGTTGAGTGTCGAATGGCGCTGCTGCCGTCGTGCCAAGTGTGCGCACCACAGTATTTCACTATTCGCCCGTTGAGCGTTGAGTGAAGTTTCTTAGGTCGAATGGCGCTGCAGTCGTACCATGTGTGCACAGTAAAAATACTTGCAAAATCCGCAGAGGTGTGCGAGCGCCTTAAAGTGTGGCTTTTAAAGCGAATGTTGATTATTTTTAACACATTTGCGCTAAGTCTGGTATACAAACAGGCAACAAGTGTCAACTTGTTGAATGCATATAACAGATATCAACACGTAAAGCATGTTGCTTTCACAAAGAGAACAAAACTATTATATGTACCTTACATACATATGTATGTATGTAGCTCGGCAGTCTGTTGCAGATGTGTGGATTGAGATATATATATGTACATATGTACATACATCTGCAGTGAGAGCTACATACATAGGTAGTCTAATTATTGATTTCACCTCAAATACAATAGTTGTTTATTAATAATGGTTCTCAGAGCTAACATAAGGTATATTGAATTATCAAATTTTGAACCTGTGACCTTGAACTTTGCCGAACGTACTAAAAGAAAAGCCGCAATGTACATATGTATGTACCTATAAAATATGTTTTTTTATATGAAAAGCACAGGATAGCTCATTAAAATTCAAATACTCCAAATGAGATTCTTTTACAATCAATATTCCACAACTTGAGTTTACACAATATTCCTTCAGTGTAATATTTAGGTACATATATAAAGTGTGTGCCGAGTTTGTCTGTCCGTCAATAAATAGTGTTATCAAAATTGCTTCGGGAGTATCGCGAGGTCCTTTTTCTTTAAATGGTAATTTTTAATTATTATTTCATATTGTACCATCCACTGCTGGATGAAGGCCTCTCCAATTCTCTTGTCTTGAGTCTGTCTTGAGCAATCTGCATCCACTTGACTCCACACATTCTACTCAATTCATCAGCCCATCGTTCACTCGGTCTACCTTGCTTTATTTCACATCCTCTCGGATACAATTCCAGTATTTCTCACGTCCATCTACCATACATTCTTCTCGCTATATATGTTCACTTCAACTTTTTCCCACGTTCCACTTTGGTCATACTTCTTATCCATGTATTCCTCTTAGGATATCTTCTCGTTATAGCGAGCATACATCTTTCTATGCTTCTCTATATGCACTGGATCTTGCGTAACATTCTTGAATTTAGCATCCACGTCATAATCGGCAGTACGCATTAGTCGTATGCCTTATTTTTTAAGCATGTTCATTCTTCCAAAAGCACTCCATCCTAGTTTTATTTCATCTTTTTTACATCGGGTCATATTCACCAATTGTCCTAAGTATAAATAACTATCAACTATCTCTACAATATGATTACACTGTACGACACGAAAAATGTTTCCGAGACGAGATATGACTTTTCTTATAGATCTATGCCCAGTGAACACGAATCTGGTAATACAAAATGTTGATTGGCTCGAGATTCGGAGATATATGTACATATGTGTTTTTTAAATCACGCGATTTTTCTATTTCTTGGTGTTGTTCGTTCGATGTCTCAAAATCTGTCAATTGCTTGTTCAAAATGAATATTGGAATCTATAGTTGGGTATTTTATCTGTCATTTGTAGTACTTTTCAGCTTTCAAATATTTCTAAGTAGTCGTCCAGTTCAAATCAAAAGTCAAAAGTATGTATTTTCACTTGGCATTTTTTTCTACTGTTAATACAATTTTATTTTGAGTATTTTCTATTGAAACATGTTTATTGGTATAGTGTTCTGGCCACACTATTTTTTTTTTTCGTTTAAAAGGGTTAATTGGAAGTGTGCTGAACTTTAAATCGGTAAAATAGCTAGCTTAAATCGCGTACTAGCTTGTAAGAAATAGAAAAATCGCGTGATTAAAAAAACACATATATCTCCGAATCTCGAGCCAATCAACATTTTTTATTACCAGGTTCGTGTTCACTGGGCATAGATCTATAAGAAAAGTCATATCTCGTCTCGGAAACAAAGAAAAAGTCGTCATTTGTCGAACAGTGTTATCTACTGTGACTACGCTTTGCGTGCAAAATACACTCTAATCGTACGGTACATATGTATTATGTATGCAAGCGCCGAAGTTCATTTAAAGAAAATTATACAACATTTTTAAATGCACAATTCAAATAAAGGATATTTCTTTTAATTTTGAATTTTTACTTCCATTAATTCAAGTTTGGATTCGCAGCGAAACGCTTTCGAATTCACCTAGCCGAGCGTCTTCGAGCCGCGCGAGCAAATTGAAAGCTCGGAGCTTTCGCTAATCCCACCGCAAGATTATCCACAAATGTGTAAGCACGAAAGGGGGATTTACATAGTCTGAGGGGATGGCATTCGATCTACTTTCGACAGATTAGCGGAAGTGTTCCGATAACAATCGGCGGCGTATGTTACGCTCGCAGAACTGTGCGAGGCCCCAAAATGCGTACTGTGTATTTCGATACGTATCGAGACCTAATTATAATTTATTACTATGCATGTGAAGTGTTCAAGTGATTTTCGATGAATTCATTTTCGACATATTAGTTTGTGATTAATTAATTTTACTATAGGTACCCAGTCATTTGTTTAATATTACAAATTAGTTTTCTGCATATTGATTTCATTACAACTGTACTTTTTAAGGTATTGGAAAATTACATACATATACATACGTACATATATATGTCGTTTGTTCTTTTTTAACGAGAGTGTATGCCGTTTGAGTATCTGTTTCTTGTAACCACGCGAGCTGAAGGGCATAAAATGTTGTATGTATCTCTCATAAAGAGAAAAGGCGATACACGCTTTTTGTGTATTAGGTATCATTCGAATTTTTGTTCTTTTCCATAGCACGTGCTTATAAGAAATATATGTATGTGCAAACTCAAACTGTACCTTATTTTGTCACAATATATGTAATCCAACATTCCGCTATGCTTAAAAAATAAGGCATAGCGGAATGTTTGATGTATGATGAAATGTATGAAAGTTGATGTATGTATGAAATATGTATGCTTGGTATTATAAGAGATCGTAAGAGGAATACGTGGGTAAGAAGTATGACCAAAGTGGCGGATATAGCGGAACGTGTGAAAAAGTTGAAGTGGACACATAGCGACAAGAATGCATAGTAGATGGAGGCGAGAAATACTGGAATGGTGTTAGAGAGGATGTTAAAGAAAGCAAGGCAGACCGAGTGGAAGATGGGCTGATGAATTGAGAAGAATGTGTGGAGTCAAGTGGATGCAGATTGCAAAGCTCGTGCTTATTTCAAAATGTACCTTATTTTGTCATAATATAATCCAACATTCCGCTATGCTTAAAAAATAAGGCATACGATCAATACGTACTGCCAGTTATGACGTATGGATGTGAAACTTGGATGCTAAATTCAATAATGTTACGTAAGATTCAGTGCACAAAGAGAAGCATGGAAAGATGTATGATTGGTATTATAAGAGATCGTAAGAGGAATACGTGGGTGAGAAGTATGACCAAAGTGGCAGATGAAAAAGTTGAAGTGGACACATAGCGAGAAGAATGGATGGCAGAAATAGTGGAATGATATTCGAGAGGATTGTAAAAGAAAGCAATGTAGACCGAGTGGAAGATGGGCTGATGAATTGAGAAGAATGTGTGGAGTCAAGTGGATGCAGATTGCAAGCTCGTGCTTATTTCAAAATGTACCTTATTTTGTCACAATATAATCCAACATTCCGCTATGCTTAAAAAATAAGGCATACGACCAATACGTACTGCCAGTTATGACGTATGGACGTGAAACTTGGATGCTAAATTCAAGAATGCTACGTATGATTCAGTGCACAAAGAGAAGCATGGAAAGATGTATGCTTGGTATTATAAGAGATCGTAAGAGGAATACGTGGGTAAGAAGTATGACCAAAGTGGCAGATGAAAAAGTTGAAGTGGACACATAGCGAGAAGAATGGATGGCAGAAATAGTGGAATGATATTCGAGAGGATATGAAAGATAGCAATGTAGACCGAGTGGAAGATGGGCTGATGAATTGAGAAGAATGTGTGGAGTCAAGTGAATGCAGATCGCTCAAGACAGACAGGAATGGAAGAGGATTGGAGAGGCCTTCATCCAGCAGTGGATGGTGAATGGCTGAAAATGATGATAACAAATTACATATATGTTGCGGCACAAACTGAATACTCTGTATAATCTAACGAAACGTTTTGCTTTATTTTCAGATAGGATGTGCGTGCCCGTGCACCTTTCCATTAAAGGGGCGTGAAGATACGAGATTTAGCCCGAGTAACCGCACTTTTTTCCAAGAAAGGTACGTAAAGCATATTGGATTTTATTTTTGTTTTCATCTCCCCCAATTTACCTAAGGGAGAAGCGTGCGTGGAAGTGAATATTAAAGAGAAAAATATTTGGGGATATTCATCTTGCGTTTGCTCGTTATTTGTGAAACAATGGAAGCGTAACTCATAACTCGAAAATAGCACTTGAATTTTCCCGTTTGAATATTTGGGAAATTTTAATTAATAGGTTACGAATCGCACTCGCGTAATGCTTGTTGCGAAAATTAAATCAATCAATATAGCCGTTTTGATAGGATAACGTAATTCAATATTAGAATATGTATAGGTATATGATGTACATACATACGTTGATGTAATGTTATAAAAACAAGTATTACAGTTAAACAGTTATTACATTATCAATGCAGTTAACTCAAACCATTCGAATTATAAAAATTGTATTAAAAGATAACTGAATCAGCGAATTACCATCAAAATCGACACAATTAATTGACCAATTGACATTTTCTTGAGATTTGCGCAATTGCTTGCGCCAAAATTTAACTGTTGAAATTTATTTAAGGTAGCTTAAAAAGCTAATTACAAACAAACATTACATTAAGCTAAAATTACAAAATAAACTTATTATCTACTAGCACTTGTACAGAGGTGCGGTTGTAATGCTGCCAGGAATCTATCAATTTAATTTATTTTTCTAAGAACTTATGGCAGGCTATTATATTCAACAACACCCCTATATAAGATACTTAATTTTAAATTCTTAACTATTAACTTATTTTAACCCCTAGTATTATGACTATGTATATTTTTACCCTCTTATTAAATATTTATCAAAATATTTTGGTAATAAATTCTTATCTACATAATTCAAAAATATCATTTAAAATACTTTGCATAGCTCTATTTTGCAGTTTTTGTAACCTATCTTTAATTACCCCATTTACTAAATTTAAAAATGAACCACATTATATAAAATGCGGACGAACAATTGCATTATGAACTAATACTTTTTAATAATCATCTCACCGTGTAATTTAAAATCTAACTTATTATCAAGTACTACAACACTCATACCCGCTATAATAACACACAATACACCAGAGTACATCACCTGTAACCACAAAGTTGTATTATTGCACCGATGGTTATAAAGTCTACTAGCAAACAGGTGTCTCAGTATTACAAATTATCAATAGAAAAGTGGAGAGAGCGTACACAATATTAAGCTCTATCCTTTTATATGCCCTGCCTCTAGGAATTTGTGGTTACTCTGTCATACTTGAGCTGTCAAATTGAGTGTGCGCGTTTTATGGCCATATGTACGCTTCGCGCACTGTATTACTGTACACGGGTATTGTTGTTTAACAACGTACACTTATACTGCCGTCCCCCACTTAACGTAACTGACAAAACAACAATATCGAGATAAATGGACTTGAAAGTTTTAATTCTAAATTTGTGTTTTTCTTCATATATTAGTGATTTATTTAAACTTTTTTTTAGTGCATGCGGTTATTTTCTATTGTGTTTTGATAATTCTAAGGAAAAATTAAAAAAAAAAAGAATACTTTAGTAGTTACGTCATTTCATTATTCATTATTAATGTATACATATGACTATTCCAAACTTCAACCACTCTATTTGAAAAGAATGAATCTCTAACAATCTTATTTGATTTTTTTTTTCGGAGTCTAAGAGTATGACCTCTTAGATGAGGGTTCTAATTGAACATAATGAGGTTGGTCATTTCACATGAATAATGATCATTTATTATTTTGAATACTTCAATTAAATCTCCTCGTCTCTGTGGAGAGATTCAGTCTTTTCAATCTTTCATGATAAGGTAGTGACCGAAGTAAGTATTGGTGATACTATTTCTCTGCGCATGCAGATACGTTAGATTTAATAGCTTAAAAAAGTCACCTTTGGATGAAGATACATTAATTTTGATATGAAAAATCGCAAGATAACCCCTAAAACACATCTAACTCATTTTCGTAATTTTTGTCAGTTACGTCAAGTGGGCTTAGGACGGCAGTATAGTGCTAGTATATTAATATCAGTACAAACAATACAATGCAAACAGGTGACACACCAATTAATGAAAATATTAAATGATTTTTATAGATTGTACGTAAGTGTGGCTTGAAAATATAAAAACACACGTTATTTTCTCATAATAGAGGTACATTTGTTTGAATGTGTAGGATTTTCCCGACAATGACCCTCGGATAATTCTACTAATTCCGAAAATGAATTCCATATAATCTATGGTAATATTTTCATTAGGAATAAAAGTAAAAATAAATCGTTTCGCAACCCTTTTTAAGCGTTTGTCCATAGTAGGGGTAATGTCCGGTTATCGCACTGCTCCAGGGGTGCGTTAATTTCTTTGTAATTTCTCCCTCGACTTTCACAAATCTTCGTCTTTTATTAAATCCTTTTCGGCTCTTCTACATTGTTTCCTAGTTTCTCCAGAGAGAAGGGGGTGAGAGAGGGTAGGAAGGGAGTGAGGGCTTTGCTTTGGTCTTATAATTAACTGGATAGTGTGGTGCCGCGTGAGTAAACTTTCACCGTATTATATTATAAGTTTAATTAAATGGTCCATATTTGTAAAGAAATTCCTCGACTTTTTGTACTGGAGTTGGCGATCTTCATTGTGACTATACTAGCTTTATATTGATTGTTTACATGTATGTCAACAATCAATACAAAGTGTCTCTGTGTGTGTTTTACCTTGCGAAGGTATTTATAGATTTATTTATCAAGTAACATTCAGCTCATAAAGTACAATTGTTATGTATTGGAGGTTGAGGAACAGAGAAAAATGAAAAAACAGCACTTGATGGTATAATCATCGTTTGTTTATTGATTGATTTCACAATGGTTTATTTGGTGGCACAATTACAGTAAAATATAAAGGTTTGTGTGTTGGTATAATTCGGAAAAAGTTGCGTGTTGGCAACTATTGTTAGTGCGATTCGGAAATTGCGTTACTATCGGCATAGCAAGTCGCTATACTGGTTGATCGAATGTATGAGTGATTGAATGACGTGACAGTTTACGTCTGATTGTGTGACTTTTGACTGGAGGAGACTGGAAGAGTGGACTTTCTCCGACCTTTACATCTATTTATAAACTTGAGAGGGGCTGAGGTTTGGGAGGATGTGAGAAGGAAGTCGGCTGATCCTTGGGTCGACTGCAATTGGTCTATAGGTCGCCTGTTTTTTCACTGTCGAATCTGATTGGTCGACGTCAACTTAGACTGAGGAGAAGAGAGGCAAAGGGGGTATGCGTTGCAATTTCTGATTCATTCTGGACTGTCCCGAATCTTTAGCTAAAATACGCAGAAAACAACAATGTATGACTCAACCATTGCGCCATACTTACTGAGTCTGATGCAATAGTTCGTGGAGGCGTAACACAATACAAAATTAAATGAATTCCACATAGTACAATACAGCCAAAATAGAACAAATCATAGCAAGAAAGGAACTTTAGAAGCTAGGTCTGGAAAGGAGCTTGAGTAAAGAAAATCTGAAGGAGGGCAAAGAATTTCGATAGGGATCAATATGTGCAGAAATTTCGTTGAATAACGAGCAGGATCTATGAATGAAGGAGTTTTGCAAATAATCAGTAGAACAAAGATTCAAATGAAACAATGAAGGATTTCTAACATGAGATGGACCCTACTTAGCAAGTAAGGGCTATCTGATAAATTATTATTTAATAGCTTAAATACAAAGCAGAGATCCGAAACTGTCCTCCTAGACCGCAGAGGGACATAATCGTGGAAATTTGAAGAAGAAAAGGAAAGACGAAACCTGGGTTCCATATATTATAGAAAATCCCAGGTGACTTCTCACAAATGCATTGTATAGCAGAGACACAGTATCAAAGTACTTAAATTCTCATTATGAATCCTAAGCTCCTATAAGCTTTATTTGACAACCGCATCAATTTGGAAATTAAAAGATAATTTACTATCTAATATCTAACTCTGAATACTCGTATCTGCCCAATAAAAAAGTCAAACAATACAGGGCAAGCAAGTCTGGAGACAGTGATATGAAAACATTTATGCCCGTGGTGGGAAGCGCTTCGGTTGTGCGCCCGGAGAATTTCCGTAGCATAAACGCCCCCAGTACACGACTAAGCTTTTTCATACTTATTTTTTTTTTTTTTTTGAGTCTATTCTACGATTTGTTTTCAAAGTAATACAAAATCTTCGCAAACAAATAAATTTTCTTTTATGCGAGGTCGTATCTCGATTCCAATTATTTTTTTTTCATACCGTGTAAATAAATATAGCAAAAAATGGACGATTGTTCATTTTTTACGTATTTACGTATTAACAACAGATAAGTGAGTATTTTTGTCTACGTCATTTTGAATTAAATTATTTACCTAATACGTATTATATTTTTATGTACGATTGTACCCCTAACGTTAACAAAACTTTTGCGACGAAACAAAAATTTATTTGATCTTTCTTTTTATTTTTCGTTGGAAAGTTCTAGGTTTCGAATATAAAACACGCACAAGCGTAAAGTTACGTAATTAACTTAAATTACGCTTTTTTTTTTTACGAAATCGTACTACAATACAACGTTTAATTCTAAAAAGACTCAGATATTTAAGTATAGTTGGCGATTCTACGTAACACGGACATTTTTGTTATTCGTTAACATTGTTGTTTTAATAAATTATCATGGAGTATTGTTTTATTAAAATATTACTAAAGTGTTCTATTTTTATATTTCCGTATATACAGAAATGTATGTAAATGTTTTTAGTTTTGCAATTTGAAAGATATGTACATGTGATTGAAATTGCTACTAAAATGTATGTTTTCTTAAATTAAGTCAGTTACGATTTTCTTTTCTTAAATTTCTTGCCTTCAAAATAACCTTTCAATTATAGTCTTTCTACAATTAATATATACATAGCTATTAAAAGTGTTTATGATTACGGATAATGAAAGTTATCCACTAAGCTATTTGGATAAATTTATATTCACAACCAATGTGAAAAACATTTTTTTAAGTGTCAATTAGTGAATATGACTGGTTGTAAAGAAGAAAAAATAAAACGAAGAATGAAACTAGGATGGAGTGCTTTTGGAAGAATGAACATTGTTTTTAAATCTATCATTGCGCTATGCTTAAAAAATAAGGCATACGACCAATGCGTACTGCCAGTTATGACGTATGGATGTGAAACGTGGTTGCAAAATTCAAGAATGTTACGCAAGATCCAGTGCACACGGAGAAGCGTGGAAAGATGTACGCTCGGTATAACGAGAAGATATCGTAAGAGGAATGCATGGGTAAGAAGTATAACCAAAGTAGCAGATATAGCGGACACATAAGAATGAATGGTAGATGGACGCGAGAAATACTGAAATGGTATCCGAGAGGATGTGAAAGAAAGCAAGGTAGACCGAGTGGACGATTGGCTGATGAATTGAGAAGAATGTGTAAAGTTAAATGGTTGAAGATTGTTCAAGACAGACAGGAATTGGAGAGGATTGGAGAGGCCTTCATCCAGCAGTGGATATATACATAGTTCATGCAAGATTTCACACACTAGGATTTCCCTCTTTCGTATTGATTGCATAATTTTTATTTAAGTATTCAGCGCGAAAGACGACCACATCTTCTCCATACTTAATTGTGAAAGTTTCACGACTATTACTATTGATTAAAAGCGTGCAGTTGAACGTTCCCTACACGAAACTTTCCAACAACACACGCTTCAGCTCTAGAAAGTCAGCGAGAGAGAGAGAGAGAGACAAGGGTCGGAAAACTTTTCTATTTTGACCTGTGGACGAACTTCGAAAGCCAAAATTTGAATAAATACGATACAATTGAATTTAGCGCGGCTTCCGTGAATATTGACAGGAAATTTGAACCGGATACGTCATGCGAGTCAAAAATACGTCTGTGTTAGTGGCTAATATTTTATTTGGAATATTAGAATGAAATTAAAGGATCAAAATGGATAGATTAATATATTTTTATTTATCATAACGAATAAACTCTTAACTAGTAAACTATTAAAATTTTATTTATCACTAGCTGACCTGGCATGCGTTGCAATGCCCGATACCGTTCCCGTTCCAGATCCCGATCCTGTTGCCGTTTCCGTTCCCGGTCCCGATCCCGTTCCCGTTCCTAGTACGTTTTCTGACGCGTGAGCAGGCCCGTTTCCGATCCCGTTCCCGTCCCCGTTCCAGATCCCGGTCCTGTTCCCAAT
The DNA here is from genome assembly GCA_022651745.1 of Parapsyche elsis. Taxonomy (NCBI): domain Eukaryota; kingdom Metazoa; phylum Arthropoda; class Insecta; order Trichoptera; family Hydropsychidae; genus Parapsyche; species Parapsyche elsis. Next base: position 952,451 of record JAGVSN010000079.1, on the reverse strand, counting down.
CCCGGTCCCGATCCCGATCCCGTTCCCGTTCCTAGTACGTTATCTGACGCGTGAGCAGGCCCGTTTCTGTTCCCTTTCCCGTTTTTTCCAGATTCCAGATCCCGGTCCCATTCCCATTCCCGTTCCTAGTACGTTATCAGACGCGTGAGCAGGAACCATCACCGGCATGATCACAATAAGTCCTGAAAGTTTCATCGCGATCGGTTAAGTGGTTTAGGAGCCTATAAGAGACAAACAGACAAACAAACAAACAAACAAACAAACAGACATTGATTTTTTTATATATGTAATATAGATTGGCCTACCGTGGTAAACAGTGGCCGTCGAGGTGTTCGCGTCGTTGTTTCCCGGTCCAGTTCCCGATCCCAGTCCCGCCCGCCGCGTTGTTACTTTTCTGATGTTTTTTTCCCGATACCGTCTCCCACCCGTTCCGTTCTGTCACAGACATTTTGATTTTTTTTCACTCCCCGGCATATCAATAGATGATTAGACCTTCTTTTACATTCATTTCAACATTCGTGTCAATCGTGTTATTAGTAACGAAGTTATAGTGTCGGAATTTGAACCCCATACTGGTTCGCGTATAGACGTATTTACCTCAAAAATCGATACATTTTCTCAGGTACAACAGCTGAAAGTGTCACTTTGTTCAATTAACGAATCCGAAAAGGGGCATTTGGGGATTAGTCGTCAATTTTGACGGTAAGTCCAATTCGAGAGCGTCAGGATTGACGTCAAATCTGGTTATCTAGCCGCACTAAATCAATTAGCTATACTATTCGAGTGTTGATGCAGTAAGCTGATATTGATATATAATACAATACAATTTAATTAAATTTATTAAATGGAAACCATTTCACATGCTTGAAAACTATTTACAGTATTCAATTAAAATATTATATCTCAATGTGTTTCTTGAAAATGCAATTCAATGAACTTGTTATTCAATTTAGGTACACTTAATATTTTATTACTTTTTTCTAGTTTAGCGTTGATAGATAGATGACAAAAAAAAAATCAATTTTTTAGAACATTCTTTTGAATGCCTTCCGAATCAAAATCTATGACTTTTAACTATTTAATTAAAAATTATGAAAATCTTCATATAAATTTGTTAAAAATGAATGAAAACGTAAACCATGTAAATGTCAATGGCCGCAACTGTAATTAATTTATATTTTTGTTAATGTATAAGTTTGTGCTTTTGCTATTGCGAAAGTCACAGTGCGTATCAAATTTTGTTTGTGGTAATGTTTCAAGTTAGTTTTTTGATTGACGGGTTAACTGTTTCAACTTTGGTTTTAATTAAAGTGATTTTACCAAGTTGTAATTTTGTCAAAGGTGCGCTCTTGTCGATTAAAACGTTCAATTATACATTTAATTGCAAAGTTACAAATTATTATATTAATCTAAAGCTATACGTACATATAATGTCGTATCAATAAATTCACACATTTGTTAATATAATCGTATTCGTATTGAGTCGAGACCTTATTATAAATTATTTTTTGTACAAGTGCGTGTTTTTTTAACGCACAAATCCATTGACATTCGCACGTTTGTTAATTCAAACGGTCATTACATTCGCACGTTAATTAATCCCCAGTACTTATTATTTGGCCACTTTATCCACACGCACCCGAATTAATAGACGAATTAAATATTGAAAAACACTCTGCGCGTACATAATGCTAAATTATACATGCAGTATAATATGTATGTACCTTGAAACGGAATTCGCTGTGTTTTTGTTCGCGAATTGTTTTTTGGTTATTTATGTATGTAGTACCACGTGTTTTATGCTACACATATACATATATTATAATGCGTACGTATGAATTTAGGTCACCAAGATGTCTCGAGGCAACCCTGAATGCCTAAACGTATTAAGTATGAGCATAAAGGCGGTTTCACACTCTCTCGGGAATAGTCTCGGTCTGATACCAACAGTACGCTTTAGTTGACCTATTCGATGCGAGTCAAGTTTGTGAACTTTCAACAACACCTCACAGTACCGAATAGGCAATAGACGAATACATACTCAAAGATTTAGACGTTAGTACCCGGCATTCCCAGGACGCAAATTTCATTCGCATTGAAGTCTTTAACTGTGTTTTTCTGCACTGGTAATACAAAATCTGTTTCGACCGGTTTCATTTGTCACTAGCCAGAATAATTGAAGCGGAAATTTGTACGACAGTTTCTTCAAAGAAAAATATTCTATTGGTGTACAGGATCATAAGAAGTATTTCTGCAAAGTTTGGTTTTAATTAGTCGAACAGTTTTAAATTATACTACATATAAGGAACGGAGACATACGGATAAATAGACAGACACAGACGTACATTATATATTTAGTAGCCATATTCCGTCTGTCTGTGTGTCTGTCTGCTGATAACGCTCGGTAAATAATTAAAAAACCAGAACGTCGCACGAGTGGGATTTGACTCCGGTACCACTGATTCGGAACAGAGCGCTTACGCGGTGAGCCAAACCAGATGCTCTTGTTGTGAGCTCCGAGCTGAACACTGTTATGTATTGGAGGTTGAGGAACAGAGAAAAATGAGAAAACAGCACTTGATGTTTATGAAGATCGTTTGTTTATTTATTGATTTCACAATGGTTCATTTGATGGCACAATTACAGTAAAATATAAAGATTTCGTCAGTGCGATTTGGCAATTGCGTAATTAACGGTATAGCAAGTCGCTAAACCGGTTGATCGAATGTATGATTGATCGTACGTCCGTATGAGTGATTGAATGACGTAATAATTTACGTCTGTGTGATTCTGTTGTGACTGGAGGAGTTAGTAGTTCTTCGACCTTTACATCTATATATAAACTTACGGGGCTAGAGAGGCGAGAGGAGCTTTGAAGGAAATCGGCTGATACCTGGGTCGATTGCAATTGGTCAATAGGTCACCTGATTTGCACTGTTGAATCTGATTGGTCAGCGTCAACTTAGACTGAGGGGAAGAGATTGTATGTAAGAGGGGTTATGTGTCGCGATCTCTGACTCATATCCGGGCTGTACCGAATCTTAGCCAAATGCGCAGAAAACAATGTATGACTCATCCGAGGTATGACGAATTTCAAGTTAAATGCGTATAAGACCAAAAGTCCGTGGTCGGTTGCTACGGCTCGACATTCAGTTGTACTATTGCATCATATTTATGACGTACCGGTCAGGCAGAGACGTAATATATATATACATACTCTTGTTGTGAGCTTCGAGCTGAAGACATACTCTTGTCGTAAACTAGCTTCGAGCTGTAAACTATTCTACATATAAACTAGAGTGAGTACACTGTCTATGTACTCATTCGTACATGTACTGTTGAGGGGGGACAGTTTGATAGAAAGACAAACAGAGAGATAGGAAGACAGGGAGACAAAAATACAGACAGAAAGACAGTAAGACATACCGAAAAAGAGATAAACAGAACAATTCAGTCTAGCGACCAGATCATATGGAGTAATTAAGAAAAGTTTTATCCCAAGAATGTAAAAGGAGCAAAAAAGCAGACTGACAATTCAATTTTATATATGTACGTATGTGAATAGATCGTAAATAATGGTTTTTTCTCCGTTTCGGAATAGTAAGCACGTTTTGAAAGCGTTCGAGAACAAATTTAAACTTTGTTAATAAACAAAACTTATTCAAACAAAAGTGTGCTCGCACTCAGCGGGCTCAGGATCTCCGTATTGACACTTTCGGGCAAACTTTCAAAAGGCTTTCGCTCTTCACGGGCACTTTAATTAAAATTCAAATATTAATCCTACGCACGGTGGAACGAGTCGTATTCTGACATAGATTCTTTTAGAACCGAGCCATAGACGTGTAGCTAGCTACATACATACATATATGGAATACAAGATTTTAGAAAATGTTTGGACAAAATCAGTGAACCGGAAATACATACATACATATGTATGTACATACATAGGTACAGTTATGGTAATGTAATATTCGTATTTACGAAAGAAAGTCGCCGTAATGGACGTGTTTATATTCGGTTTATAGTTGGCGCGAGAGTGGATCAAGTCCGATATTAGATTGTGTTGAAATTTTTAGTTTAAGTAAAAAGTTTTGGGAGCGTGCCTATTACAAATAGAAAATTTAATCTGTTGTTTGCGATCTCGCCGCACAACCACTTTTCCTTCAGGTGTCTGCAAACATTTGCACAGCGTGAAAGTTGTGCGTGCCAAGCAAACAAATATTGTCTCGAATATTTTAAAGGGTATAGCCACTTCGATTGCAAAAGGACGTATGTACATACATATGTGCTATTTTAACCAAAACGTTCGCATTGGTATAAAAGTGCAAAAGTGAGCCATTCGTAATGTGTAATTTATCAATCAATTCTTGATTAGAAAAACAATCACAAAAGGTACACAACTTCATATGTATGTATGTACATATGTTCATACAAACATGTGTATGTATATTATATATATAATAGCCGAAATCCGTCTGTCTGTCTGTCTGTCTGTCTGCCTGTCTGCTGATAACGCTCGCTGAGGAAAAATTATTAAAAAACCACTAGAACGAGTGGGGGATCGAACCCACGACCTTAGGCTCGAGAGTCATCACGCTAACGCTATACTTTATCGCCCTTGGTCGGTTTAGTCCTTTTTTTTTTAAACATATCGTGACTTGGCTTTATTTATAAAAGGGATCGTGATTCTGCTAATAATACATAGATGGCACATAAAAACTATTATTTTTTTTGGTTTTTGATTTTTACAAAATCACTTAAAAAATTATAATTATTACATGTATGTATATATATATATTTTTTGAGTGGGTTTCGAAAGCGTTTAATTAGTGGGGATTGCTATAATACATAGATGATGCTATAAAAACAATTTTTTATTGTTTTTTTTTTTTCGATCAATTAGTAAGGGATCTCTATTAAAAAAGCGCTTTACGATATTTAAAATTCAGCGGGCGTTGAATTTTTTTTCAGCCGGCGCTTACACTGGTATATATATAAAGGCCCTATTCCGTCTGTCTGTCTGCTGATAACGCTCGCCAATGTTAATAATTAAAAAACCAAAACGTCGCGCGAGTGGGATTTGAACCCGGTATCACCAGTTCGGAAGAGGGTGCGCTTACGCATTCAACCAAATTAGATAATAACAGATCGGCTTCAACTTGACTATATGTATGTATATAATATTAATAGGCTCCCTATTCCGTCTGTCTGTCTGTGTGTGTGTGTGTGTGTGTGTGTGTGTCTGTCTGCTGATAACGCTCGCTGAGGTAAATAATTAAAAGACACGAACCTTCCGCACGCGAGTGGGATTTGAATCCGATATCACAAGTTCGGAAGAGGGTGCGCTTACGTATTCAACCAAACTAGATAATAACGGGCCTGCTACAATTTGATAATATGTATTAATTCAGAATAGGCTCGCGACTTTGCTAAATTGTTACGTTGTTGTATTATAACGCGCCGTCTATGCAACAACTATAAAAACTATTAAATTTAATATTATTTTTCAGTACGGGTGATGAGAAACCGTTCCGTTGATATTCAACGGGCTTACACTAGTTTATTTATAATCCTTGATTCTTAAAACGATTTAAATTCAACGTACATATCTCCAACTTTTTTTTATTATACCAGAAAAAATGTTTATTCCAAGTAGATTTGTACCGCTTGTTATGCTTGTTCATCAGCGGTCAAATAAAGGACACGTCAATTCAAAATTCAAGGTCGAAACACAAAAATTACAAATTGGATCTAACTTATGAATATTGTTATTTATTTGTACTTACATATACAATAGTCCAATTTCGGCATAAATTTTATTGATAGCTTCAATACAAAGTTATCAACTGTTGCTGAAAACTATTAACTATTAACTATATTCAATTACAACTTGGTCCTCGATTAGTTTAGCCGCATGTGGCTCTTTGTACGAAAACCTTTGCCCGAAATGCAAAATGTTGACACACAATTTACATGATTATAACTTATTTCTTACTTGTATCCATTTCATAAATGAGTAACATTTAATTTCATTTTGAATATCTGTATAATCCGAAAATAATATCTTGCGGCTCCTAAACTTACCAATTTTGCAACATTTTCCCTAATTTGGTTCTTAGCTCGTTTTATGCGGGTATTACAACACAGGGATAGTTTACTCGCTACGATCATGCGAGTCTACCAGCTGCTAGTAAACTAGCTCGTGTAATAGGCGACGCTAGTGAACTATCTGGCAGCTTTTTAGGCCGAGCGAGTGAAGTTCGAATGTTTGAACTTCACTCGCTACTATCTGGCTAGTGTGACGTCATTATGACAGTTTGAGGTTAAGCGGTTCTATTTTAGCTCCCAACACACACATTGTATTATTAAAAAATGTATAAAAATGGAAGTAAAACAAGTACTTTAGACTGTGTACAAATACTGTAAAACATGTTGATGACAGCGCCACTAGCGGCAGCGAAACACGTGTAATATGATCACTAGCTACTCGCTACTAGCTCTACGTGTCGGCTAGTAAACTAGCGAGATAGTAGCGGGTAAACTATCCCTGTGTATAATACCCGCTTTAGACGGCTAAAGGAAAATTCTCATTTTAAAATTTAATAAACGATAAGCAAGCGAAAACTGAGATTTAAATTGTTTGAATATGAGGTTAATCAACATCTACGTAGTAAAGCCTTGAAATATATCAAGTGACGTCATCGTGTTATCTCATAAAGGGTGTTGATTGTACTCATTTCAAGTTTTAGGTGGTGCAACAGTTTTCCCTTTAACTCCAGTTAACATAATAATATTTAAACTAGTGTAAGTTCACGAGTCGCAGCAACAGTGTTGGCCAACACGAGCCAATAAAATGCCGAATATTATTATCGCAGTGTGTAAATCTTGTAGCACAGTTTCGTTCGCGCCAGTGTACATTATAATATTATACGTACACAAGTTTGACACGACAAAAGGCCAACTCGTTCGTTTTCTATGAAAGCCAAGTCTGCGCCATAATGAATAATTCAGCCACTTTTAATGAAAAAAAGTTTTCCTCGACCCCACTCTACTTTTCTCTTCCCATTTTCCTTGTCTAAGGTTCAATTTCACGGTGGAAAACATCGTTGGAAATTTTCCGATCGTCGTGCGCTTACTCTTCATATGAAACATATTGTAGAGATAGACAATAAGGTGAATATGACTGGTTGTAAAGAAGAAGAAATAAAACAATGAGTGAAACTAGGATGGAGTGCTTTTAGAAGAATGAACATTGTTTTTAAATCCAACATTCGGCTATGCTTAAAAAATAAGGCATATTAACAATGCGTACTGCCAGTTATGACGTATGGATGTGAAACGTGGATGCTAAATTCAATACACAAGATTCAGTGCACACAGAGGAGTTTTGAAATACGTATGCTCGATATAACATGAAGAGATCGTAAGTGAAAAAACGCAAGGTAGACCAAGACCAAACTTAAAAGAATTGGTTTTGGTGGATCTCTCCTTAGTTGGTTAAAATCCTACTTAGCTGATAGAAAATTATCAGTCAGAATTAACTCATCTTTATCTTCTCAATATGTTCCAACAAGCGGTGTTCCCCTAGGTTCACATCTGGAAACTTTGTTATTTAATCTGTTTATAAATGATGTTATTGGCATATTTGACAGTGTTGAAGTATTGTTGTATGCTGATGACATGAACATATTTAAAACCATTACTGAGCCAAGTGACTGTTTAATTCTCCAAGATAATCTTAATAAATTGTATGACTGGTGTATTCTCAATAAATTGTACCTTAATCCTGACAAGTGTCAATCCATTACATTTAAAAGAATTACTAATTCTTTTCAGTTTATTTATTCAATTAATGGATTGAATCTGCAGGTTGTTTCTAAAATAAAGGATCTGGGTGTAGTGTTTGATGAGTGCCTCACTTTTAATGAGCATATTAATTGTATCTCTGGAGAGGGGAATAGATTATTGGGTTTCATTTTTAGAGTTGCCAAACGTTTTAATAATATTAATACCTTAAAGTTATTATTTTGTTCTTTTGTCAGAAGTAAGTTGGAGTATAACTCTGTTGTTTGGTCTCCTTCTTATTCTATTCATTCTTATTCTTTAGAAAGAATCCAAAATAAATTCTTAAGATTTATTATGTATAAATTTATGTATCTTTTTAATTATAACTGTTATGACTCTCTTTTACATAGTTTAAATATACATAAATTGTCTGATAGAAGAGTTATGAATGACTTGGTCTTTTTTTATAGAGTTGTAAATTCTTTTACTGATTGTCCTATTCTTGTTGAGTCGATTTTGCGACTAAAAGTTCCTACACGTTTTACACGATCTCAATTTTTGTTTGTGGATGAAGGTAATTCGTGTACCAATTATTATCGGCAGTCTCCTATTCTTAGGTTGATTGGGACTGGCAATAAGTATGGGAATTTATTGGACTATTTCTGTAATAACCTTAATTGTTGCTTTCTAAACTGTAATAATTTCTGTAATAACCTAAACTGTTGCTTTCTTTACGAAGTTCCTCTTCTTAGTTTAATTTAAATTATATGTATATTTTACTCCTGTATTGATATCTTCTCTATTTGTATAAAAGCCTTTTTAAGTGTGAAATAAGTAATAAATAAATAAGTGGACGATGTGTGGAGTTAACTGGATGCAGATTGATTGGAGAGGCCTTCATCCAGCAGTGGATGGTGAACGGTTTTTATTATCATGTCTTAAGTTTTGTTATTTGTGATTGAAATTGGTACTGAAATGCATGACTTGGTACAATTTGGCTTTATTAAATTTTCTCCTTACAAAATAGCTTTTTGTAGAAAACTTTCTAGAACTAATATAGAGCTATTACAAATGTTTATAATTATAATAAAATTATCCACTGCGTAGTTAAATTTTAATCCACAACAAAATCAACAAAAGTTGACGTAATATGCGTATTGTGAGCGTAATATTTATTTATTTTATTTTTCTGACGTTTTATTAAATTAAAGGATATTTATATGATACATTTCAACGTTGAAAAGTGTATGATGATTAATGGTAAAGGCCGTAAGCCGATTTTGAACGGAACGTTCCAATTACCGGATACCTTAGATGTTCAGATTTATCGAGGCGAAATTTTATTTGATAAAAAGTATACATGTTATCACAAAAGAAATTTCATAAATATTTTCAGTAGTGTATGAGCTACGATTTGGTATAACATTTTTGCTATATTAAAACGGTTGTCTGCTTAAAATTTTAATTTGAAAAGTCGTCTAGTATAATATCATTTTCAATACAAGAAAATCATTTCGAAAAAATTGTACTAAACAGATTCGATATCGAAAACGTTTATTATGTAATATAATATATTCAATATGTGTGCATTTTGTAATTTTCGTTGTGAAACGAACATTTTTCCAATACGCGTACGCTGAATGGTACTCGTATATATGTACATATGTATATATGTTCACTGGAAAAGCTCAAATTTAATGAACCGTGTCGGTACAACTGTATCGTCACGCCTCTTCTCCCGTTCGAAAATACCTATGCGTATATTACGTGGGTACGTTTTCTTTTCTTTCCATTTTTTTTTTCGGAACGTATCTCTTCAATAAAGTTCTCACACACTCGATTGAAAATAGGTCTAAATCGAATTCTAGCTTTTCAGGGCGTCTCAATATTCGTCGTTGATTTGAATTTATTAGATTCTGTCGAATGTATTACACGCTCAACCGATTCGAGATGAAAAGTTCAAAATTTTGTAATTAAATATGGTATCATAATATCATAATGCTTATTAGGGCGATTAAATTTGATAAAAGTTTCTGCAGTTCAAATGCTTTATACTGAAATTAATTAATCTTTCACGCTTGAGTCTGTGACGTTTTAGCCTTCCATATAAAGATATGGGTTTTTAGATTAACTTTTTTTACTGATTAATGATTTAAGCCTGTGTAGTTTTAGCATTCCAAGGAAAATTTGATATAAGCTCTTTCAAATCTAAGTACACACCGACTATCCGAATTTTGTATTTTAGAATGTACAGTATTTTGCAAATTTAACTGTGGTTTGAAACATATGTATGTACATATGTATGTACATACATTTTCGAAAAATACATATGTTTATAGGAAAAATGTCCATTTTTCGCCAGCTTAGTGCTTCAATAAAGCTCGGTTTTTGCACCGGGAACTTCTCTAAAGCGGATAAAAAAGGCTTTTCAGTAGGAAACTGAAAAATTTCTCGCATTTCGCATTCATCCTCGTTCTGATTCACCTCCTCATCTCTCATTTTCTTTTAAAAAGTTTCTCTTTCTCCCTCGGTCGTAAATCACATGAACTCGCTGCTAAAGTGTTGTGCCATTTGTCTTTATCACAATGAAATTATATAAATGTTAAGTCGATGTTTTAATTCTTTTGTCGGGTGCGAAAATTAAATTCAGATTTGATGTCATAATTGGACGAGTCTAAATGGCCAAAAGTGTACAGCTAAGCAAAAAGTACGATAAAAGCTTCTTTTTTTTTTTTCAATAGCTTTCATGACGAACGTGTTATGTCTAAAGTTCTACATAAATGATGTATTACCTAAATGAAAATATACATTTACATATGTGGAAGGCTAAAACTTCACATGTATATTTTAAAACCCATGAGGATTTGTTTGTAAAATTTACTTTTTCCTTTCAAAATGTACTCTGTGGTACGAAGCTTGACCTCACACTATTTCGGATCTAAGAAATGTGAACATAATCGCACCATTGCCAAAAGTGATCATATTAAATTTTATGTGCATAAACGTAGATAGTTTTTGTAATAATTTGACATATAATTTATATATTTGCCTTGTTTGTCAAATCCTTTAACAAAACTATTTTTTGAATATTTAATTTGAAAACTTTGTAAAGTTTGCCATACAATTGCCATAGAATAGTCAATAAGTCTGTACGGCGTATATTATTATAAAATATTCTATATTTATATTATATAAGTACGTAGTAGTGATATTAAATTTTCCCATTAAGAATCTATTCAACAATTTTGTTTGTACCAAATGTATTTCTATTTGCACAAATGTACATCATTAGTCTGGCGAGCTCCACATACTGCTTTATCCTCACAATGAGCTGCTATCAGCTCAAAGACGTTTTATTACATGAATATTTCACTCTAACAACAAAAATAAAATACACTATTTGCTTGAATCTATACTGTCTAGTAGGGCAACATAACTCAACAATACAGAAACGCTTTAAAATTATTATTTTTCATTCATCTATCTGTCTGTTTATACATTAGTTATGTATTCTTCCTACATTATTAGACTAATAGGGTTTAAACTTTGCATAGGTACTTTATATGATCCCGAGTGTCATATAGGCTCTATATAAGTATATAGCAGCGGTCAGGAACCGGCGGCTCCGGAGCCGCGTGCGGCTCTTTGTATGAAAACCTGCCGCTCTCTCTGTCATCCAACGTTTTGCGTGAAACACAATTCTTTTACACGATTTAAACAAAATTAAAATAAATCCAACTTCATGGCTATACTTTGGCCTTCAGATAAAATACTTTTAAGTAATAAACTGTCTAACATTAAGAAATATCATGAAGATTATTATTAACTTATTTCATACAGCAATCAATTTCATAAAGGAGTAACGTTTAATTTAATTTTGAATATGTAATCCGAAAATAATATGTTGCGGCTACATTATGTATGTATACATTCCCGGGTTTGGCTCTTAGCTCGAAAAAGGTTCCCGACCACTGGTCTATAGTATACATATGTACATACATACACATGTGCTGTCTTTCAGTCGACTTGTTAGCTTCTTACACAATTCTATGACGTTTGATTAATCAGAATCAAGCTTTACAGAGACAATTCCTTTGATCTTGCGGTCTTTTTTTTTTTGAATAACCACCACAGCTAGGTTTCAATCAATCTGCACAATGGACATACATACAAAGTGTTTCCAGTGTAAATAGATTGTATAGCCAGCTTAGAAAAGACATACAAAGAGTTTTTCGTTTCAATACAAATTACATTTGCACCCGGGAAACGCCGTGTACTACAGTTAGTGTTAACACACAAAAGGTATGGAATAATTTGCGCAATTTTCAATACACTGGTTTTCAAACTTTTACGCGTGTCGGGAAAAATAGCCACGCAGAATGGATGAGTAATAGGCGTCAAGACGCTAATGGATCTGGCTCGAGGGAATCGAATTATGTTCGCCAAAAATTCAGAAGAGCAAAATTCTACCCTCAAATTGGCACTGTGGGGTGAAGGGGAGGAAGAAGGGAAGGGGTGGATCTGTCCTTCACAAAGGCGAAACGTCCCCTCAATTTGCATGCTCTCCGAAAATAACTCTTGTTTATTCGATAAATAACAGTTTCGGGGCTATTATTATTTTATTATTTTATTATTTATATAAAAACCGGAAGCGTGGGTCGAGGAAATTAATATTTCGCCGTGTCAATTTGCGACCGGGATTGTCGAGGTTTGGCAAATATTGAAAATTGCGAAAGCGTTCGCGAGTATTTAATTTGACTTTGAATAGAGTTGTGTAGCTCAAAATTTGTCAAAGTTCTATGAATGCATGAACCTTTTGCTTCGCTGTACAAAGTGTGATGTAAAATTTTGAACAAATTCCACGTTATACAAGCAACTTTAATTTCAATTATAAAGCTTCAAATAGCTCTATATTAATTGTAGAAGAACAGTATATTAAAGAAAACTTTGAAGAAACCAATTTCAATAACAAATACCTTTCAAATGACAAAACTAAGTACTCTGTATTAAAAGCAGTTATTTATTTTTTTTTTATACGCCTGTTAGGGCTTTTACATAGAAAATACATAATATATTATATAATTATGTTTGAATTGTATATACATATGTACATATGTATCTTAACATTAATATGTAGATGGGCATATTGTAGAGATAGTTGATAGAATATGACTGGTTGTAAAGAGATTTTAAGAATTTGAATTTGTGGGTTAATGATCATAGTATTATAATTATAAAGTTAAATTATTATTTAAATTTTTTTCTTATAAATAATTTAGTTATTTTAATGTTTTTGATTTTAACATTTTCAAGTATAGATATATTTTATTTTTAGAGTTTATTTTCATTGATTATAATTAAGTTAGTGTCAGTAATAAATAAATCGAAGAATGAAACTAGGATGGAGTGGACACATAGCGAGAAGAATGGATGGCAGATCGACGCGAGAAATACTGGAATGGTATCCAAGAGGATGTGAAAGAAAGCAAGGTAGACTGAGTGAGCTGAATTGAGAAGAATGTGTGGATTCAAGTGGATGCAGATTGCTCAAGACAGACAGGAATGAAAGAGGATTGGAGTGGCCTTCATCCAGCAGTGGATGGTGAACAGCTGAAAATGATCATGATGATATGTATGTTGAATTGATAAAATAAATAATGAGTAGGTCCTATAGATATGTATATCCTTAGGGATGACAGATTAATATTTAAAAAATCAATAAATTCAGAGTATTTATTACCATATCTAATCATTATGGGGTTGGTTTATTGTTGGTTGTAATTATTACGTGAAATACTTTCACAATCTAATAAAAATCAAAGAACGAGTAACACGTTCTGGTACTTTAAGCGAAGAGTCGAATGAATAAGAATAGGACTGTCGATTAGCACAGGTTCCCAACCTTTTTCGAGGGGCCAACCCTTTTTTTATGAAAGCCAAGTGACCCGAGACCCCGATATATTTGAAAAAAGCAAAAAAATATTATTCAAACATTACATAGGTTGAACACATAAAAATGAAAATTGCAATATTTTAAATTTTTTTTTTAGTTTACTTTTTCAGTTGACGACCCCACAGAAAACCCTTCGCGACCCCATTTGGGGTCGCGACCTATAGGTTGGGAACCCGTTTAGACTGTTTAATATTTTATATTAAATAAATTACATCACATATGATTCTTCTATTACTTAATTTTGACATAGGTGAATCATAACATAAATATTCAGTAGGTTTATTGAAAATAAAATCAGTTAAAAAATACATTCTTGTAATCATTAAATTAAATCAAAAGATAAACTTTTGTACTTGTACTCGAACTAAAATGCAAAATTTTATAAATTCACTCTATAACAACGTTTCAAAAAGAATAACAGCATTTGAGTGTTATTAATCTAAAAAAAAAAAAAAAAAATAAAACAGTAACCGTATGAAAATAGAACGCTGTAGCAATACTTAAATAAAACAACACTACATACATGATAATATATTAAAACAGCAATTTCAATGACTCTGATTAGATTACATCGTAAGATGCTTCACATTGTTACGAGTATCTTAGAATACATAGCAAGTCTACTTCGTTTTATAGTTCTGGGACATTGTGGCTTAACAGAAACCGATATATAGTATACATAGTATCATCGTATGGTCCTAAGGGAAATCGCAACCGGTTCATAACGAACCGGTTCATAACGACCGGTTCGCAAGCTACAGTGAAGCGTTAGTTGAGTTTCACACGCGTGAATGTTGAATTCCAATTATGGCCACGTCAAATTGCCTCGATTCGACTACGTCACACATAATAATAAATGTCTAACGTTGTGTTATTACAGTTTCAGTTTGATAATTGACTTTGCCGTTGTAATGTGTGGTTTAAAATTACTTTTTTTCGCCTGTAAATTTTCAGAATATGTACAATGTCTGTTACTGCTGGGTTTAATTGCAAACGTCTGACAACAAGCATATACTAAGATTATTCAATCGTTCGAATGGCCAATTTCAAAATGTATTCTATTACTATTTCGTGGCTGATATATTGCAAAGGTCACGTTCGACTCGTTGTGAGACAGAGATGGTTAAATAATCATAAATTTAAGCATTAAATTTTACGACCTAGAATATTTAAAACAATATTACATTTGCCCCTTTCAAATTATATATTTATACTTTATATAATTATTGGTAGCGTTTTCAAAATTTTATATCTCTCCAACTATTTATTATTTAATTAAAATAGCTAATTGCAAACAAAAAATAACTCAAAGCTAAAATTACAAAATAAACTTTATTGTCTAAGGTGCTGTTTTAAGGCTGCCAGGAATATTATTCAGCAACACCCCTGTACAAGATACATCTCCTAGATATACATAAATTTAAATTTTTAACCATTGACTTATTCTTACCCCGAGTATTATGACTATGTATATTATACCCTCTTATTATGGTAATAAATTCTTATCTAATTTAAAAATATATACTAACATGCACACTTTTAAGGTTTCATTTCATTTATCCATTGGTAATGAAGCCTTCATATACATATCTAGTGCCCCATTTTAGGTTAAGGGTTGTTAAAGGGGAGTTTATCCTTAGAAACAGTAAATGGGTAACCTTATTTCTTCACAGTGCACACCTTTAAGGTTTCCCTTATTTTTCAACGTTACATTCAATTAATTCTTATACTTTTTACATTTAAAATACAATTTTTGCAACCACATATCTTAAGTTTACCTATTTACTCAATTTAAAAATGAACCACAATATATAAAGTGAAATACTATTAACGACACGGTAGTTAAAAATGAAACATTTTACAGTTCATTTTATCTTCGTTCTAATTATATAATGGTTTTTGGTGAAAATGGATAATATTTACTGCCGAAATTAGCACTCATTTTATAGGGGAATTTCGTACAATAATATTTTATTAAGGCAGCAAATGGAACTTTTTAAAAAAAATAAATATACAACTATTTGAATTGATTCAATTTACTAGTTTAGGAATCGCCATACTGTTTTATTACGCTATGAACCTTTCAGTATAATCCAATAAAGATAGTCTATTGTCCTTTGATTAGGACTATGCGACGCGATCCGAGTTACATAGCATTGGTCCATTACAATTATCCCCAAGACCTTTACTTATCACTATTACATTGACACGCTGTTTGCAATACAATCTGCGTGCTTCAGTTCAAGTGTTATTATTATCTTTCGCTCAGAGGCGGGGTTTTATTTATTCATCCAGTCTCCAGAATTGGTCTCCGGTTTAAGATTCAGACATTTCAGAGTCCATTATGAATGGCCAGTGAACCCTTTCTCTCCAATGGGGGCCGAACCTTTGAGAAGAAACTGTTTGGCAGCCTTTTGTCCGTTCGCATGATGTATAATAAAGCGGTTATGTTTGGCCGTTATCCTTCGAGACTCGTAAAATATAAATGGATGTATAATGATGAATTTTGCAGTGGATAATTCACGATCGTTGGTACATTTTCCCAGGTCTATTTGAGCGCGAGACAATAGCCGTAATTTGGATTCCTTTTGACATATTTTTATTATGAACATAGAGAATGCGCATAAAATGATCTAATCCTTTTTAAATTAGATAAGAATTTATTACCAAAATATTTAATAAGAGGGTATAATACATATATGAGTCGCCTAGTTCCAAATCCCGATAAGTCCATAAAACTCACTTGTTGGCAAACGCGGTTTTTCTGCTACAGACTTATTTGCTTGATGGCGTTTAAACTCATTTAAACTTAATTTTGTTGATATTAAACAAAATATTGAGATTAGAAACAGGGACTTATCGTTGTTTGTTTCTAAATATGGCTTTTATCAGCTTTTATCATAGTGCAATTGTCAGTTTTTGGAACTAACACTGATTTTCAATATTTTTTTACGGTGCACTTGGCGGTATTTGTAATAATTCAAGCATCGTTTGAAAACATTCTTAGAACCAGAAAATATTTTATCCTCGTTTTTTTTATATTGTGGACTTATCGGGATTTGGAACTAGGCGACTCAATATTCCAAAAAAAATATATTACACAATTTAAATAGTCAATACTTACATATATATGTACATATATGTACATGTAAGTAGACATTTATTTGAAACATTTTTGACATTGGCCTTTTTAGAATTAATCCACATTTTTATAACGATGCGATTCGATTAAAACGCAACCATTGATCATATATGTACATAATATTTACAACGTGCGCTGAAATAATAAATTGAGCTGATATCAGCTCAATACACCCAAAGAAAAATTCACGAGTTATTTAATATAAACTTAACAGAATCGACGTGCAGCGTTCCATGGGTACGCAAGATAATTTTTCCCGACGATTGAACTGGAATTGGCAATGCAAAAAAGTGCATTCGTTGCACAAAAATTGCAACACTTGCTCACGGTGGTATCGATTCGAAACACCCGACACAACTATTTTACAGCACCGCCATAAAGTATGGGAATTCGATAAAATTCCGGGTCAATTTTATTTCACATACCGACGATAAATTCTATTGTGAAACACAGGTGTATTTTAAACATACATACAAGAATGTATAGAACAAATATCGTACCAAGTTTCGATAATGATCATGTTTGCCATCAATGATTATATTATTTCATTACAAACTACTCATAATATATTCGTACGTGTTATTTGTGTTGAAACATAAAACTGTATATTTTATTAGCCAGAATGGTGGAAACAAAACTTTGCAACTACCCGAAAAAAATGTCCTTTTGTACTCAAGTACTATACAAGACAAGTACTAGACAGAAAGGACAGAAATGCAGACAGACGAACAAATACAGAAACATAGACAAGCACAGAATACAAATACACATATGTAGAGCTATCTCTCATGCAACTATCAGTTTGTCTCTGTGTCTCCCTATTACTACATATGCAGATCACACAGATGAACATACAGATACACAAACTCAATTCAAATACTCTCAGGATCATAGAAAGTATTTCTACAAAGTTTGACCTCAATCAATCTTGAATGACAGAATAAGCTAAAACAGACAGAGTGACACGTACGAATTTAATTCTATTTTACATATAATATGTATGCTAATGTGTAGTATGTACATATGTAGATACAACTCATGTACGATTTCCGGAAAATCCGATAAGCTTTTCACGCGTGAAAATGGTCGGAAAATTTCACTGGAATTCATCTCTTTTCTCAAACAGTGTTATACACGTCGAGTTTTGAACAGACTCCGAAACTCTGACATACATACGTATGCAAAGTTTTCCGAAAGCTTCGCTCGTAGACACTAATTCAAACTAAAATTTACCCTTTCTCGAGTTTTTGATTCAAAACATAATTTTAATTAGCCATCGAAATATCACTTTTGCTCAGTAAACTTCAGTAAAACCTTATACGGTATAATTTATGGGTAAATTCACTTTTTCCATATAACATAGACAACATTTGAATAAAATTTTGATACAACTACATAATAATATGTTGTGCATTAAAATTTAATTACACAGCTATGTAATTATTGTATAACTCATTATAACCATAAGCACTTACAATTATATAAATCATTGCCCAATTCCGTCTGTCTGTCTGTCTGTCCGTCTGCTGATAACGCTCGCCTCAGTAAAGGAAAAACACGAACGTCGCGAGTGGGATTTTAACCCGTGATGACCAGGTTGGGTGAGTTAGCGCTAACGCGTTCACCCAACACCGGTGATGGGAAGCCTACTATAATTTGAAAATATTAATCCTTATTAGGTTCGCGACTTTGCTAAATTGGTACGTAATCATAGCTCTATAAAGACTGTAAACATGACAAATATGCTGACTATAAGTGTCTACTTCCCATCTGTTCAAATGCCAATACTTACAAATAACGATTAACTTTAAATATTTATTACACCGTTTAACACCAAAAATGGTTCTCAAAACCAAGACATGGAAAAATTCAAGAAAATCAGCATTTTTTACTTTTTATTATCAAATTCACATTCAGTGGCATATATGTATGTATGTACATATCTATAAGAAATGTATGAGTATATCTCATAATGGATTTATTTAAGATAGCTTAAAAAGCTAATTACAAAAAAACATTACTTAAAGCTAAAATAACAAAATAAACTTAGTAGATACTAGCACTTGTACAGAGGTGCTGTTTTAAGGCTGCCAGGAATCTATCAATTTTATTTATATTTCTGAGAACTTCTGGCAGGTATTATAACAGATACTTTTTAGATATTTATTAAATATTTATATTAATATATATAAATATTTATATTAAAATATATTAATAGATATTTTTAAAACTATTAACTTATTCTTACCCATTGTATTATCACTTTGTATATACATATATACCCTCTTATTAAATATTTATCAAAATATTTTGGTAATAAATTCTTATTTAATTTAAAAATATCTATATAATGTACATACTAACATGCACACTCTTAAGGTTTCATTTACATTCATCAAATTAAATTCATTCAACATATGTACATATATCTTATACTAGTTAATCTATTGACATTTAAAATACTCGGCATAGCTCTATTTTGTAGTTTTTGCAACCAATCTTTAATTACCCTATTTACTAAATTTACAAATGAACCACAATATGTATATAATATGAAAAACATCTGTACCATTTCGTTCCGATTACTTGAACGGTGTGTGAATTTATGCGAAACAGTAAAGGAGAAAGACAACGTACATAAAATATAAATACATTACAGTCAAAAAGACAGAGATACAAACACACAGAAAGGCAGACAGACAATTCGATATTATATTCATAGAGATATGAAATATGTATAGACTGACATACGACGCTTCAAATCGAGTTACATACATTCAGTAGGATTTGAATATTATGTATTAGATTTATGGAAAAAGTTTCGTGTCGGTCACTTGAAATTAATTAGCTATGTTTTAGAGTGGATACATCGTCTTTTTAATGCGGCCAATTTAACTAACTCGACCGGCTAATGAATGTAACTCGATTTGGTGAACTAATTTTCAAGTGTGTAAGTAGTTTTGTTCTGCGGATCAGCTCAGGGGTGCCGTTACCAAATTGACTTTTGCAACAAAAATCTTAAGGTTTCTTTATTGGACCAGAGAGGAAAAAAAGGGAAAGAAAAAGAAGGGCGAGAAACCGAGAATTGCCTACCCTTATTTTTTTTGTCGAGAAGCGCTCGAGCGAGCGTACATACATATTGCGCGCGTTAACTTTTTTCCATGTTGAAATTAGTATGAAAAATTTAATTAAATCAAACTTTCAACGGTGCAAATTTAATAAAGACTCAATTTGCAACGTTTTGATTATATTTTGAATGTGTGTCGCTGTGTATTTTTTCCGTTTTTCAAATCAAGCCGAAGTGACACACTTTGCGCGCGTTTGTCCAAATAAAATTTTGTATGTATCGCTGCGATTGTTTTTTTAGCTGCGAACGGACGATTTTCCCTCGGAAAAATCGCTTTTCTATTTTTGCCATACATTTTCTTTGGTAAATACGCGGGGAAAATTTACCGTCGTCGAGGGAAAGAAGGGCGAACGTAAAAAGGCATCGTTTTCGAATTTTCCGCGCGCGCTCTCTCCTTTTCTCTCGAGACTTATAAAACGAAATCGGACAATACTTAAAGGAAATATTATACAGGATGTCTCGTGCGAGTTGGATCTTACTATAAAAAGGTCAACGGATGAATAGAAACATAAAAGGAGTGAAAAAAATGCGGTCCATTGATTTGAAGATCGAAATGAGACCTCTTTCAAGGCGTATCTCGAATTTGGTATTTTCAAAATCGAGAATGTTTACCGAAAGCTCTCGAATGCATAAAATGCAAAGTGCACTTTTCCAGAGCGCATACATCTTTATTACTTCACGTGAAATGCGGCGAGAGAGTTTACGTGTATTGTGAGTTTCTTCAGCAAAAGTTTCAGATGCGAGGCCAACTTTCACAGTTTGTTCTAAGATTCGCATAAATACGTTTCACGTAGAATAATTTGTATTTGTGAAATACGACGAAAATGTTTTGCAGCCGTGCAAATTAATATTTGAGAAATTGTGAATATTTTCCAGTGTTTTTTAATGAAGAGTGGTCTCGTTTACATTGTAAAATTTGTGAGAAAGTTCTTTTGACGGGCTTCTTACAGAATCGTCGGTGAAATGAATTTTATAATATAATTTTTTCTTTTTGTAATCTTATACGTCCATGTTTTGGAGCTTAATGGGCCAATGTTTAAATATCTATGTAGTACTAAAAAAAATTTGCAATTAAAATATGTATTACATAACCGAAATATATAATTTTGCGATTTATTATTATGTATTGCGCAGTTTTTGATATAATTTATCTATCGTATAAATAATAGCGCTATTCCGTCTGACTGTCTGTGTGTCTGTCTGCTGATAACGGTCGCCGATGTAAATAATTAAAAAAAACCAGAACCAGTGGGATTTGAACCCGGTATCACTGGGCGCTTACGCGGTGAGCAAAACCAGATAATAATGGGCTTGCTTTAACTCGACTATTTATATAATAAATAATAGGCTCGCGACCTTGCTAAATTGTTACGTTGTTATTATAACGCGTCATCTATGCAACAACTATAAAAACTATTAAATTTAATATTATTTTTCAGTACGGGTGATGAGAAAGCGCTCCGTTGATATTCAACGGGCTTACATACATATATAGACAATAATGCATTTTAGCATAAAAATACCAGACATACATACATACATACATCAATTTCAATGTAATATTAATTTTAATTAATTAATCAAAGGAAAGTTGTCACTTTAACACATGTATGCTTAAAATCGAGCTTCAAGAATTAGTCTTTATATTGCATTAAATTTTCGCAAATATACATAGAGGCACACCTCTGCGGATTAGTATTCGCCTGGCGAATAAAACGCGTGAATATCGCGCGTTGGTTGTGGTGGGGAGTTGTATCGCATATCCGCAAGTGGCGCCGCCTACACCACTAGCGATTTCGTACCGGAATCCGGCGCGGAATCGCCACGGAATTCGTGAACACTGATCGAAACGGTGAAGAAGTATCCCATCCTGTACGATCTGACTTGATAAGTTATATCAGAGTGACAGAAACCAGACGATTTTGTCAACAGTCAGCCGATCCTTGATGACACACCGTTATAAATTACATTCAACAATAAAAGTATTTAACTAATCATTCATATAAATATGCGGCCAACATAAGAGCTTGGTCCTCATGAGGAGTCCATGTCGGAATCGTGAGTGAAATAAAAACGTTTCGAAAGCGAGGTCACAGATTGTATTTCGCGTTTCGCCCGTTGAGTGTCGAATGGCGTTGCAGTCGTGCCAAGTGTGCGCACCAGAGTATTCCGCTATTCGCCCGTTGAGTGTTGGGTGAAGTTTACTGTATCAAATGGCACTGCAGTCGTGCCAAGTGTGCGCAGTACAAATCCGCAGAGGTATGTGAGCGCCTTAATACGAAATTACTAATATAATATTAAATTTGAATTGTTTTCAAGGTAGCTCATAATATTTTACATTTATACAATGTTATTTTACATCCAATATTATTTTAATTTACATTTTACATACAATGTTATTTTACATCCAATATTATTTTAATTTACATTTTACATACAATGTTAATGTAGTATTTTATACTGTGAAAATTCGACCGTTGTTTTAACAACATTACGCTTCGTTTCACGCTGACTTGTATATTACAAATATAATAAATTGAAGTAAACAAAGCGAGAAAAGATTTTTTCATGAAACATATTTTGCAGAAAATGTACGTAAGAGCGCAATCTGCGTAAGAAAATGTTTACGATTTTCATCATATTATTAAACAACCAGCAACGTGAAAATGACAGATCTACAATTCGAAAACATCTGTAGAATTGTCTCTATTATTCATTGTGTCCATTTCGGTTGACGTTATTGAACGAACGTTATGTTTGAATGTATAAAATAATATGTTGAGTTTATTCCGAGTATGAATACTTGGAATAAATTCATATTTTGAGGGTTTGAAGCTATGTAGATCAGTGGTCGGGAACCTTTTTCGAGCTAAGGAGCCAAATTAGGGAAAACCTTGCAAAATTGGTTAAGTTTGGGAGCCGCAAGGGAGTGCTTTTGGAAGAATGAACAAAGTTTTTAAATCCAACATCACGCTATGCTTAAAAAAAATGGCATTCGACCAATGCGTACTGCCAGTTATGACGTATGGATGTGAAACGTGGATGCTAAATTCAAGAATGTTACGCAAGATCCAGTGCACACAGAGAAGCATGAAAAGATGTATGCTCTGTATAACGAGAAGAGATCGTAAGAGGAATACACGGGTAAGAAGTATCAGATAAAGTGGAACGTGTGAAAAAGTTGAAGTGGACACATAGCGACAGATGGACGCGAGAAATACTGGAATGGTATTCGAGAGGATGTGAAAGAAAGCAAGGTATACCGAGTGGAAGATGGGCTGATGAATTGAGAAGAGTCAAGTGGATGGTGAACGGTTGAAAATGATGATGATGATATTCAAAATTAAATTAAATGTTGCTCATTTATGAAATGGTTAGCTGTTAGAAAAAAGTTATCTTCATGATATTTTTTAATGTCCGACAGTTTATTACTAAAAAGTATTATAAAGTTTAATCTGAAAAACGATTTAAAGCTTTTTATAGTCGTGAATTAATGGAAATAGGATTAATTTTGATTTTGTGTAAATTGTGTGTCAACGTTGTGTTTTTCGTAAAATTTTGGATGACAGTGAGAGCCACAGGGTTTCATACAAAGAGCCGCATGCGGCACCACAGCCGCCGGTTCCCGACCGCTGAGCTAGATGAAACATTTTTTTGATAAATTATGACACAGTATGAGGAATCAAACGTTAGATGTTAACATACAGACATACAGACTGTCATAGACAGATTGTCAGACATAAAGACAGATTGTCAGACATAATGACAGATTGATAAACAGTCATACAGATAGATAGACAGACATACAGATAGATAGACAGACATACAGATAGATAGACAGACATACAGATAGATAGACAGACATACAGATAGATAGATGTAATGGTGAAATATGAAAGGTTTGACGAAATTATGCAGACGCGCGCTAAAATATTCACATATGCTAATTATGCACTTTCTAGTCGGTTAGCCGTGCAGTTTCCGCACACTTCCGGTACATGTTAGCTTTTCCGTGAATTTTCTCTGAAAGCTCTCCAGTCTCCGGTTCAAGCCGCAATCGAAATTAGCCAACTTTAAAATTTATTGCCCAAAGCTCGGTCGAATTGAGTGACTTCAATATTAACAAGAAATTTGCGCAGTTCTGCGAGAAAATTTACGACAAACTTTCAGTTCACTTTTTTTCCCATTCATTTTAATTTTAAAATACCATCCACTAGAATTGTAAGTAATAAGAGGTTCAATTTTCATTTTCTGATTCAGTGATTCAATGGAAATCATTGTGTTCCGATTTTATATTCATATTTATAGTACGGTTTTAGCAGTAATATACATACACTAGTGTAAGCCCGTTGAATATCAACGAACGTGTTTTGATGTAATTGATTACGTAACAATGTAGCAAAGTCGTAAACCTACCGAGGATTAATATTTTCAAATTATAGGAGGCCTCCCATCACCGGTGTTGGGTGAACGCGTTAGCGCTAACTCAACCAACCTGGTGATCACGGGTTCAAATCCCACTGGCGACGTTCGTGTTTTGTCAATTAAATTTGAATTTCACAATTACCGAGGCGAGCTTTATCAGAAGACAGACAGACGGAACTGGGTTATTATATACGTATATGTACTAGTTGTAAGCCCGTTGAATATCAACGGAGCGGTTTCTCATCACCCGTACTGTGAGTGTTTTTGTGGGTGGGTATATATTTAATAGTTTTTGTATAGGTATATGTAGATGGCGCTTTATAAAGCGCCATCTTTATAAGCGTTATTATCTTTATAAGCGTTGTTGTATTATAATACAACAACGTAATAATTTAGCAAAGTCGCGAGCCTATTGGCTCGTCCGTTTGGATCATAGCGTAAGCGCTCACTGTTCTTGTCTTTTAATCATTTTATGCGAGCGTTATCAGCAGATAAATAGACAAACCAATTTGTGCTATTATATAGATAATATAATAGTTACATGAAGCTTTTAGAATCAGCGTTGTATTCGTAAGCATATGAAGTTCATAAGAACATTAGTCACTTTGATTATGTTACAATTTAACCCTTTGTGATCATTTTAATGAAATAAATATGTTATCACTTACAGGTTAAGTTAATTTAAGCAATTTATTATACCTATGTATATCTACTATTTAAAAATTAATTTGAATATGAAATCATTGTTATTAATACAAAAAAAAAGTTAATTTTAGATTCATTGTACTAATATGATTGCATCGATCAATTCAAATTAATTTAAAAGTTCTTTCTTTCACTATAAATATCTAATTTAATATATAAAATATATACTTTCAGGTTTCGTTACATTGAAACGTTTGGAAAATTGATCGGAAATTGAATTGAAAACATTTCGTAGAGCTTTTAGCGCATTTATTACTATGTTAAAAAGTTCTTTATTTTGTTTACGTATACGTGAATTGTTTTAGTGAATTTCGCCTCATTTTTTAGACAAGTTAAATCTCACGATGACGCGTTAAACGTATCTCCACAAATCATTTTTGATACGTGAAATCTCACTCATAGTGCAAATTATATCCAACTATCCCATTTATTTGATTTATGAAAACGCATCACGGATCGAAGATTCAGACGGAAAACTGTCCATTATATCAACGTTCTCTACGGAGAAACTGAAATTTCTCTTGGGAAAATATAAAAAAATTCTATTACTTCAAAACGTCGATGGATTCTGTCGACTTCAAATAAAGAACCATCGTAGAAACTTTCCTTGTCTATACAATTGTATGTCTGTCTGTTTATCTTTAATCTGTCTCAGTCTATTTGACCATCTAGTTGACCAGTCCCTACAGACTGCAGGTACATACATTTATATCCGTCTTTTTTGTTTTTTATGCATTTACATACACACACCTGTTTGTTTGTATGTGTGTCTATCTGTCTGTCTGCATCTCTACCTATCTGTCTATATATTTATATTGCTTCCTTATAAATTCCTAATAAATCTGTCTGTTGATTCCTTATACATGACTAATCAAAACTAAACTTTGCACAGACACATTTTTAAGTTTATTTAAAAAAATTCGTTAGTTTAAGTCTTGAGTGTGATATTTTCAAAGTTTCATTACAAGAACATTTCCATTCAATGACAGTTGACAAACGGATCAAAGCCAGATCATAAAAAAACAGTATATTCATGTACTTATTTGATTCCAGGCAACGCTGAACCGTTACAGTTTGCGTGTTTCATTCTTTGTTACTGAACAATTCCCCACCATTTGACCAATTTGAGTCACACTGTGCAAAGGACAGGTAATTTACATATATATTGAGTAACACATATTACACTGATTTGGAATAGATTGAGTCTAATTGTCAGTCGAAACACATCGAGTAATTCCAGTGCATTAAAACATATTATATGCAAACAGTTTTTTATATGTTACTAGCTTTATTACCCGGCTTTGCCCGGGGTGTAATTAATATAATGTAATATAGTGTTTATTTAGTAAATTATTTCGGGAGCCCAAAAAAGGGGCCGCCGGGGTAGGAGGGTGATCTGGTGGGGTGGTAAAGGGCCGACATTGCTTTTCGGGAGTCCAAAAAAAAGGCCACCGGGGTAAGAAGGAGGGTCTGGGGGGTAGTAAGGGGCCAGCATAGCTTTAAGTATAGTAACGCAATAGTAACGCTATGACGTCACTATAGGATTTTTCGAGTTTTTTTCGGTTTTTTTTGGACTTTTTTTTGAACTTTTTTTGAACTTCTTTGAACTTATGAACTATTTTTGAATTTTGTGAACCCTTTTATGGACTCCCGAAAAGCAATGCCGGCCCCTTACCAACCCCCAAACCCTCCTTCTTACCCCGGCGGCCCCTTTTTGGACTCCCGAAAAGCAATGCCGGCCCCTTACTACCCCTCCCCAGACCCCTTCCTGCCCCGGCGGCCCCCCCCGGGACTCCCCCTCAAGCCATGCCAGCCCCCTACCACACCCCAGACCCCCCAACCCCCCAGCGGCCCCTTTTATGGGCTTCCTAAATGCTATGCCGGCTCCTTACCACCCCACCAGACCACCCTCCTACCCCGGCGGCCCCTTTTTGGACTCCCGAAAAGCAATGCCGGCCCCTTAAAGACCCCCCTCCTGCCCCAGCGGCCCCTTTTTGGGCTCCCGAAACACTATCTGCTTAAATCTACTTAAATCTGCCGAAAACATCTACTATCGTGTGTACTTCGTCGTTTCTATTAATCGTACCCGAGCAACGCCTGGTAATTGACGAATGACCCATACGTACATACATACACATACATACAAACTTAAGCGTTTTATATATTAGATAAAGTGTATAAAACATATACGCGGGTAACGCCGAGTGCTACAGCTAGTATTATATAAAATATTGTATATAGATTTTCAACACGTTTTCTCAAGGCTTTGTGTATTTTCCGAGATAATTCAGAGTTTACAAAATACCTTTCGTTCCTTTACGTACATATATACAGAGATGACTTAAGATTCCAACAACGTGCTCGGTTCTCGTTAGTTGTCCCACTATAGCCGTTATGTTATATACCTGACTCGGTGATTTGTATTGTGCTAAATGCACACCAAATCGGAAAACTTTTCCGCCACGAACAAAGGCATTTTCTTTTGAGTTCAATTTCGCAAGGATGCATTGTTGTTCGCGTGTGCAAAAACTAGCCGACTTATCGCGCGGCGTCATGCGATTCAACGGTTAAAATTAACTGGCGGTTTAACCGGCGCGTTCGAGTTAAGAACATTTGATACATACTCGTACACACTATGGCCAAACAGTGTATAATAATTGAGAGATTCTAGTCAATCAAAGTATTTAATGTACATAATATGTTGTATTGTGATGTTGACAATAGTGTGAATAGTTTAAGATTTGAATTAGTATTTTTAATAAATAATAACTAAAATTAATATTATATACGTTTTATAGTGTGGAATTGTAGGTTCGTTTTAAAGCAATCTTTCGTAATTTTAGAACGATAACAATAGACTTTTTATTGAGAATTCATCGAACAAAGGGCGAATTACGACTCTATTGTTCGCTGGAAATAAGAAAATTTCATCTCAAACAGGTGATTCACATTCTTTGGACTCTGATTAACGTCCTCGTCCGCTTTTCTTATCAATTGCATTGTCACTTTCTTAAAATAGAGAGTATAATAACCGTTGAATTTTAATATCTTGAATATTTTCACGTACAATCCATACAATTACGTACTACATAGAACTGAGTGCCTTTATATAGTATCATATTTATGTGGATAAATTACTAATTGAAATTAATCAATTTTAAATTATACATAATGATGCTGAATGCCTCTCCAATCATCCCCTCAGTCTACATTGCTTTTTTTCACATCCTCTCGGATACCATTTTAATATTTTCGCAATGTGTCCACTTCATCTTTTTTACACGTTCTGCTATATCTGCCAATTTGGTCATACCTCTCCCCCATGCATTCCTCTTACGATCATTCCATGCTTCTCTGTGTGATGCTTAATACATATATTCGATACATAAATAATATTATATCTGCAAAGTACAATGTTTCATAATGGTGCACTTTTTAATGTATGTATAATATTAACGTAACGGATTGAAATTAATAAACCGGAAGTAATTTTTATGTTTTTCGATAACGTTAATACTTCACTATTTATTGTGTATCAATAAAATTGTGTAAAAGTTAGTGTGGATTGTTTAAAATTAAATTAAACTTTAGTAGCGCACTAGGCGCTTATTTCATTAGGGCGTTTATGTAACATCATTTTGTCGTTCATCAAATGTCATTTAAATTAAATAAACCGGAAGTAATGATTTTAAAATTTGATAGAGCGTATTATTGAGTTTTAGTTGTGTATAAATAAATTTGCGTTAAGGTAAACGTAAATTTAATATATAAAATTTACGTTTACGTCTCGCGCAGTGCTTATGGTATGTAAATCGGTCGCGTGTTATTCGATTTTAAAAATGTTTCGTGACCAACGAAAGCCTTCACACGGTACAGCATTAATTTGTTAACATTCAACCATTGGATGAACCCGTTGTTTTTCATGTGATATTAATTATTCATGAGTGACTTTATATTTTTAGACATTATGTTAAAATTTCGACCCTATGCGGTTATATGAATTTTTGATTTTTTTTTCTCGTCGCGAACTTTTTGCGGTAAAAACACCGTGCGAAAAATATCTCTACGTATTTTCCTGCGATGTGTGAACGTTATTTTATTTTGCAACGGTAAAATTTATGTGAAAAGCGTCAGCGAACATCGGAAAAACCACAAATGAAACGTCGAAAAAAGAATAATGGACGAATTGAACGCATCCGCTTCACTCAACCTTTCGCTGTGAATAACAAGTACGTCACATTTCAAATGTATCATTTTAGTTAAAAACTAGTGTAAGCCCGTTGAATATCAACGGAGTGTTCTCATCACCCGTACTGAAAAATAATAACAAATTTAATGGTTTTTATAGTTGTTGCATCTATGGCGCGTTATAACAACAACGTAACAATTAAGCAAAGTCGCGAACCCTTTAAAGATCTAATGTTAGCCAATTATAGCACGATTCCTCCCGACCTGGTGATTTCGGGTTCAAATCCCACACGTACTGGTTTTTTAATTGTTTACCAAGGCGAGCGTTATCAGCAGACAGATGGAATAGGGCTATTATATATATATATATATATATAGTCAATTCCCGTTGACAGTGTCCAAGGGTGGTTATCATTTATGTACATACATATATACCTATAATGTATGTAATAGTAGTTGAAAAATGCGAGCGTTCCGCGACTACCTAGACAGTCAGCCAGGCAGATTGTATCAATTAATGGTTTACGCTTGTATGCGCTAATCAAAAACTACATTCATGATAACCTAACCGACCCCAAACCTCACATATGTAGAGTAAATTATTTTCTTTTATACGAACACCAAAAAAAGCGTTAAAACAAACATTTTTTTTAAGCCAACCTAACTTAACCCAAACCTCACGTAAAGTACACTTTTTTCAAAAATGAATACAAAAATATGCGCTAATCGAAAACTATATTCATGACAACCTAACCAACCCCAAACCTCACGTATAGTAAATTATTTTCTTTAATATGAACACCAAAAATGCGTTAAAAGAAACATTTATTTAAGCCAACCTAACCTAACCCAAACCTCACGTAAAGTACACTTTTTTCAAAAATGAATACAAAAATATACGCTAATCGATAACTATATTCATGACAACCTAACTGGCCCCAAACTTCACGTACAGTAAATTATTTTCTTTAATATGAACACAAAAAAATGCGTTAAAAGAAACATTTATTTAAGCCAACCTAACCTAACCCAAACCTCACGTAAAGTACACATTTTTTCAAAATGAATATATGCGCTAATCAAAATCAAACAATCCTAATTTTTTTAAACCAATCCACGTTGTTTCCATGTTATGAACAATTGCCTTCTTTCACATCATCTTTACATGCTTCTCTGTGTGCGTAATCTTTTTTTCAAAACATTCTCAAAAATTTAGCATCCATATTCATGTTTCACATCCATACGTCATAATTGGCGGTTATGAACATTTAAAAGTCGTTTATGCCTTCTTTTTTAAGCATAAAGGAATGTTTGATTTAAAAATAATGTTCATTCTTTCAAAGCTCTACATCCTAGTTTAATTCTTCGTTTGCTGTATGTGCATAAATATTTACATATGTATAAACACTAGCGAAAGTCTATTTATTCGTTTGCTTTGTCCATAATAATCGGCCCGATACAATTTTGTTTTGTATCGTGTACGGTTGGCTGTCATGTACGCAGTCGATTGCCAGACACAATGTTATGTAACATATACACATTTTTTTGTATTATTACTATTCTGAAGAGTAATAATAATGCTCAATGTTGGTCAAAATAAATTAAAATTGAATTTTATTTCCGTTCAAAGATTTTCACCGTTGAGTGTAGAATGTCGATTTTGGGATTCCATTAAGTTCTTCCGGTGAAAAGCTCGAGTTTTCGTTCGAATCTTTTGTGTGTGAATTCCACAGGGCTGCCGCAAGTAAAAGGTTATATAGACATGTAAATAAATCAAAATGTTTGCCATCGTACGTGTATGTGACTCTTATGTTGACATCGAAAGTGTAGAGGTGTAACAATGGCTATATGGTAACGTTATAAGTTTTGCACTTTTTACATTAAAAAAAAACGTCAAATTTTAGTTCAATTGAACCATAAAAGTGTGTAAAAATTTCATTGTCTAATTACGAGATTCTTGTTTGTGATTCAAATACAAATTCGTTTGAGCTGATTGCGTGTTTAGATTGAGCTGATATCAGCTTAGATTTGATTATTATAGCGAGCTGACGCTATCTGATCGAGCGCTTGCTTTCAATTAATTCGTATAGATTAAATTTTTTTTTGTTTAGTTCTAAAATGCCTAGCATCAGATTACATCCACACATGTAATTCGCGTTTTAATTTGATTAATCTTCGAAGAAATATTTTGACTTACGTCATTATCGAAGTGAGCTATGGGTATTTTAAACTGTTGAAAATCATTAATTGAGTATCATTTTTATCGCGTTTGAAAGTCGTAAAAGGAAGTACATGAAAATTTACGACTTTTCTCAAAAATATCGATTTCGCATTACAATACATAATTTTCATACAAATCGCTGATAGTAAAAAAAAAAAATTAGGTTTTTTTTTGGTATTTTATTTATTTTTTCGAATAAAATCGTAATTCGATTTAAGGAAGCCGGTTATCAGATTCTTATAAGCGTAAGAAGTTCGTTGTTGGAAATATATTTTCCGCAAAAGTTTTTCCTATCGTCGGAAAAGTACGCCTAGCGACAAAACATTTTTCCAATGGATACATTCTCTTTTTCTGGAATAGCTTTACTATCGTGCGATCTTTAGACCGCGATATAATCTTAAAAGAAAGCTCCTCTCGTATGTGTGTAGCTATTTTTTTTTTTAAATAAATTTTCCGTCACGTTTGATTGAATAAGTACGGTATAAACCATCGACTAATTAATCCACGTACTAATTAGTAGCTTTGTCACGGTTTTGTCTTGATAAAAGATTAACACTGTTTTAGACTTGAATTAGTTAAATTTATATGAACGCGTAATGTATGTATTATTTAAACCACGCATATGTGTTATTTTTGGATGAATATAAAATAATAAGCCTTATTTTGTGGGGTTTAATTAATTAGTCTAAGATTTTATTGATTATTTGTTAGCTTTATCCGTTGACGATCCACAACAATAGCGGTAATCATGGGCTATGGATATGAATATAAGACCATTTTCAATGATAATAAAAGACAGGTGCCTTTAATTCCTGACGGACAGACAGATTTAAAGCTATTAAATACATAGTATCGTATTTTGTTTGACTTTATGACTACATATATTTTATGTTGCTTAAAAAAGAAGGCATACGACCAATGCGTACTACCGGTTATGACGTATGGTTGTGAAACGTAAATGCTAAATTCAAGAATGCTACGTAAGATTCCACACAGAGAAGCATGGAAAGGTGTATGCTCAGTATAACAAGAAGAGATCGTAAGAGGAATACATGGGTAAGAAGTATGACCAAAGTGGTAGATATCAACTTTTTTTTTTTCAACAAAAAGTTGGACGAAAGACGCTAGAAATACTGGAATGATATCCGGAGGATGTGAAAGAAAGCAAGGTAGATCAAGTAGACGATGAATTGAGAAGAATGTGTGGAGTCAAGTGGAATGCAGATTCCTCAAAGCAGATAGTAATGGAAGAGGATTAGAGAGACCTTCATCCAGCGGTGGATGAACGGCCTGATGATGATATTTGATGTAATATTGATTATCTAGTGTAAGCCCATTGAATTTCATAAACGGAGCGGTTTATCATCACCCGTACTGTGAGTGTTTGTGTTGGTGAGTATAGTTTTTGCATAGATGGCGCGTTATAATACAACAACGTAACAATTTACCAAAGTCGCGAACCTTTTGAGGATTAATATTGTCATATTGCAGCAGGCCCGTCATTACCTAGTTTGGATGAATGCGTAAGCGCACCCTTTTCCGAACTGGTGATCTGGTGACTTATCTAGATTATATGTATATTGATTAATTATTAAATTTAAATTAAAAAAAATAATTTATTTCAATATAAACGTTCAAAGCGGAATCATTCACGAGGAAAATCGTCAAAATTATTCAGATGTAAATTGAGCTTCTTTTTTTTTTTTTTGTTGAATTTGTATGCAGAAATTTTTCAACGCCAAAAAAAAAATACGCTTTTCTCAGTGGTTTAAAAAAGCGGACGTGTAATTTACACGAATTTGCATAATTTGCGAATTTATACGAATCTTGCGCCGTTCGAAACAGTTTTCCCGCGCTGGAAATTGGCGGAAAAATCGTCGCGTTCTAATTTTCCACAAAAAAACTTTTCCAACACACACACACACACGTATAGGTACATATATGTACTTTGTGCAGATCAATGAAAAATCTCAATGTTTCGATGCACATATTATATGTATGAATGTATATGTATGATCGGTGAACATTTCGCCGCTCGTATTATTTGAATGCTCGCAACTGTCGTTATTTAGAACGAGTTCCGGACGCTCGTTGTATCGGAAATTGTACGTTTAATACGCCACGTTTCTCCTTCTATATATATTTTTAGTCACATGTTACACAAAGAGCTTATACGTATAATGTAGAGACTTTATTCCCAAGCGCGTTTCACACTTTTACCCTTGCAATGTCCATTGTTACCGCAACGGGTTACAGGGGCGCCTCTGAAAAGGATTTCTTTGAGCTTTCAATGTTGTTACGAGACGTTCGCTTCAGTGATTAGGTCCTTAAGGATTCGGGGAAAACGATCTTGTTCTTAAAAGCGAAGCTTTCTAGGGGTCCGTATTTTTACACGCAACATCTATGCGCACTTCATTTTACGACACGTCTGCACAGAACTTAATTTTATACCATACTTGAATGTAATAGGAAAAGAAAAGTGGGTAAAGGACAATTTAATGCCGCTTTTTCAAATGATATTTACAAGTCATAGGAGATGATAGCTCAGTTGTTATGCTGCTATTATGTTTTGCTATTGAAGGGTTTTAGACCCTAAATATGTTCATTAACAAGATCTGGATATTACTAAGTCCAAGTTTACTGTCTTTTGTTACAGTTTGCAATTTTATCTAACTTGTCTGTGAGAAGATTTCACAAGTTAGCATCCTTTGAAAAAGTCCTTTCTAGCTACCAAATAATAGTCCGTTCCTCCCCTGCAAAATATAACGATTCACCACTGGAGACTCTTTCCCTAGGTACTTCACTATGACAGACGGTTAAATGTTTATCAAAATGATATCAAGTTTATCTTCATATCCTGTATATCTTCAGAAGAAGGTACATATGTATACATATAGGAATATATGAACTGACAACGCTTGATGTGTTTCGATTGCCAATACTTTATTAGTATTTTAGTTTTAGTTTTAGTATATAGTTTTAGTATTAGTACTAGCTCCGACACGTGGAGCTAGCTAGTAATAGCTAGTAGTAGCGAGTTATCCTATTACACGTGTTTAGTGTACTCGCTAGTGGCGCTGTCGTCAACTTGTTTTACTTCCTTTTTTATACATTTTTTAAAATAAATATGCGTTTTTTAATAATACAATTATGACTAAACCTTCATATATCTATGTGTGTGTTGGTAGCTGAAAATGAACCGTTTAATCTCAAACTGTCAAAATAAAGTGACGTCACACTAGCTAGATAGTAGATAGTAAAGTTAAAACATTCGAACTTCACTCGCTCGGCCGAAAAAGCCAAGTAGATTACTAACTTCGCCTATTACACGAGCTAGTTTACTAGCGGCTAGCAAATTAGCGAGATGGTAGCGAGTAAACTATCCTTGTGCATTAACTAACCCGCATTACACGCTAGAGTGTTATATTAGAACCACAGGATCACATGAAGTGTCGCTGTTTAGTTTTAGTCACGATTATTACAATGTTTAAGGAACAAACAGGCATTGATTTTCATTATGTTATAGTTGTTAAGTGCTCGGAATTGCTCGGTGTTAAAAATTTTCAATATTTCTTTTTGTCTGTTTAGCCGCATTTGTTGGTTAAAAGAAATGTTACAAATAAGCTTTGTACATAGGACAGTGAAGGAAAATAAGACAAGATCATAGGAAATACATCTGAAAAGTTTGGTCTGAATCATTTAAACATTTTAAACGAATTGTAAAACAAACATCAACTTTAAATTGATAAATAACATTTTTTAAAACCTTATACGTAAACATTGCATCTGACATTACGCAATTTTCACCCTGTGTACGGAATTTATTGCATAAAATCACTCGAAAAACGTGTCATGCAAATTGCATAAAATCAGGCGCAAAGTGTGTCGTACATATTGCATGAAGTGAATGATATTTTCCTGTACCGGATTTTTCAGAATCTACAAGATTTGGGTCACAATTTGTATACCGTAAAAAAGTATTATAATATCATTGCCACATTCCTTTCGCGACTGTGTAAAGATTTTTCCAACAATTCAAACAGAATTTTCTTAAGGAAAATGTATGAGAAGTAAAATACACAATAATAGCTTTTGAATAGTATCACTTTTTCCGCTCAGAGAACTCTCGCAAGGAAACGTTTACGGAATATTTATATACCCGACACATTTCGGCACGAAAGTCGCTAATACCTTTTTGACGGCTTCGGATTTAGCTTTTTTTATGGCAAAAAAACACAAAATATGTATTCACTTTTTTACCTCATCCCATATATGTACATACATAAGTTATTGTTTATTTGGGTCCGATTTCGCTAAAATTTCACTATTCTACTTACTTAGTCATAAATTACTGAACATTAAAATTATACCTACGCATAGGCCGTACCCTAACGACTATAAATACACAGACATAATAAAGAAATAATATTATTACGGGTACATCAAAATGTCATTAGTGAAAAGTCAACTGGAGCGGATGTCACGTAATTAGTACGCAACTTGTACACTATTTATACACGTTACATTTAACGTTATAAATTTTACATTAAAACTTTCAGTAAACTATTTAAAACAAATACATTTATATTAGAAAATTACGTGCTTCTAACTAAATTTGTGAATGTTGCGGGCAAAGTGTGAAAAATCCGCAACCCTAGTCATTTTAAGCAGCGTTTTAGGCAAAGTATTAATTAATTTTGCTATCCCAATCGTTTTTTTTTTATCTCACCAAACTGATCAGATGATCTTGGAGAACAATATTTGAACGGTAGTTTACACCAATCTTTAGTTTTCATATGTGATGTACATTTTGTACTTGGCCTGCCGAAATTTCATACCTTATCGGTAATATAAATTGACTAGCGTAAGCCCGTTGAATATCAACGGACGTGTTTGACGTAATTGATTGCGTCACAATTTAGCAAGCTCGCGAACCTACTAAGGATTAATATTTTCAAATTATAGGAGGCCTCCCATCACCGGTGTTGGATTAACGCGTTAGCGCTAACTCACCCAACCTGGTGATTACGGGCTCAAATCCCACTGGCGACGTTGGTGTTTTTTAGGCGAGGCTAGTGTTATCAGCAGATGGACAGACAGACAGAATTGGGTTATTATATACATATATGTATGTATGTATAATTTAAAATCTCTCGGTCTATTTTTATGTACATATGTCTCTATGTTTGAATGTCTGTCTATTTGTTTCATATATTAAAATGTACATTCAAGAATGTTACGCAAGATCCAGTGGACACAGAGAAGCATGTAAAGATGTATGCTCGGTATAACGAGAAGAGATCGTAAGAGGAATACATGGGTGAGAAGCACGACCATAGTGGTAGATATGTATAGCAGAACGTGTGAAAAAGTTGAAGTGCACCACTATATGTCTCCTTTCTCCTTCTCCTTTTACACCACTATGTGTATAAAGGAGAACAGATAAAACTAGAATGGAGCGCATTTGTAAGAATGAACATAGTTTTTAAATCCAACATTCCGCTATGCTTAAAAAATAAGGTATTCGACCAATGACCAGTTATGACGTATGTATGTGAAACGTGGATGCTGAATTGAAGATTGCGTAATATCCTGTGCACACAGAGAATCATGGAAAGATGTACGCTCGCTTCTCGTTATAACGAGAAGCGATCGTAAGAGGAATACATGGGTAAGAAGCATGACCGAGGTGGCAGATATAGCGAAACGTGTCAAAAAGTTGAAGTGAACACATAGCGAGAAATACTGGTATGGTATCCGAGAGGATGTGAAAGAAAGCAAAGTAGACCGAGTGGACGATGGGCTGATAAATTGAGATGAATGTGTGTAGTTAACTGGATGCAGATTACTCAAGATAGACAGGAATGGAAGAGGATTGGAGAGGCAGTGGATGGTGAACGTCTGAAAATTATGATGATGATGTACATTCATACATAGTTTTTCTGTCTGCATGTCTGTTTGTATGTATAGAAGACATATATACATATATCATCCTCTTTGTTTGTTTGTCCGTCAGTTTTTCTGTCAGAAAATTTGTCTTTCGAGTTCTTCGCTTCGATGACTTCATCTAATGCTGCGTACACACCGACGAACCGAACAGCGAACGACAAAATGTGATGGCGAATTGTTATTGTGTGTACCGCTCCACACGTCCAATGATTCATGAACGTTGTTACGTCTCTGCCTGACCGGTGCGTCATAAATATGATGCAATAGTGACTAACCACGGACTTTTGGTCTTGGAATGAGTCATACATTATTTTCTGCGTATTTTGGCTAGGGATTCGGTGCTACCCGGATATGAATCAGACATTTCAACGACTTGCCCCTTGCCTCCCTTGCCTCTCTTCTCCTCAGTCTAAGCTGATGTCGACCAATCAGATTCGACAGTCAGATCAGGCGACACTGCGAACCAATTGCAATCGACTCAACAATCAGCTGTTTCCCTCTCGCCTCTCTCTCCCCATAAAATTTATATATAGATGTAAAGGTCGGAAAACAGGTCACTCCTCAAGTCATTTCTCTCCCGAACACACGAGCTCTCACGAAAAAATCAAAACCCAAGTATAAAATAAGACCCTTCGTCACTAGACAATTTCAAGTTCAGGTACAACGGCAGTTATAAATATTTCGTATGGAATAACCCAACTGCTATATCTATGGGAATAACCCAATTGCTAAAAATGTTCAGGATTATGAACAAAGGGTCCCCTTCCAAATTCTAAAAAGGACCGAGTCTATAAAAATGAGATGTACCTCTTTGTGTGAGCCAGAATCTCACTATCAGTCGTAAACTACATACAATAATGTATTAACAAGTGTTTAAATTAAATACAACTGAAAACATTTCATCGACTTTTATTTACGTAGTGGTGATCTCCAATATCGCACCTGGTGGCAGCGGATAAGACGTAACAGTACGCAATACGTAATAGTTTCCAAAAAGAAAACACAACAAACAGTTGTGTGCTTCACAACAGCTAGTAGGTACACATTTGTATTATATTTCACCTTGTTTACATTGATTTTAGTGACTTTGTATTCAATGAAGCGTGACGTAGTACGCGAACTACGTATGTCGCAGTCTTATTAATTTTTCAGACTTTCAGGCATTACGAGCGGAAGCAGCTGTTCCCAAAATGGCTGAAAAAAAATGTCCACACCGTTACACGCTCGTTGTTATTTCTATATATTATTTTTTTTTTATGATATTGCCAAAGGAAGTCATTAGTTACGCTGTTGATTTTTTTTCTACGTCATACTATAGAGGTGTGCCGAGTGTGACACGCGACAGGGGTTCCCAACTATCGGCTCTCGATCGATTCAGTGCTGAAATATTGCTGAAAACACACAACAGAATAATGGGGCTTGATTGGATTGAATTTTTTTAAATTGTAGCGTGATGAATTGTCTAAGCCGTAGCTTGGTTATTCGGACGTTTGTTGTTTTATCTTCCGTGAAACTCGCCGTGCATTTTTTATGCACTGAAGTACGGTGGAATTTTAATTATTTTCGCGGGGAAAAGTTTGCAAATTTT
Organism: Parapsyche elsis; assembly: GCA_022651745.1. Classification (NCBI taxonomy): domain Eukaryota; kingdom Metazoa; phylum Arthropoda; class Insecta; order Trichoptera; family Hydropsychidae; genus Parapsyche; species Parapsyche elsis. Next base: position 913,368 of record JAGVSN010000079.1, on the reverse strand, counting down.
GATGTACATACACTTGAAGGGGTTTCCGCCGTATAGTGGGTTATTTTTAGGTGGAAAAATAATTATTTCAGCGCGTTTAAACTACTCGTAAATGTAATGTAGTATAAAGGGGTGGTGATTAAAAAAAATGGTGTTGTTTTCAAAAAATTATATCGCTGACGCTAATAGCTTTACGGTGATAAAAATAAATGAATTTAATGTTCATATTCAGTTCATTGTTGGTTTTTAGCAAAATTATGATTATTATTTAAAAAATTAGCTTGTACATATAAGAAAAATTGCAATTAACAATCAACTTAAAAGTTTATTGCTTTTTGCTCTATAACTTTGAAACGTAAAAAATACATTAAAGAAAAATTCGGATATCATTGTATGAAATTCCCCTATAAAGTTCGTTTTTTCTATATATTTTTTCAAATGCCTATTTTGGCTTGATTTATAATTAATTGTTAATCTGCCATCCATTCTTCTCCATATGTGTCAACTTCAACTTTTTGACACGTTTCGCTATATCTGTCACCTTGGTCATGCTTTTTACCCATGTATTCCTCTTAAGATCTCTTCTCGTTATAGCGAGTATGCATCTTTCCAGGCTTCTCTGTGTGAATTGGATCTTGCGTAACATTCTTGAATTTAGCATCCACGTTTCATATCCATACGTCATAACTGGCAGTACGCATTGGTCTTACGCCTTCTTTTTTAAGCATAGCGGAATGTTGGATTTAAAAACAATGTTCATTCTACCAAAAGCACTCCATCCTAGTTTCATTCTTTGTGTTTGCATATACATATTATTCTATAAACATGTTTCTCATCGCATCGAAAAAAAAGTCAAATGTAATATTGATTATTGACGTACTCGAAACGTTATCGAATCAAGTCACACAATAATATAACATAATATAATAATACGATCAAATATTTAACGTCCAATATCGATAATACGAAATAAGAATTTGTACGCTCGAAATCTCTCCATATCCTATTATTTATAAGGATCGAAAAACTTTCGTTTTTTTCCCCTCTTTCGCTTTCCAATATTTGACCCTCGCACGAAGAAACCGAACCCTAATATTTTCATTCAAGACAGGGAAAGAATCGGGAACGTTTCATTGTTTCGTACAAACATACATATGTATGTTTGTACTTACAGTTTTTCTATGTACATTTTGGGTAAATAGAAACGAAAAAGTTGTCGATTGTATTTGAATTTAATTTTGAACAAATGTAATCCAATGAAATATACGGATAGTCAGACATTTTATCAATGAATAAATATTAGTATTTTTTTTTAGCAAACGGTCATTGATATTATGTACATATGTACGTACATATGTACATTGAAATTAGTCAATACTATATGTATATAAAGGCATCTGTGTGTTTATTTGTCTATCAGGAATTGTACATATTGGAATTGTTTCAAGTGTATCAACGCTCGACACAATTCTTTTGTTTTCATTGAAAATTGAATTATTATTTTGCCGTCACCCATTGTTACCGCTTTTGTTAGCCCACTTGTATGGAAATAATAAACACTCGTCAATATATCGAATACTTGAATTGTTTCAACGGACAATTCATATTCATATGCGTTATATGTAAATACTTTAAAAATGGAGCAAACTTTAACCTATTAAATTTATTCCAATGATTTTCAACTTATCCCAAGTTCATTGTTAATACAATTTTAAAAAAATGTTCATTTTTAATCCTTGTATTAAAATATTGCCCGTTGGTGTTAAAATTAGTGATAATTATGGAATAAAAGAATGCATTGTAATAATCAAAATTTTAATATGAAATGGTCAAATTTATATTTTTTCCGATGATGATGTGAGCGTCGTAAAAATTATGTACTAGGGATCTATTTTCTTCATTTAAATGCAAACTTGAAATTGAATTGAAAAGCGCGTCAAAACCTAAAGTTTCCCATAGTATACATATATGTATATGTATATTGCTTAGTTCAGCAGTCGGAAATCGGCGGCCCCGGAGCCGCATGCGGCTCTTTGTACGAAAACCTGCGACTCTCTCTATCATCCAACGTTTTGCGTGAAACACGAAACGTTGACACACAATCAAAATGAATCCTATTTACATAACTTCATGGCCATAAAAAGCTTTAAGATCGTTTTTCAGATTAAACTTTATAATACTTTTTAGTAATAAACTGTCAGACATTAAGATATATCACGAAGATAACATTTTTCTTACAGCTTACCATTTCATAAATGAGCAACATTTAATTTAATTTTGAATATCATCATTTTTAGCCGTTCACCATCCACAGGCCTCTCCGATCCTCTTCTATTCCTATCTGTCTTGAGCAATCTGCATCCACTTTGACTCCACACATTCTTCTCAATTCATCAGCCCAGCGTCCACTCGGTCTACCTTGCTTTCTTTCACATCCTCTCGGATACCATTCCAGTATTTTTCGCGTCAATCCATTCTTCTCGTCAAGCTTCTTAGCCACGTGTTCCTCTTACTATCTCTTCTTGTTATACCAAGCCATAGATGTAGAATAACATAGATTGGCCTTTGCGCCCGAAAAATGACATACAAAAAGGGCATGCAAAAATGTATGCCTTGCATGCATTTTGCTTGACTTCTTTTTTGTGAGAATTCCCCGCACTTTAGACCCCCCGCAGCCCCCCGTTGCTTCTGACGCTTTGTCCAGGCAAATTTGTTTGGAATGGCATATCTATGGTATTGTATATCTATGTACCGAGCATACATCTTTCCATGCTTCTCTGTGTGCACTGGATCTTACGTAACATTCTTGAATTGAGCATACACGTTTCACATCCATACGTCATAACTGGCAGTACGCATTAGTAGTGTGCCTTTCATTTTTAAACTTATTGTTATTTTGTCCTAGATATGTATAATATGGTTGGGGCTCCCAAACTTAACCAATTTTGCAAGGTTTTCCCTAATTTGGCTCTTGGCTCGATAAAGGTTCCCGACGACTGGTTTAGTCAGACGAAATCAAACGTTACTCACTAGACTAGAGAATTAGAAGTACTCGTTACATTGAACGTGTTGCCGCATTAAGCGAAACAACGTGTCACTGTTTTGTATACGTACACATATGTACATATGTAGGTATAATTTTCCACACGCCATTAAATAATACATTGTTATTACTACGCAAAGTGGATGTGTCTCGTATTAGCAAACGTGCAACATTGGCATTGTCTTCGACCGAGAATTGGAATGGAATGGGAAATGGTGGAAAATGAAGGTAGGGGTGGTGTGGAAAATCGATCAGAAGGCTGCATAGGTCGTGCACGGAATTCACGAAGAAGGGCAGGTCCTATAACCTGTTAACTGGGTCAATCTTGGATCGATGGTGCCCAAAAGCAAAACCCCAAAGAAGATCCACTGCGTAAAAAAATTGCATGGAATAAGCCGTTTGTATTGAAAATGGAATGAGTTGTGTTTTTACTCACTTGGTACTGTATTTCGACTTACTCAACTCGCGTGTCAACACTTTTTGCTTTTGTTCATAACGTAAAATATTTCAAATGCATGAGACTTATTCCAATTAATTTTATCTTCTTAAGATATTGCTTATTTTCACCGATTGTAAACAGTTCCACTCCATTTGTTTGGAAAGTGGAGCTATTCCACTGTCTATTCAAACAGTTTCCGTAAATACGAGTATGTACGTTTTTATGCCATACTAGCTTTATTACCCGGCTTAGCCCGGGGTGTAATTAATATAATGTAATATAGTGTTTGTTTAGTAAATTATTTCGGGAGCCCAAAAAAGGGGCCGCCGGGGCAGGAGGGGGGGGGGGGGGGTGGTAAGGGGCCGGCATAGCTTTTAGGGAGTATATATAGTAACGCTATGACATCACTATAGGATTTTTCGAGTTTTTTTCTATCAATTTATTTTTTGGATTTTTTCAACTTTTTTTTTGGACTTTTTTTGAACTTTTTTGAACTTGTAAACTTTTTTTTTTTATTTTTTCAACTTTTGATACCCCCCCCCGCAGCCATTCCACCAGCCAACCACCCCCCAGTCCCCCCCCCAAGCCCCGGCGGCCCCCATTTTGGACTCCCTAAAAGCAATGCCGGCCCCTGTCACCCCCCAGACCCCCCTCCTGCCCCGGCGGCCTTTTTTTTGACTCCGAAAAGCAATGCCGGCCCCTTACCACCCCACCAGACCACCCTCCTACCCCGGCGACCCTTTTTTGGACTCCCGAAAAGCAATGCCGGCCCCTTACCAACCCCAAACCCTCCTTCTTACCCCGGCGGTCCCTTTTTTGGACTCCCGAAAAGCAATGCCGGCCCCTTACCAACCCCAAACCCTCCTTCTTCCCCCCCGGTCCCTTTTTTGACTCCCGAAAAGCAATGCCGGCCCCTTACTACCCCCCCCCCCCCTGACCCCCACCTGCCCCGGCGGCCTTTTTGGCTCCCGAAACACTATCTGCTTAAATCTACTTAAATCTGCCGAAAACATCTACTATCGTGTGTACTTCGTCGTTTCTATTAATCGCGCCCGAGCAACGCCTGGTAATTGACGAATGACCCATACGTATGTACATACAAACTTTAGTGTTTTATATATTAGATAAAAACAATAGCAAAACCTAGTCACTGTAAATAAGCATATTGTAGAGATAGTTATACCTAGGACAATTGGTGAATATGACTGATTGTAAAGAAGAAGTAATAAAATGAAGCGATTTTGGAACAATGAACATAAATGAATACGTACGGCCAGTTATGACGTATGGATGTGAAACGCGGATGCTAAATTCAAGAATGTTACGCAAGATCCAGTGCACACAGAGAAGCATGGAAAGATGTATGCTCGGTATAATGAGAAGAGATCGTAAAAGGAATGCATGGGTGAGAAGCATGACCAAGGTGGCAGATGGAGACAAGAATGGATGGCAGATGGAGGCGAAAAATACTGGAATGGTATCCGAGAGGATGTGAAAGAAAGCAAGGTAGACCGAGTGGACGATGGGCTGATGAATTGAGCAGAATGTGTAAAGTCAAATGGATGCAGATTGCTCAAGACAGACAGGAATGGATGAAGATTGGAGAGGCCTTCATCCAGCAGTGGATGAAGGGATAAATTATTGAAATCATAAGACGTGTGTGGCGTAGCGTGTGGTATGTTTGTGTGAGCCATGAAGCAAATCGAAATTATATAAAATGGAGTTATTTAATTGCTATAAATAGTAGCGCAGAGCTCTGCCTGCCTGACTGCAGGTTGGCAGGTTGGGTAGCTACGGAACCACGACACAGCACGTACACATGCGCTCACTCACACACACGACACGGGTTGCGCAAAGTGCTCACGCTACATAACCTCACACTCACACAAACACTCACGATACGGGAAACGCGAAATGATCTCACATGTCAACGGGCAGTGACTAGTTTTATGCTGGGCTAAAAAATTTTTTTGTAAAAATTTGTTCTTGAAAATGGAACATTTTCATACTCGGGTAAAAAATAAGTTTAATGCTTTATTTATGCAAGAATATACAAATTTTACATACTTATAAACAATGTATAAATATAAATTCGCCCAAAATTTTCAGCAAAACATAAACCTTGCTTTTATACCAAACAGTAAAAAAAAAATGGAACATTCCGCTTTTAAGCTTCAAGGTTCAAATAAGGTTATTCGCAGTCAGGGGTAGTAAATCGAGCGTTTGGAATCGGAGGCAGTAGTTTATTTATGTCCGACTAAACATCTGGTAGAGAACATCTGTTGGCATTCGTTCAACTTTGGTCTCTCACATACAATTCTCTGCCAGATAGGAAGAGAGGGGTTGCTAAAAAAGAGGATGGGGATGTATGGGGGTGTCGTAATTAGTGTCTAAATTGTCGCTCTCTTTATACGTGCGTATTAAACGAGCTGAATTTTATCGTCGCTAAAGGGTTAATTATCGCTACGGTTAATTGTTATTTGTTTTTGACGATTTTCAACGTACCTTTTCTTTTATGTTTGTATTGTGATATAAAGAGAAATAGAGGTTGGGTATTTCTTCGATAATAATAAATTTCAGTCAAATTTAAACTACATAGAGTATTTACCTGTTGACGATCAACTCACGTTTGTTATTGAATACTAGTGTAAGCCCGCTGAATATCAACGGACGCGTAATTGATTACGTCACAATTTAGCAAACTCGCAAACCTGCTAAGGATTAATATTTTCAAATTATATGAGGCCTTCCATCACCGGTGTTGGATGAACGCGTTAGCGCTAACTCGTCCAACCTGGTGATCACGGCTTCAAATCCCACTCGCGACGTTAGTGTTTATTATTTCTGAATTTATTGAGGCGAGCGTTATCAGCAGACAGACAGACACAGAATTGGGCTATTATATATTTACTAGTGTAAGCCCGTTGAATATCAACGGAGTAGTTTCTCATCACCCGTACTGTGTGATTATATGTGTATTTTTATAGTCTTTATAGATGGCGCGTTATAATACAACACGTAACAGTTTAGCAAAGTCGCGAGCCTATTAATATTATATAGTCAAATTGAAACAGGTCCGTCATCGCCTCCGTGGATGATAGTGTTAGCACGACTCTTCCAACCTGGTGATACCGGGTTCAAATCCCACTCGCGCGCGGACGGTTCGTGGCTTTTAATCATTTGCCGAGGCGAGCGTTATCAGCAGACAGACAGACAGACGGATTTCGGCTATTATATATATAATTCGTTGACAATTTTGCTTTACGTTAGAAATGTCGAGCATTCCTTTCAGACAGACGGACACACTTATAATCTTATGCCTCACAATAAGTGCACGTAAAAGCAATCGTCACAGTAACGTTACAACAAGCATGCAGACTTTTCGCTTTTATACATATCCATATATTAATGTTAATTGACATCAGAGTAGACAACCATATTGTAGAGGTAGTTGATAATTATTGGTGAACATGACTGGATGTAAAGAAGAAGAGATAAAACTAGGATGGAGCGTTTTTTGAAAAAAGAACATAGTTTTTAAATCCAACATCCCGCTATGCTTAAAAAGAAGACATACAACAAATGCGTAATGCCAGTTATGATGTATGGATGTGAAACGTGGATTCTGAAATCAAGATTACGTAATATCCTGTGCACACAGATAAGTATGGAAAGATGTATGCTTGGTATAACAAGAAGAGATCGTAAGAGGAACACATGGGTGTGAAGTATGACCAAAGTGGCAGATATAGCGGAACGTGTAAAAAAGTTGACAGAAGTTGCTCAAGACAGACAGGAATGGAAGAGGATTGGAGAGGCCTTCATCCAGCAGTGGATGGTGAATCATTTACACATAATTTTGAGAGAGCAGTCATGCTCAACGAGCTAAGTGTGTTATCTTGAACTGTTGTACACGTGGTTATGATCATCAGGCGCCATCCGTCACGATCCAAAGCATTTCTTGTTCATTGCTGAATCACGAACTGTTTTCAAGATACTACACTAAAACCAATAAATGTAACGAATTCATAGTTTCAGCCAAAAGTGAGAGATTAAATATTGCCAATTTAGAGAACGGTACTTACGGCTGTGGGCTAAAATAACAACATATACAAAACAATAAAAAATGACAAGAACTTTTGTATCACACTTAAGTTCTAGTTCACACACCCGTAAACTGCGAGTTAAATTTACCTAATGAGTTGTTAAAACGATTAATCGATAGCGTAGGCCACGTTTGCTCAGTTTTATTAATTAATTAATTCCGAGCGGTTGATTCTAACCCCTTCCCCGTCTCATTTCCGCTTTTCCCCTCATCCTACTAAGTAGTTCCATTATGAAGCGCGTGATTTATGGTGTACCTAGTCTAAGGTACGAATCGATGGTTCCACTCCCTAAATGTAGTAAATTAAGTCGTTTGTATGCACGATGTGTTACATACATACATATGTACATGTTACATGTCTTTGAATAACATGTTTGAAACATATGTATGTTTCTGTCGTTGAATTAATTAGTGAACTACATACATATATGTATACATACATATGTACATAGTTTGATAGATGTTACTTTTTTATACTGAACTCAGTGGAACTTGGTTCTAAAAGGGCCTATGTCAAAATTGACCGAATGTTAACAATGTATTGAAACGTAAAGTTGTTTGTATGTGTTGTGTTTTTGTGAACTGGCAATACTCGATCTGTTTCAACGGGCAATATTACACTCGCCGTTTTTTAGAGTCTTCAAAACCACAATTTGTATGGCAGAAATATATCCTATTGCACTCCAGTACCGTGTGAGACCCATAGGATCATATTGTTCGAATTAGTCAAACGGTACGGTGTATTTAATTATATATATAATACCCGAAATCCGTCTGTCTGTCTGCTGATAACGCTCGCTGAGGAAAAAATATTAAAAAACCAGAAAGAGTGGGGGATCGAACCCAGGACCCCAGGCTCGAGAGAACTCGCACTAATGCTATTCGCTATCGCCCTTGGTCAATTTAGTCCTTTTTTTTTAACATTACCTATACAAGGGATCGTGACTACATAGATGACGCTATAAAAACTATTATTTTTTTTGTTATTTTTTGATTTTTACAAAATTATAATTATTATACATACATATATATAATAATTAATAATTATAATAATATATTATTAAAAATAAATAGTAAAGTAAAAAAAAATCGATACTACGGGATTGCTATAATACATAGATGGCGCTATAAAAACTATTATATATTTTTTGTCACTTACAACCGTGCGATCAATTAGTGGGGGTCTCTATTAAAAAAGCGCTTTACGTCATTTAAAATTCAGCGGGCGTTGATATTCAACGGGCTTACACTAGTATGTATATACATATATATAATAGCCCTATTTCGTCTGTCTGTCTGTCTATGTGTGTGTGTGTCTGCTGATAACGTTCGCTGTGGTAAATAATTAAAAAAAACCAGAACGTCGCGCGAGTGGGATTTGAACTCGAGCGCTTACGCTATGATCCAAACGGAGGTGAGGACGAGCCTGCTACGATTTGGCAATATTAATTGTCAATAGGCTCGCGACTTTGCTAAATTGTTACGTTGTTGTATTTATAACGCGCCATCTATGCAACAACTATAAAAATTATTAAATACCATAGATGTAGAATAACATAGATTGGCATGCATTTTGCTTGACTTTTTATTTGTGCGACTTCTCTTTTGTGAGAATACCCCGCACTTTAGACCCTCCGCAACCCTCCGTTGCTTCTGACGCTTTGTCCATGCAAATTTGTTTGGAATGGCATATCTATGTTATGTAAATACACATACATACATATGTATGTTTACTTCATACATATATTTTTCCAATTTCTTCTTCAAGTCAGAAATGAACGCTATTAGTGAATTCGTTGCTCGAAATTGTGTCCCTTTTTAGCACGAGTGCTTAGAAGAAACACAAACTCAAACTCGAGCTTAAATACTCTGCTTGGTAAAGTAGAATATAGCTACACCCCCCCCGGATGGGAGAGCGTTCCGAAACGGGTCAGTCGGCATTAGGCACAACACCACTAAAAAAACAAGCCATGTACATCATTATGATAATCTTGCCAAGCTTTTGGTGGCGTTGCGGTTTTACATTTGAACCGGTTGGTGGCGAATGTAACGCCCTCTGGGGACCGGTTCGTTTGTATATCGTACCCCCGGAACGGTCGACATTTACCGAAGGTGTATAATACCCCGGCACCGAGAGGGTTAACCCTGTGTGACCGCAAATACCCAGTCATTGTTCGTCGTTGCCGTAATAAACAAAGCCATCGACTTTACATATTATTAGGTATGGAAGTCTACTCTACCGAAACACAGTGGATCACATCAATTAACCGGTTGGTAACTATTAACTATATTTGTTTATTAAGTTATTGTTATGCGTAGTGTTTGCTGTTCCATTGCAATATAGCACATGTCACTGATGAATATTTCATGTGAATGTTGCGTTGCAATTTTTTGTTTTCGAATGGATATAAACCGTAAAACGAATTAAAACGCAGTGCATCGTCGTTTGGCTGATGCAGATTTGCACATCGCGTGCAATTCCAAATTGGATTATAGCATTAGTCTGTTCGATGATACGCATCGAAAATATTACACTACTAGTGTAAGCCCGTTGAATATCAACGGAGCGGTTTCTCATCACCCGTACTGAAAAAAATAATATTAAATTTAATAGTTGTTGCATAGATGGCGCGTTATAATACAACAACGCAACAATTGAGCAAAGTTGCGAACCTACTGAGGATTTACATGTTCCAATATATGTAGGAGATCTCGCATTATTGGCGTTGGGTCATAGCGTAAGCGCTCACTGTTCCGAACTGGTGATCTCGGCCCCAAATCCCGCTCGCGCGCGGACGGTTCGAGTCTTTTAATTATTTACCTCAGCGAGCGTTATCGGCAGACACACACATATATTATATATAATATAATAATATACGTACCTTTTATAGGCACGTATACGTATGTATGATACATACAATGGAATTAAGTTATGTACTTTGCCCGAAACGCGTAATTATTATATATATAATAGCCGAAATCCGTCTGTCTGTCTGTCTGCCTGTCTGCTGATAACGCTCGCTGAGGAAAAATTGGGAAAAAACTTGGCAGCACGAGTGGGGTTCGAACCCACGACCTCGGGCTCGGGAAGAACGTCGTTAGACCAATCTGCTAAAACCAGTTGTCGGTTGGGTCCTTTTTTTTTTAAACATATCGTAACTCGGATTTACCTACAAAATGGATCGTGATTCTGCTAATAATACATAGATGACACTCTAGAAACTATTATTTTTTTTTTTTTTTTGATTTTTACAAAATCACTTACAAAATTATAATTATTATATATATAATAATTAATAATTATTATATAAAGAGTAAAGTAAAAAAAAAAAATTTTTTTTGAGTCGGTACGATAGCATTCAATTAGTGGGGATCTCTATTAAAAAGCGCTTTACGATATTTAAAATTCAGCGGGCATTGATATTCAACGGGCTTACACTAGTAATAATAATAATAGCCGTATTCCGTCTGTCTGCTGATAACGCTCGCCGAAGTAAATGATTAAAAGACCAGAAGGTCACGCACGAGTGGGATTTAAGCCCGAGATCACCATTTCGGAAGAGGGTGCGCTTACGCATTAATCCAAACTAGGTAATGACGGGCCTGATACAATTTGACAGTATTAATTTTCAAAAGGTTCGCGACTTTGCTTGATTGTTACGTTGTATTATAACGCGCCATCTATGCAAAAACTATAAAAACTATTAAATTTTATATTATTTTTCAGTACAGGTGATAACAAACCGCTCCGTTGATATTCAACGGGCTTACACCAGTGAATAAGAATAGGACTATCTATTAGAGAGTTTAATATTTTATATTAAAAAAATAAAATTACGTGGAATATGATTCTTCTATTACATAAATATTCAGTAGGTTTATTAAAAATTTAAATTGTATTTTTTCAATAGAATACGAATTAAATGGCAAATTGAGTTGACCAAACTATACATAATAATAATTTAAATGTATTAAGATTGTGAAAACGTTGACAGTTCTGATAATGAATCCAAATAATCTGTTCCCATCCTCAGTTATATAATAAGTATGTTCAAAAATCACACATAGATCCTTTATTTTGGAGACAACGTGTAAATTTGTTTAATTATGATTCAATAATTATGAACAATAGGATTAAAGATTCCTTTGAAAGTTATAGAATAACAATGAGCAGGATTAAGAAATAATTTATTAAGTTTACACCAGCTTGGAGTTTATTGATATTAATGCCATCTATTAATTGTTTTACAAACTAAAATTTATATTTACCTTTAGGTTTGCGTCTGTGATATTTTATGATGGAAAATTTAAATGAAAAATAATAATAAATTTTAAATTTTTACACCTAAGATGCAAACCAAAAACGAACAATACTTTTGAAAATTCACCGCTAGAGGCGCTTGCGCGCACTATTGCACGTAGTTTTCCTTTGAATTTTCCGATGACCGTGAACTTTCGACCTTTGAAAATTCAAGCTACAATACGCATTTTCCGATTTTTCACGACGGAAACAATTTTTCACCGACAATCGAACTGAGAGCGGATATAGAAACAAAATCAAACAATGAAAATAGTACCGATTTATCTCAAAAAAAAAAAAATAAAATCATTGCAAGCTGCAAATGAAAAATTACATACATTTTACGTATGTAAACAAATTCAACACAATTCGTATGAAAGTCGTACATTGTGAAGCTTCATAGTTTCACAAGTACGCAGTAATATATTTTCTAGAAGCTTTTAAGCTACTTAGTCGTTTGCTACTTACGATTAATAATACAATTAATACATTATGTATGAAGAGTTCCGTTCGGGTACAATATTATTATTAAAATTTACGATTTCTGTCGAATTAACGTCGTATTTTTTTTACAATTTATTGAACCGTGTGACTGGGAATATTATTATGATAATGGATCATGTATATTATGTGAAAAATTACCTCGTTATAGAAGAGGTAAATGCGGTGTTGAAAATTCGCTCAACTCGTGTGATATATAACGGCCATTATGAATGAGCGGTTAACTTTTGTGACGTTTTGGTATTAAAGGGGTTTCGTTTTGTCGCCTCGACATCACAGACATTCCCAATTCACTTGGAAGTTATTATTATTATTCAAACGTCAACAGAAATTCCATTCTTATCTACATACGTATTTTATGCCGTAATTACCCGGCGTTATTCCGCCTTAATGAATTGAGACAGTTATCCGATGAAATCGTGTTATGGAAACAACGCATTGTACCTAGTGGCTAAGTTAACAGAAAGAAAGGTAGTCTATAATGCTCAGGTGCACCACACGATCTGTGGGATTATCGGAACTGTTAAAAACTTAAATTTGTGTTCACCATCCATTGTTGGATGAAGGCCTTTCCGATCCTCTTCCATTCCTGAGCAATCTGCATCCACATGACTTCACACATTCTTCTCAATTCATCAGCCCATCGTCCACTCGGTCTACCTTGCTTTCTTTGACATCCTCTCGGATCTCGGATATATTTTTTAAGTTTAGTAAATAAGTCAATTAAAGATAGAATGCAAATATTGCAAAATAGAGCTATGCGAAGTATTTTGAATGTGAATAGATTAACTAGTGTAAGAAATATGTTGAAAGAATTGAATTGGATGAATGTAAATGAAACCTTAAAAGTGTGCATGTTAGTTTATATTTTTAAGTTAGATAAGAGTCTATTACCAAAATATTTTGATGACTATTTAATATACATAATTATAATACTATGTAGGGGTAAGAATAAGTTAATAGTTAATAATTTAAAATTAAGTAGATCTAGGAGAAGTATCTTGTACAGGGGTGAATATAATGGACTGCCAGATGGTCTGAGACAAATAAACCAAGTGGACAAATCCCTGGCAGCCTTAAAACGGCACCTCTGTACAAGTGCTAATAGATAGATAAGTTAATTTTGTAACTTTAGCTTTAAGATACTTTTGTGTGTAATTAGATTTTAAGCTACTCTAAATAAATAAATAAATAAAATAAAACCATTCCAGTATTTATCGCTATACATATGTCCACTTCAACTTTTTCACACTTTGGTCATACTTCTTACGATCTTTTCATGTTATACCGAGCATACATCTTTCCATGCACTGTGTGCACTGGATCTTGCGTAACATTATTGAATTTAGCATCCACGTTTCACATTCATACGTCATAACTGGTAATACGCATTGGTCGTATGCCTTATTTTTTAAGCATAGCGGAATGTTGGATTTAAAAACAATGTTCATTCTTCCAAAAGCACTCCATCCTAGTTGTATTTCTTCTTCTTTTACAACCAGACATATTCACCAGCTGTCCTAGGTATAAATAACTATCAACTATCTCTACAATATGATTCTACTTTCGTCGCGTAATTGTGTTAATCGTGTGAATGTACATATAAGTGGATAAACAGACAGACAGATAGGTATATTGAATGACAGATACACTGAAAGACAGAAGTGTACATAGATAGATAGATAAACAGAAATATAGACATATATAATGATAGGTTTGCAGACAGATAAACAAACTGAAAGACACACAAACAAATTGACGGATGGAAAGACAAACACATAAACAATCAGGTACACAATGAAACAGAAACAGACAGATACACAAACAAACAAACAGACATGCAATGTTTACAGACAGACAGACAGGTTGATGAAATGAAAATTCAATATGTGGTTGTATGACAATTTCTCTTTAATCAAGAAATGTAATGTACATATGAGTCGCCTAGTTCCAAATCCCGATAAGTCCATAAAACTCACTTGTTCGCAAACGCGGTTTTATCTGCTACTGAATTATTTGCTTGGTGGCGTTTAAACTCATTTAAACTTAATTTTGTTGATATTAAACAAAATATTGTGATTAGAAACATAGACTTATCGTTGTTTGTTTCTAAATATGGCTTTTATCAGCTTTTATCATAGTGAAATTGTCAGTTTTTGGAACTAACACTGATTTTCAATATTTTTTTACGGCGCACTTGGCGGTATTTGGAATAATTCAAGTATAAAGGCATCGTTTGAAAACATTCTTAGAACCAGAAAATATTTTATCCTCGTTTTTTATATATTGTGGACTTATCGGGATTTGGAACTAGGCGACTCATATGTACATACATACATAGATACTTTTTTTCGTATGAATGTTTATGACTGTGTTTGAAAGTGCGCGCTCGCGTTTGAATACATACCTTTTTACATAATGCGAAATTTGATTTGAATTATTTCAAGAACGCGACATTCAGAGTCGGGATATACATAGTATGTAGGTACATATCCACTCTACTGTCTTATTCATGAAGCTCTCAAGATTTATCTTGGCTACGGTTGTAGCATATACATAATATAAAATGCGAGACACGGCTATGAAAGTATTATCTGAAATGTCTACATGAATTTTGCACAATAAAATGCGAAGAGTCGCATGTGTATTTTTTTCTCCGTACGCATTACAATTTAAATGAAACTTTTTATATTCGAGTCGTGTGATGATAATATTTTTTTTTTGCGACGAGTCACGTTCCTTAATTGGACGCTTGTTGGTTTTTTTTTTTTTTGTTAATTTGGCTAATTTTAAATGTCATAAGCTTGTCATCTGCAATGAAAAGTTACAGTAGAGCGAGAATGGCGTCTCGGAATTTGCGTCGGGATTAATTTAATTTTATTATGTTACGTATATATTATTATTCAGATTAAGTTTGAAGTTAATAGGATGAAGTCTTCTCCATTTCCAATTCCATTCCTGTCTATCTTGAGCAATCTGCATCCAGTTAATTCCACGCATTCTTCGTAATTCATCAGCCCATCGTCCACTCGGTCTACCTTGCTTTCTTTCACATCCTCGCGGATACCATTCCAGTATTTATCGCGTACATCTGTCCACTCCAACTTTTTCACACGTTCTGCTATATCTGCCACTTTTGTCATGCTTCTTTCCCATGTATTCTTCTTACGATCTCTTCTCGTTATATCTTTCCATGCTTCTCTGTGTGCACTGGATCTTGCGTAACATTCTTGAATTTAGCATCCACCTTTCACATCCATACGTCATAAGTGGCAGTACGCATTGGTCGTATGCCTTATTTTTTAAGCATAGAGGAATGTTGGATTTAAAAACAATGTTCATTCTTCCAAAAGCACTCCATCCTAGTTTAATTCTTCTAAAACTTATATACGTACATGTTATACGTATATATTACCGATTGAATTATTATATGTATTTACATATGTATGTATATATTCTATTTTCTGATCGTACTTTCTGACACGCAAACGAAAGTGTATAAAGAAAAAATTTCAAATTAAAAATTTCCCTGACTCGAGTGGAAAATTTGAGCGAAAACTCAGTCGCACGTTTATTCGTTATAATAAATTGTAATTTAAAGCCACTGGAAATTTTCACCACGTAAATTTCGTAAGTGACTTGAGCCGAGAAACTTTTTCAAAAACGTACACTAACGATTAAAATGTATAATGAAAAGTTAACCAGACGGTAGCGCAGAGGTTAAAGCATTCCTATATTGGAGTGAAAGTTTGGTGTTGGTTTTATCGACCATAAATATCGTCATTGGCAAGATCTGGATATGACTAAATCCAGATGAATTGTATCATGTTAAAATTTTCCAATTAATCTAACTCAATTGTTTGACGGTTCCATACAATTGGTACAAATCAAAAATATTCATTCTTAACTACCAAATCATAGTATGTACGTTCCTTCTCCCCAGAAGAATGGTCCAGAAGATAATGGTTTCACTACTGGAGAGCATCTTTCCCTAGTAACTTTACTATGACAGACCGTTAAATATTTCTCAAATAGTGTAGAGGCAAAGTTTGATGTCAAATACGACCCGTTTAGAAGAAGATTATTATATGACTGAGGGTCGAAGTCCGCAAAAGCCGTCTAAGAGTGATTCGAAATGTCAAATAGGTTCGCTAATTTATAATCCTGGGGATTCGAGCGAACCGAGTATTACTCAGTGGGGTATATCCGTTGCATTAAGTGAGGTTGAAGACGCGAATCGTGTTGCAAATTAAGCTTTGAAAGCTTTGCAGGCGGGAAATTACACCGGAGGCTGCTCTGAAACATTAACCGGAAGTTGGCCTTCTTCGGCAGGGGGCGTTAGTATCGCGAAAATGCCTCATTTCCCGTATCACCTGACGCAATGCGGGGGTGACTTATCACAATTATAAATGTTGTTTGTACACGCGAACGAAGATTTACATGTCTCATTGCGGCGACTGGTCGGTATTTTTATCAATGAAAGGTCAGTAGTTGTCGACATAATATACTGATTATTTATTTAAGATACCGACCGTCTAAATTAAATATTAATCGGAGAACACGGTGAAAAAAATTAACCATTTATTAAATACTGACAATTTGGTCAGCAGTCTTATCAATAAGATTTAATGAACGAAAAGATACGTACATTGTATGTAATACTGACCGTTTATTAAATTACTGACCGTTTTTGTCAGTGTAAATAAATAAAAGGTCAGTAAGTTATCTATTTAACGGTCACAATTTTATTTTATTGCTAATAAAATCTAAGGCTAACCATTGAATGAACCCCTTATGAATAAAATTCAAAATGCTCAATAAGTCAATATAAGACTAAACTTTTAAAGATTTACATGTCTTATTACGGCGACTGGTCGGTATTTTTATCAATGAAAGGTCAGTAATTGTTGACAGATACTGACAACAATTTATTTAAGATACCGACCGTCTAAATTAAATAGTAATCGGAGAACACGGTGAAAAAAATTAACCATTTATTAAATACTGACAATTTGGTTAGCAGTCTTATCAATAAGATGTAATGAACGGAAAAGATACGTACATATGTATGTAATACTGACCGTTTTTGTCAGTGTAAATAAATAAAAGGTCAGTAAGTTATTATCTATTAAGTAAGTTGTTATCTATTTAAAGGTCACAATATTATTTAATTAATAATAAAATCTAAGGCTAACCATTGAATGAACCCCTTATGAATAAAATTCAAAATGCTCAATAAGTCAATATAATACTAAACTTTTAAGCTTTCATACTAATATGAGAAATTTTTGTTAGTACATAGCGTTGCAAGTCAAATCTTATGAAACTCCTTTGTCGTACATATAAATCTTGCTTTGAAACTAATTTTCAAAATACAATATATATTATTCTATATAATATATATAATAGCCGAAATCCGTCTGCCTGTCTGTCTGTCTGCTCACTCGCACTGATGCTATTCGCTATCGCCCTTCGTCGATTTAGTCCTTTTTTTTTAAACATTACCAACGGGGTTGGGTTCGAACCCGGGACGCCAGGTCGGTAGTTATCACGCTAACGCATAAGCCACGGCCCGTTGCTGAGATGCTCCTTTTTTTTTTAAGCATTACCTATACAAAGGATCGTGGCTTTCTTTACCTATAAAATAAAAACTCTGCTAATAATAAATAGATGGCGATATAAAAACTATATTTTTTTTTTTTTGATTTTTACAAAATCACTTACAAAATTATAATTATTATATATATAATAATTAATAATTATAATATAAATAGTAAAATAAAAAAAAAAAAACGATACTACGGGATTGCTTTAATACACAGATGGCGCTATTAAAACAATTTTTTTTGTCACTTACAACCGTGCGATCAGTTAGTGGGGATCTCTATTAAAAAAGCGCTTTACGTAATTTAAAATTCAGCGAGCGTTGATATTCAACGAGCTTACACTAGTATATATATAATAGCCCAAATCCATCTGTCTGCTGATAACGCTCGCTGGGGTAAATAATTAAAAAACACGAACCGTCCACGAGCGAGTGGGATTTGAATCCGAGATCACCAGTTCGGAACAGTGAGCGTTTACGCTATGATCCAACGCCGATAATGCGAGATCTCCTATATTTGAACATATAAATCCTTAGTAGGTTAGCGACTTTGTCAAATTGTTACATTGTTGTATTATAACCCGCCATCTATGCAACAACTATTAAATTTAATATTATTTTTCAGTACGCGTGATGATAAATCGCTCCGTTGATATTCAACGGGTTTACACTAGTATAATATAACTGGGTAATGAATACTTTAAAAGTTTCAAAACATTTGATTTAAAATTGTTTTATATTGAAAAAATTTACATAGAAATTGAAAGTTGACACATTTGCGTATTGCGTATACAAACATTCAATTGCTTTATAACGGCGTATGTTACGCCAGACGCTTCGCAAATTAATTTAAACGTATGTGCGTAACTCTCACGTTTATGTATAAAACCAAAAATTGTTATAAAATTCAATTGTTTATTTTATATACATTAAATTCTCGCCTCGAAAGAGATTACAGTGCTTTCACAAACGGGGAAAAAGAGCCTTTTTTAATGTATTTTAGATAAAAATCTTGAATCGGATGATGGATGACATTCACTAGAATGTAATGGAGCTCAAATTTTATTATTTTAAAATGAGTTTCTCCATTCAAATACTACATTTGACACATAAAGGTAAAGTTAGACAGGGTTATAATTTTCATGTTGGTTTTTTTTTTTGGGTTAAAGTTTAAATTAAAACGCAACCCATAGCGATACTGTTTACATGCGTAAATTGTTCATATGTTTATGTATTATTATTTTAAAATATAATATTATAGAGGGCGTTAGTATAGCCGTGAGATACATACATAAAAAATATGACATTGCTTTTTGACTAGGCATTGTTTTGAGAGTATATTTTAGGTACATACATGTAGGCTAATGAGCGTAACATAAGAGCTAACGTGAAATAATGTTTAAGTTGCAGATTCGCGAGCCATTCAACTGTGACCTTTTTGCTATGAGGGTTTTGAGGAAAAGTGGAAAGTCTCGAACGACCCGGGAAAACAGTTGAAAATCTCGCCGAAGAAAAATCAAGTTTTCCGGGAAGAAAAATTGCAATCGATCATGCTACGACCCATGGAAATTGGATAATCGCTTATATACCACGTATAATATATTGTAGTAAAAATATCAGTGGCCGTTCGTGAAGTGAGTGTGTGTGTGTGTGTGTGTGTGTGTGTTGTGTAAATTAAATTAAAAAAATGTGGTTTTTAAAGTGCGACATTGGATGAGATTGGAGGCAAAGTTTGTTTAACTTCTTATCTGTGTCATCTGAAGGTTCATCAAAAAAAAAGTACGTATATTATAAATATAATACTATACTTGTCTGTCCATCTTGAACGCTCGATACTCGTATTTTGTTTGAATCGAAAATATTAAGCTATAATTAATTATATACCATACTTATCGCTTTTTGTTGATAGTATGTAAATTACCCGTTAATCGTCAACGGGTAACACTCTGGTTTATAGCTCGTACAATTTTCACACTTAAACTATGTATGCCATTTTAAACGTATCGTTTCGTTCATTGTATGTATAAAAAAATAACAAAGATTCGTCTATTATGTATAAGGCGATATTTTTAATTCAATTTCAAAGGCAATTTTTTCGAAAAACTTTAATTGAATTTTATCTGAAAGTTTTTTCCCATTTCTTGTGGTTTCTTTGTGGTTTTATTTGCAAAAATGCAATGGAACTTCCGAGGCGCCAACAAAAGCATTTTCAATTAAAAGAAAAGCGTTCGCTTTTCCACAAAAAAATATTCAGGAAATTTAATAGCATAAGCCGTATATCATCTTTCAACGAAAATATGAAGAAAATTTCAATTTATTAAATAATGTAACAAGGAAATGTATCCTCGTTCGATGCATATAATATACATAAGTACATACATATGTATCCGGTTTGATTTAATGGTAAAAATCTAAATTATTCTACTTTGATATGGTTGGTATATATGTAGGTATACATGTACGTACGTATTTATTTACAGTGAGTAAAAAAAATTCGTGTGGTTATTTCGTTCTCAATTTCATTTTAATTTTTTGAATAAATGAATATATGAATACATAATGATGGCCTGCAAAAGTAAAAATCGTGGCACTGGCGGAAATTTCGCACTTTAGGCTAATTAACCAAGTTCCGGTTTGCGTAGATATTTTCAAAAATACCAGTATTGTAACAATTTTAATTTTTTTTGTTATTTCCTTATTAAATTCACCAAATAGTAATGAAATATTTTACTTTACGTATTTGTGTGTGAATTAAATGGATTTGCAAAGTAAAAGCTTTTATACGATGTTTAACAAAGGTTCTAATTGCTTTATATTATTATATACTTTAGCTCATACATATGTATGTATAAGTACGTACATGCATAAGAAATTTGTATATAATTTATTTAAGTGCATGCTATTGCTCTTCTTCGGATATTTTAAATAATAAAAGTGTGCTGTGTTTGAAAATGTTCTCAGATATGTTCCGATAAGCTTGTTTAGGTTTGCTTAAATATAATAATTATATCAAATTTGATTTGTTTACGTGTAAAATATCAAATCGTAAAACCTTACGATAGTATTGTAAGAAAAAATATATACTTAGAAACGTTTCCATACTAAATTATATACATTTAAAGCTAAACTATATATTTTTCGTATCAAACTGTATGTAATCAATTCGTTTTCGGTTATAGTTATATTGTCAATATAAATTTATATTTATATTTTACAGTTCTATATATGTTTCCGCAAAATTTATATACATCAAAATGCATTTATTTTTTATATCATAAGTTTGTTTCCTAAAACTCATCAAGTATTTTAAGTAATCTATATTATATGTATGTACAACAAAACAACAATATATTCTATAGTTTATTTCCTTGAAAATTTTAGTGTTTTGATTTTGAATTGTATTAATTCCGAGGTACATAGGTGTATTAAAGGCAAAGTGAAATATAATTCGTTCAGTTGAAAAAAGGCTTTTACGCTCGAGTTGAACCATTTTGGAAAATTTGCAGAATTCACAGAGAATACTGTAAGTTCGAAACCTTATCCGACGAATAATTAACGGTCTCTTAAAAAAGTTTTCCGACTTTAACGAAAGATCAAAGTTTTAAGAGACTGGCGAAAGAGCATGATGAAGTAAAAAAGGCGAAAAATTCAACTCTTCGCCTTTCGAGCGGGTAATCAGAGATCAAAGGAAGATTTCGGATTTTATTTTCAAACACTCGATTGTATAGGTACCTATACATACTAAATTACATAAAATACTACATTTATTAATTTTAACTTTTTAATGCAATACTACGGCAATATTATGTAGGTTGAATGCTTACAAAAAAGACCTAATTGTTAATGAAATAAATATTATTATCCAAATCCTTATCTTTATCCAAAGTTATTATTTAATAAAAATTCCAAAACATCACAATAATTAAAATGGCTCAATTTTTGACAACGATATACGTCAATCGCATCGGATTGTGCAATAAAATGAAGAGCTGTATCGCCATTTTCATTACTAATTCTGGGATCTGGTATTTCCACCCTTTGAAATCTTATTGATATCAACACCCTTATCCAAAAGAAGTTGCAGTATTTTAAGACTGCCAAATTCTTATCAGTTAAATTATCAGATCCACTCCTTTACTTAATAGTAATTCAAATTCCTCTGTATTGAGAGCTGTATTGCCATTTTCATGACTAATTCTGGTATCGGTTCCGTTTTCTAACATCACTTATTTTATACATCGCTGAAAATAAAAGTGGTGTCCTGTCAAAATTATCGCGTGAGTTTATATCAATTCCTCGAGCCAATCAACATTTTTTATTACCAGATTCGTGTTCACTGGGCATAAATCTATAAGAAAAGTCATATCTCGTCTCGGAAGCATTTTTCGTGTCGAACAGTGTAATCTTTTAGCCTTAAATTTTTGTCCTTTCTTTTGCTATTACTTTGCTGTTGAATATATCCAACAGCTTGCTTAAGCGCCAAATGAAACCTTTTTAAAACTGTCATTAATATATTGAGATCATCTTTGTTTTCGATTTACAAAGCATTTACCAAATAATCCACAGCTTCATCTTCAGTGAATCCTTTAAATGGAATTAATTGCACTTTTCTCCAACATTCCAGTTTCGGCATCGGGATGTTACCAACGTGTAAATATTGTTGCTCTCACAAATATCGTTAAAAATAAATTATTTTATGGTGGAATAATCCTCAACGTTGTCGAAAATCCAAAGTGTGTTGCCATTTTTATTGAAATATAAGTAAATATCTTTCACCTTTTTTATTTTCACGTTTTTCTCTAACATCTGTCTTCGTTAAATTTAATTCCAACTCTATGAGCTATTTTTTTTTAATGACTCTAATATTGATTCCGGTTTTTCTGCATTTTAATACATATGTATAAATACAATATTATAGTAAAAACCCTTCGCATATTTCTTAGATAATTCCGTTTTTCCTATTCCGCCTAAACCAACGATAGAAGCAGCTTGAGAAATCACAGTTGTTTTTCTTCCATTTACTAATGCGTTGTGCAAACGTTTCAATTCTTCCTTTCTTCCCTAAAATGATTCACGGGTTTGTTTAAACGAAATAAAATGCGTTCTTTTTTATCCCTTTGGTCGAATTTTTTTCCTTAATCTTTTTACAGATTAATAAGCTTTCATGTTTCACTTTAACTTTAATTGCAGCTGCTTTCAATATCACGATCCTTCTGTGCCGATTGAAATTCCATATGAATTCTTCATAAAAGATATCCATTAATTGATGTTTTAATATCCGCATCGCTTCTAAATGCTGCATTCTAGTTTCATCGTTTTAATTATTAAGCTCTTCTTTGACGTGATGAAAACCATTCATAGTATTTTCAAATATTTTTTCAGATATTTCCACGACTCTTCGTTGAACAGTATGTGTATCATCATTAACTATTCTTCACATTATTATATCACTAGTGTAATCCCGTTGAATATCAATGAAATGGTTTGTCACCACCCGTACTGTGAGTGTTTGTGTGGATGAGTATATGTATGTATGTGTATTTAATAGTTTTTGCATAAACAAACACAAGCAATAACGTAACAATTTAAGAAAGTCGCAAACCTATTGAGGATTAATATTGTCAAATTGTAGCAGGCTCGTCATTATCTAGTTTGGATGACAGCGTAAGCGCTCAATCTTCTGAACTGGTGATCTCGAGTTCAAATCCCACTCGGGCGCGGACGGTTCGTGTCTTTTAATTATTTACCTCAGCGAGCGTTATCAGCAGACAGACAGACAGACAGACGGAATAGGGTTCCGTCCAAATTGACTAGAATTAACCAAAACTTTAACTAACGCAAGAATCTTAAAACTGTTCGATTGCTAAGATTACTTTTGAATGTTTGCCGTTTGAAATATTTTAGCATATTTATTGTAGTGCTGAGATCAGGTGATTCGATGAATGTACCTATACATAAATTACTTCACTTAAATCGCTTCAAGAATATCGATTTTCTTATTCTATACAAATAATGTTTACTTTTAAATCATACACAAACATTTACATACTACCGTTGATGTTAATATTGTAAATTGATTTAAAACGATGGAATTATACCACGTTTCTCGAATAAAACTTTGTTAACTGATGGCAAAATATGATACTAATGATCAAAAAGATCAAAAAGGAGCTGTAGGACAACATAACAACAAACTATTGATTTGTTATCAAATTTAATAGAGCGTTATCAGCAGACAGACAGGCGGAATTGGGCTATATACATATAATTTATGATGTTACATCAAGCTTTACAACATACATAGTTGTACTTTTGGTGATAACAATGTGATTAATCTCTGACCTTTAAACCAGTTGGATATTTATAGTATAAATGACTCATCAGATTGACTAAATCTTGTACTGAATTCGTATGTACATATAAATTGAATAATATTATCACTTGAACTCGATGTAATTAAGCTATCGTGAGTCTATTGTTATTAGATTACTTTTTATAAAGTTACAAATCACACAGAGAGTTCACTGCTACATACCAGGAACTGCTGTATTACATTATACGGTATCAAAATATAACAAAATTATAAGGATACACAACTATTAAGAGGAGAGCAATAAACGAAACAAAAGTAAACGCCTCTAAATACATATGTATGTATGTACCTATACATATACTGTACAGTCGTCATGATGATTTGACCACGAAATATGACTCATCTCACGAATGAAACATTAATACTGTCATCTGTCGACAAGTCAATCCCGACTGATTAGTTTATATATATAAATTTTAAATAATAAACTATTCATGTATAATTTTTTTTTATTGTTTTTTGAAAATTTCACATAAGCAATGAATTTATTTTGATGTAAATTGATTTTAATTTTGGAACAATAAATTGAGGATCGGATATTATATTTAACACAGTACTTACACAGTGCTGGTAAACGTTTTGAATAATAAATAGGCAATTCCCGCGGGAAGTCCCTGAAAATCCACTCGCATTTTACAGAATAGCCTTGCCAGTGGATTTCTCTAAAATCACGTTTAAGATATACATATGTACATATGTATGTATCTAATAGCTATACAGTGTACGTTATTCAAAACAAACCTGCAAAATTGTTTGAATCTATTATTCACAAATATCTTTAGTCATTGCTATCCATTTTTAATTGAACAACAACATGGTTTCAAACGGTCAAGATCGACAGTAACAAATTTATTATGTTAATTTTGTCACTAATTCATTGGATATCAGACAAATTGATGTTGTACATATGTATGTTTATACAGACATTCATAAGGCGTTTCATCTGGTTAATCATGAGATCTTGTTGAGGAAATTAAACCTTTTTTTTTTAAAAAAAAATTATTTAAGCCATATTTGAGGAATACAAAGAGAAACGAAATTATTTTTTTAAGTACGGAAGTAAATAAAACGCATTTACACCATACCAACCATGTAAAAAACGATCTTCGGCATATACAGATTCAAATAGGAAAATTACCACTTCCGGTTGGCGGTAACTTTTAAATTTTATATGGAAATTATAAATATAAATTTTCAGCTTGATCGGTGAAGAAAAAACCCTACTTCCGGTTGACTGATTTTAATGATTTATTTTTTTTAAACTAGGTATTGCTTTAAAAATTATAATATTACAATATTATGAAGATACCAAATATCTAAAAGGCCTAAAAAAATTAAAAAAACGAAACCTCGTTCATGAGTAAACTGCCACTTCCGGTTGGCGAGACACAAACAGACAAATATATTATATACATATATAATAGCCAAAATCCGTCTGTCTGTCTGCTGATAACGCTCCCTGAGGAAAAATATTAAAAAACCAGAAAGAGTGGGGGATCGAACCCAGGACCCCAGGCTCGAGAGAACTCGCACTAATGCTATTCACTATCGCCCTTGGTCAATTTAGTCCTTTTTTTTTTAAACATTACCCATACAAGGGATCGTGACTACATAGATGACGAAAATTATAATTATTATATATATAATAATTAATAATTATAATATAAATAGTAAAGTAACAAAAAAATCGATACTTTCAATACTGCGGGATTGCTATAATACATAGATGGCGCTGTAAAAACTATTATTTTTTTGTCACTTACAACCGTACGATCAATTAGTGGGGATCTTTATTAAAACAGCGCTTTACGTAATTTAAAATTCAGCGGGCGTTTATATTCAACGGGCTTACACTAGTATAAACATAAAGACAGACAGATAGATAGAGATTCCCAATGAAGAGACAGATATTGTATGTACATACATATGAGTCGCCTAGTTCCAAATCCCGATAAGTCCATAAAACTCACTTGTTCGCAAACGCGGTTTTTCTGCTACAGACTTATTTGCTTGATGGCGTTTAAACTCATTTAAACTTAATTTTGTTGATATTAAACAAAATATTGAGATTAGAAATATGGACTTATCGTTGTTTGTTTCTAAATATGGCTTTTATCAGCTTTTATCATAGTGCAATTGTCAGTTTTTGGAACTAACACTGATTTTCAATATTTTTTTACGGCGCACTTGGCGGTAATATTTTTAGTAATAATAATTAATAATTAATTAATTAATTAATTAATTAATTAATTAATAATAATAATAATTTTAGTATAAGGCATCGTTTGAAAACATTCTTAGAACCAGAAAATATTTTATCCTTGTTTTTTTATATATTGTGGACTTATCGGGATTTGGAACTAGGCGACTCATATGTACATATAAGTATAAATATAATATATATGTAGATACAGACAAAAAAAAAGACACAGACACACATTCATAAAGACGAACGAGAATTTGCTATTACATACATATGTACATATGTATGTATATAAATACATACATAGATCTATGAGTTTAATAACATATATCCAATTCAAGCTTATATTAATTATAGGTAGAATGGGGAAAAATTTTCGATCTCAAAACTGCCATTGTTGTTTGTCTCCATTGTAGTTAAATATGAAAGACTATATCTATAAATCAAAGAAAAAAATATTTTCCTCAATTTTTTCGCATTCGCCGAAAGCACAGGCAGGTAGCAGCAGCCAAAGTAGAAGATTGCAAACTGAAACTGAAAATTTAATAGACACCGAGACCAACTTTGTAGATGAGGTTGCCTCGGCTCGTTATTCTTGCATCAAATGTTAATGTTGAATTCCACGGTATACACGTCCCGAGTATATAACACCAAACACGGGCATACATAAATTATTATATTTATATTTAACCAACGAAACTGTGTATACTTACATATAAACCTAACGTGGGTGTATTTTATTGCGCAAATATCATAAATAAGTTTTTTAAATTTATAACAGTATGGAAAATTTCATAGGAGAGCTAGTGGGTGTATGAAAAATTAAATTATTGTACCTATTCAAGTTAAATTATGCTTTGGAATAATAATTTTTTTTTTTAAAGAAAGAGTGCACTTTCAGTTTTGTTTCTTATAACTGAGTGTCTTTAAAAGAGACACACGTTCGCTCCTCTCATAAATAGAGAGATGACTGCTACTGGAGAATTAGGTGCCACTTAAATTTTTGTCCCGTTTTAACACAGGTTAACACAGGTTTCCGAGGTTACTGGAAAAAGATACTCAAACTCAATCGGCGACAAGTTGAAGTTTTGGTTTGTCAAACTCAAAAATATTTGTATAAATAATTAATAATAAATAACTAAATAAATAAATAATAAATAACTAAATAAATAAATAATAAATAACTAAATAAATAAATAATAAATAACTAAATAAATAAATAATAAATAACTAAATAATAAATAAATAATAAATAACTAAATAAATAAAAAATAAATAAATAATAAATAAAAATAAATAAATAAATAATAACTAAATAAATAACTTTTAATGTTTTTGCGATAAACGAGGGTTGAATTTCTGTTTCTATATAAATACATTTTACATTAATTAACGCAAATGAGGTAAAAAACCTCATACTATTAAAGTGGAATAAGTTCAATTTTATTATTTCGAATCATACTAATTATTAAGTTTTCACTGTTCCACTGTAATTCTAAGGAAAAAAATCTTTTCTTGGCATTTGTGGTTTTTTGTATATAGTGTTTGTGTGTGTGTTTTGTATAGACGACGTCTTCTTGCTGCGCTCGTACATACATATCTGTACAATGAATAAATAACTTAGGTCATGCAATGCGTGTACGTGCGGCTGCGATGACCATAAAGGCCCTCACACACCTGAGCGATATCGCTGCATCAAGTTTTCGTCCTCTGTCGTCGTTGATTCACACCGATGCGAATTATATCGGTGCGAATGGGACGACAATAATGACGAGCCTACTAAATTTGACAATATTAACCCTCAGTAGGTTTGCGACCTTGCTAAATTGTTACGTTGTTGTATTATAACGCGCCATCTATGCAAATACTATAAAAACTATTAAATTTAATATAATTTTTTTAGTAGTACTTTATTCATTCGTCAAGTTTGAAGTATGCATTACTACATATATAGTAGCGCAAGGGTCTGCCTGGCGCGCTCTCTGGCTGTATAGCCGCGGATCGCTCGCATACATACGGCACGTATACATATACTCACCCACACAACCACTCACAGTACGGATGATGAGAAATTCAACGGGCTTACACTTAGTAGATGTACATGGAATAGTCAGGTATAAAAATCCTAGTTGTGGGAATTGAAGTGTTGAAAAAAAAAGGTTCTGTCCATTCATCCCTACTCTTGAGACGATTGTTGTATGAAGGGGCATATCTATGACTATACATAATAGATTGAAAGGGTTTGCTCACCCTTAAAATGAAACCCAGCATTTTAGACAATTTTGAGCAAACAGCTCATATTCCACGTATAAATGTGAGGCGAAGGATTTCAGCCATAAAGGCTCTCACACACAGCTGCAAAATAGCTGTTATATAGATATATTACGTAAATTAGTGCAAAAACAATTGATTATTAGTAGAATTGAAACAAATTCGCAATAAAAAAAATTGATGCGCGTGAGTGGCAGCAATGCTCGAATAGAATAACCAAATACGCGTCTACACCAAGAAGGATTTTCAGCGATTCGTGGAAAAGTTGGTATGTTATTTATTTATTAACAGGTTTTTAGCCCAAAATATAGATTACATATACATATGTACATATCTAAACTACATACATATATACAAACAAAAATAATAAGAATATCAAAAAGCTACATAGAAGTTACACAGAATATAATATAATAAAAAACATAAGAAAATCAAACAAAAAAAAAGAAATAATAATAAAATAATACTATAATTTACAAAATTTTAGTTTGATTGCAAACTGCGCCGGGCTGATGTTGAAAATGTCAACATCAGTCGACAATGAATTAAATAATTTAAGAGCAGTAACCACCGGGCTGGACCCTATAAGCATTGTTCTGCACCCCGGCACCACAAAAAGCTCGTGACCCCGTGCACGATAATTCAAATCCGGAGTGTATAGTTGGAGGCGCTCCAGTATTTCCCCATTGAACATATGTCCATTTATAATCATGAACACATGTTTCAACAGGGATACTTTCCTCCTCCACTCCAAAGACCTCATGCCAGTCATACCCCTAACGAATTTTGTTGGGAAGAGAAAAGGGTAGTAGCCGTACATCCTTTTATATATGTAACGGGCAAATTTTGTATCTACCCTTTCCAACATACCAATGTACGACTGTTCATGAGGAAACCAAATTATTGAATTACATACATACATATATTCCAGTTTAGATAAAACTATGAAATAATAAAGAATCTTAATTACGTTAACATTGCGTAATAATCCAGAGTTCCTTATTAAAAAGGCTAGAAGATTTAATGTTGATTTAATCTATATACATATATAAAAATCAATGTCTGTCTGTCTGTTTGTTTGTTTGTCTGTCTGTCTCTTATAGGCTCCTTAGCCACTCAACCGATCGTGATGAAACTTGCAGGACTTATTGTGATCATGCCGGGGATGGTTCATGTGAAAAAAAATCAGGAAAAACGGAAAAACGGCCTGCTCACGCGTCAATAACGGGAACGGGAACCTGTTCACGCGTCAGATAACGTACTAGGAACGGGAACGGGATCTGGAACGGGAACGGGAACGGGCCTGCTCACGCGTCAGAAAACGTACTAGATCGGGCATTGCAACGCATGCCGGGTCATATGTTATATGTAAATAACTCTGACTTGAGTCCATGTCAGAATCGTGAGTGAAATACAAACGTTCCGAAAGCGAGGTGACAGATGGTAGTTTGATAGGCTATGTCATAGTGACGGAAATCGGTGCTTGCGCAGGCCGGTAGACTTCCTAGCGAAATTCGCTAGGTTTTCATACGCGATTTCGCAGCTGTGTGTGAAAGCCTTAATGCGCTCGGAAAATCTCACGAGTTGTTTATCCGTCGTTATGAATGTCGTTCCGTTTACCAGCGAGTGCTTTATTCCATTGCCAGAACAAATGGTTCATATATTTTTTTTATATTACATACGTTGATTGTTGTTTTTCCCGCAGATGAAAAGTGGAGGAAAATTGAAAACACAGTTGAGCTTTCCACGAAGCTTTGGAGGGCTTTCCTCGGGAAAAGTGCGATGTTTGGCTTGCAATTATCGAGGATTGTTCGAGGAGGCTTTCGCACGCTTTTCCGAACAGGGAAGGTTCACTTTCTATATTTAGACGAGCTGCTCCGGGTCGGTAAAGCAGTCGCCTACACGCTCCGGAAAATCCTCCGAACATCGACGAGCTTTTCCGACTTTCCCGTACGGGTGAAAAGTCGCGCGGAAAACGCGCGCCAGTCGCCTCGGTCACTCTGACGCGAACTGCCCTCTACGCGATCGAATTTTCCAACCATAAACAAACGTCAAATATTAATATTTTCCGCCGGAAGTGTGTGAGCTTCGATAGCCGCTGCGATTCCGCGGAGGAAAATCGCGGAAAATCTAGCATTTTCCGCCGGGAAAATCGCAACGCGCGTGTGCGCTGCACTGCGTGCAACAGTTGGTATAAATTTGTACGATTCGACCGAATCGCACACTGTTGCGCTTTTGGCGCATTATGACCGTCATAAATATGAATTTCAATTACGCGTACGTAAAAATGCAGTGCATCGACGATTAGTGGGAATTTATCACGTTGGAAACATCTCAAATGCACTTTTTTTTTTTTTTTTTTACATTACCACTTAAATTTATATACATATATTCTACGTTACACAATGCATATTGCATAACTTCAAATACAATTTTATTATGAATTTTTCCACCATCCATGTATATGTACATTATCATTTATCTTTGTAATTTTTATATATTTTAAATAGACATTAGGCGAAAACCTTTGAAGTTTAAGCGATTTATTTAACACTTAAAGTCCGTTCGCTTAATGGATTTGTCATGTTTTGTACGGGATTCAACATGCAACTAGTGGAGCATTTAACTACCTCGAGAAGCAACAGTTACCTCCGCTGTTTCATAACTTTTATACACCAACATATTAAAAAAGTATAAATTATTATTTCGATTGTGGATTCCTCGCCGCTTTGCAATAAATTGAATCAAAATTAAATACAACGCCGTACAAATCAAGTGCACGTGTACAATGTTACGATCATTACAATATTTAACGATAATTTCAGAATACGCATATCCATTTTTATTGTTCGATATGGCACGTGTGAAAATATTGCTTTTTTTACTGCACATAATTTGCTCGGAAAACGATTGAAAATTATTGTTTTGTTTCTTTTACAAGTCACTTTCTTCTTAGTATATTGAAAAATTTTATGACGCAGATAAACGAGCATTGGAGATTAGATTGTATTACATTTGAAGATTCTGAGCTGATAATAATTATTGGTAGCATACGTATACATTTCTAAAACATACAAATCAATATACCTTTAGTTAAGCTCAAGATTAAGCTTATACTATTTTCATTAATAAGGCTTGCTATCGTATTAATAATAATGGGTAATTAGTGCTCGGTTAATTCTTGTGTAATCTCAAAAGCGACTTTTGGATAATGGTTCGATTGTTCTGGCTCATTTATACCAATATGTTCAGTGTAATTTGTAATAAGAATGTGCTTAGCCTTCAGTGCTTTGTAATGTGATGTTAAGGGAAATGTACATATGTTTTGAGAGCTTTGAATACATAATTGTGTCAAAAATTCTATGTAGGTACATATATTATATTATTATAGAAAGTAAGTAAGCTCATTTTCACGTTTAAGCTTATTTATTTTATATAATATTAGCTAATTATATAATTTAACTTACATTTATTACATATTTAAAATCTAGTAGTACACATTATACACTATACATTATATACACTATACATTATTGTAGTAATTCATGTCATGATTTTATTTATCTACGTTTAAAGTGAGATATTGTTTACATTTTGTATATATTGATAATTCTTTTTAAAGGTTTTTTATTCAAATTAAAATCAATTAATCGAATCCTTTCATTAGAGTAGCGCGTCAAATGTGACACAATCGACTGCCTCTCGTTCGGATTCCCCAATTTTTTCATTATGTTCCAAAGGACAAAAGGCTCAAATTTAAATTGGAAATTGACGATGCGACGACGTAGATAAAAAAGGGCTGATCTCAGATTAAAAATTGACGATGGGAAAGAATTTTGAGCCGAGGGTGTATATATAAATATATATACGAGCCAAGGGTAAATAAATTAAGTTCGACGAAGCCTTTCAATGTCACCGATGAAAGGTAGTTTTTTTAATATTTATTTAGAGTTGGAGTGGACGATTTCCCAGTCTGAAAGATTTTCAATTAAGTGTAAAATCTACTCCCGCTCTCGATTTCCAATTAACTAGAAAGCAATCCCCGGTTTTTTAGGCTTCCGAAGACCGAGACTGCTGAAACCACATCTGAAAATTTACAAGCTCTCGAGTAAATGTTTGCTTTGCGGGTAGAGGGGGGGGAAACTTTTGATTTCGCTTAAAAATTGGAATTTTTTTCTTACGACATCCTATATAAAGTTAATTATATATGAGGTTTCCTTCTAAAAGGTAATATTGATTCGGGAATTTATTACTGAAAAATTGCGATTATAAAATTTTAAACCAATGAAAGTTTTCAATAATGAAAAATATAACACTATACATAATCAAAATGTTAGGTTTGCATGCAAAATTAGGCATTAAAAGTCGTTCAAACAATCAAAAAAGTCACTAGACATTGAAAGTATAATTGATTAATTTTTTTACACTGTGCAAAGTGGCATCTAGAAAAAAAGCCTCAAAAGCTCAAAAGCCCAACAAATAAAGTATTAATTAATCGAAAATCAAACTTCAACCTTTCAACATTTCACTTAATTGCTTTATCTTCCTCGAGTTTCATAAAACAGCTTATATACTCTATGTATATATTTAAATACGTTAAAAAATGGTTATATTATAAATCGATGAAGTATTCCGGAAAATTTATTGCGGAAATGATTCAACGCTTAAATTTAGTATTGGGTCACTCCACGCGAAACAGAGATGTTGTTTTTACACTATCCTAATCGGATAAAGTATTGTGATCGTGCGAAAATTCAACCTTGAGATTTTGACTGATTTGTATCAGGTGTCATCCCCCGATTACGTTTTTATGATTTCTGGAAAATGTCTGTATGTGTGTAAAATCGCTAATAACTCAAAAACCGTTTATCCTATTATAATCCATAAGGCTTTAAAAAAGTGGTACCGGAATTGCTGGTTTAAAATGATATAATAGTGTATTGTTTTATCAAAATGTTGCTACAGTGTTTTATTATCATACGATCAATATTTTTTTTTAGATGAACACAACGAAAATTGTTCATCTTTTGATTTATTTTATTTATACCAAGACAATTTTTTACTTGTCCTTATAGATATTTTTGATTGAAATTGATACTAAAAATGGTTGACTTCTTCAGTTGTGTCAGTGACAATTTTGTTTCATTAAATTTCGTGCTTACAAAAATCTTTTCATAACAGTCTATTTATTATACGTTTATATAATTATAATAAAGGTTATCCACTAAGCTGTGTAATAATATATTTTTTAATGTTGCGTCCGTTACGTGGACTTACCTTGGAATGCTGAAATCTCAGCTTAGACCCTGAGAAAAAAACTTTTAGCGTACGTCGTGTATAAAAAAAGGATAATGTAGAAGCGAGGAAGAGGGTTCTGAAATTTCCTTGTCTTCAAAAAGTAAAAGGAAAAAGTCTAAAGAAATTCCTGAAAAGTTTACGTACGTGAGCAAATAACTCGTCCTTGTCACTTTGACGATAAATTTATCAACTGTGAAAATTATTTCGCAGGAAAAGTGGGCGAAAAATTGCAAATCGCGCTTGTTTTTGACGATTCGACATAAAAGCGGGGAGCTTTCGCCAACAGAAAACTATTAAAAGCTCAACTTGAAAGCTTTGCACAGCGCGATATTGCTTTTTTGGCTTTGTCGAGAGCCTCGTTTTGCCGTTGATGGGAAATGCAAATGCCAATTATGACCCTTTAAACTCGAAATACATATCAAAGTGTTGAAAATATTTAATTCATCATCTGCTAGCTGCAGTGTCAGGTGCTTTCCGGCTGCAAATATAATTTGTATTGAAACGTAAAACTGTTTATACATATATGTATGTATACGTGTTACAGGCAAAATATTAAAATCCCGCATTCTATACAATGCCCACAATGGCCAAGAAGAGTGAATAGTGGTTTAAACTGCTATTCAGGATCAGGTGATCAGATTGATGATATAAAAAATGATTTGGAGAGTTAAATTTATTTTTTTCACACTTAGGCATTTTATACAATGCAGGGTTATCACTAGAGACCGGTCAGAATTGGCATGAACGTAGGCTGCAGGTACAGAAATTGGTTTGCAGGGCCGTATTGGAAATTGTCGTCAAGGCTGAAATATAGGCGAGAAGTATGAAGGAGCGGGAACGGCTTGCAAAAGCTGATGTCATCGAAAAAATCCACTTTTCGAGTTTTACGACTTTCTTCGCGGTCCAAATTATAATCGTTTCCAGGATTTCATGAACTTAATTCTGACCGGTCTCTAGTTATCACACATTGACCGTAATTTTTTTAATTGACAAGATTTTCAAACTAAAACATGACATATCCCGCTCAAGTAAGATAATATCTCCAGGATCATTTGATAATTAATTCAAACGATGTGGAAAAAAATTAATAAGGAACACACATACATATGTAGTAATGGTTAGGTTAAATTATTTTAAAATTTATTTTTACATTTTAATTTCAACCAAAAACAACACTACAACTTTTCTTGTTACGACAAGAGAGCATTTCAAAATATATTATTATAAAATATTCAAATATTTCTAAATTGAGTAATTTTGTAGTATCTATCTTTTGCATTAAATAATAATAAGCATTAAAATTATGTAATAGACAAGCTTACAATTTATATGATGCAGGGATATCACACTTTGACCGTAGCATAATATATCATATTATTTTTTTAATAGTCAAGACTAAATTTCCAAACTAAAACATGACATATCCCGCTCAAGTAAGATAATATCTCCAGGATCATTTGATAATTAAAACGATGTGGAAGGAAATAATAATAAGGAACAAACATAGAGACATAGTAATTAATTCATTATTACATTTTAATTTCAACCTAAAATAACACACTTGTTACGACAAGAGAGCATTTCATGTCAGTTTTCTTTGCGCTATCTGTCTTTAATCCAAATCAATTTTTAAATTGAATAATTTTGAATTTTTTTCAACACCAGCGAGTTTCTATACATTTTGCGTAAAATAAGCATTAAAATTATGTAATAGACAAGCTTACGACCGCGTTAGTTTTGCGAAAGTTAAGCGAACGACGAGAGCGATAAACTTGGTTTACATTTCGTCGGTAAACTTTTACGATGGTAAAATTTGAAACTGTTGACGTGCTGAATATACTCCATATACTGACGTATAATATGTATACGTTTATAGTGTATTTCGAAAGTCATAAGTAATAAATACAGAAAAGCAATAAGCTAAGTATTAAAATTTATCAAATATTTCACCAAATGTTGTGTGTGCCATTTCTCAGAAATAGACACGATACTTTGACATAAGCTCTTTTATAAATATACAAAGAAAAACATACTATATCCTGGTAGCGTTTGAATAGAGCGACAATTTCCTGTCTCGGTAATGACTTGCGAGAAAATCTCAGCAAAAACCCCATTGCTAAAAAAGGTCCATTCAAAATTTATATATCACGTAAAAAATAATACAATACACAGTATATATGTACATAAGTACGATATGGGCCAGGTATCAAATCTTGACAGTGTTAAAATCAATTGACTGGACTGTTAATGAAATATATCTATGTATAATATTATCTTTATTTCGTTTGAAGTTTAAATTCATTTGACTATCGCGACTTAATATGCCATAGAATTTGTTGTATTTGCAATACTTTTTCAAATTTCTGTACTCGTGAACAACGCACATGATACTAAAATAATATTTAATTTCAATATGCTACTCCAAACTGTTTTTACTGTCACTAGTTGACAGTTGCATTAGTATTCGTTTGACACGGTTGTCTACACCAGCAGTCGCCAACCAGTGGTCCGCATTTTTTCATAATCATATTCAGCCGTTCACCATCCACTTGACTCAACCCATTCTTCTCAATTCATCAGCCCATCTTCCACTCGGTCCACCTAGCTTTCTTTCACATCCTCTCGAACACCATTCCAGTATTTATCGCGTCCATCTGCCATCCATTCTTCTCGCTGTGTCCACTTCAACTTTTTTACACGTTCTGCTATATCTGCCACTTTCTTACCCATGTATTCCTCTTACGATCTCTTCTTGTTAAACCGAGCATACATCTTTCAATGCTTCTCTGTGTGCACTAGATCTTACGTAGCATTATTGAATTTAGCATCCAAGTTTCACATCCATACGTCATAACTGGCAGTACGCATTGTTCGTATGCCTTATTTTTTTAAGTATAGCGAAATGTTGAATTTAAAAACAATGTTCATTCTTCCAAAAGCACTCCATCCTAGTTTCATTCTTCGTTTTATTTCTTCTTCTTTACATCCAGTCATACTCACCAATTGTCCTAGTGACCAATTGTCGATAATAAATCATCATCATCATTTTTAGCCCTTCACCACCCACTGCTGGATGAAAGCCTCTCCAATCCTCTTCCATTCCTGTCTATCTTGAGCAATCTGCATCCACTTGACTCCACACATTCTTCTCAATTCATTAGCCCATCGTCCATTCGGTCTACATCCATGTTTCACATCCATGCGTCATAACTGGCAGTTTTAATGCATATATCGTTTATTTATTATAATTTTTCAACTTTTTACAAATAACTTGAAATACAAACACAAGTGTATTTACTATTTCATAATTAGAATGTTATTTTTATGGAAAAAATCATGGTAGTGGCCCGCGAGATTCTGAGTTTAGTGGTCTTATTTTAGTTTATTATCGTGCAAAATGTCTAGTCAATCAATGAACCATCGTATTATCTACACTTTGTCTGGTATTTATACAATGTTGATAGCATCCATGCAATTTTGTGTATCATAAAGTATCCGAGAAATGTTGCACAGTCACGTACGATTGATTGCAACTGCAGTTGCAGTATCGATACAAACACACATGTGGAGCTTTTGGTGCAGGGCTTGGCACGATGCAATATTTGCGCATCACTGCAAATATTGTACATGTACATACATAGGTACATATAAACATGCATTTGCACACACGCAGACAGCTGATTACCTGTACGATCAATATCGAAAGCCATCTGTGCAAAACGTTGCACGGTATGTGTGTGTGTGTATGCAAATCGGTGCATTAGCAAAAGTCGCGCGCACATTCCGGAATCGCACAGCGCTCCGTTTAATTCTTGCATTAAAATTATGAACGAACCTTTACATAAAAATTATTATAGCCAAATGATAAAGCATATCTTTGGGTAGTAGTTAATTTAATATTGTATTTATTAAATACAATAATAACGTGGTAAATGTCATTTTCTGGGATATACATATACAATATAGCGCACTTCATACGTCAATTGTAAAAAAATTGCATCAAAGTATATACATACATATACACATTATTTGGATAGTTATTTGTGCTTAGGACAATTGGTGAATGTGACTGGATGTAAATAAGAAGAAATAAAACTAGGATGGAGTGCTTTTGGAACAATGAACATAAAATAAGGCATACGACCAATGCGTACTGCCAGTTATGACGTATGGATGTGAAACGTGGATGCTGAATTCAAGAATGTTACGTAAGATCCAATGCTCACATAGAAGCTTGGTATAACGAGAAGAGATCGTAAGAGGAATACATGGGTAAGAAGTATGACCAAAGTGGCAGATATAGCGGAACGTATGAAAAAGCTGGTGGATTTATACTGGGAATGGTATCCGAGATGATGTAAAAGAAAGCAAAGTAGACCGAATGGACGATGAGCTGATGAATTGAGAAGAATGTGTGGAGTCAAGTGGATGCAGATTGCTCAAGACAGACAGGAATGGAAGAGGATTGGAGAGGCTTTCATCCAGCAGTGGATGGTGAACGGCTGAAAATGATGATGATGATTTATTATCGACAATTGGTCACTAGGACAATTGGTGAATATGACTGGTAGGATGCAGTGCTATTGGAAAAATGAACATTGTTTTTAAATTCAACATTCCGCTTTACTTAAAAAATAAGGCATACGACCAATGCGTACTGCCAGTTATGACGTATGGATGTGAAACGTGGATGCTGAATTCAAGAATGTTACGTAAGATTTAATGCACACAGAGAAGCATGTAAAGATGTACATATGCTTGGTACAACGAGAAGAGATCGTAAGAGGAATACATGGGTAAGAAGTATGACCAAAGTGGCAGATATAGCGGAACGTATGAAAAAAGCTGGTGGATGTACATATACTGGAATAGTATCCGAGAGGATGTGAAAGAAAGCAGGGTAGACCGAATGGACGATGGGCTGATGAATTGAGATGAATGTGTGGAGTCGAGTGGAGAGGCCTTCATCCAGCAGTGGATGGTGAACGGCTGTATATGACATACATATGTACATATACATCTGTATGTATGTATTGTGATATTTTAAACAGTATCCTGTTGTACATAGTGCTATTTTTAGTACGACACTCGTGTCACTCGTAACAACATTGCTAGAAATCAATATCGGCGAGTGAATCTGTTGCGCAGCTTTCACGTTGACCTTAAAGTGACCCTGAAAAGTCATATGATATAATATTTATGTTTCAATTTATGCAATTCAAATTATAAATAAAATAAATAATACGTTATTTGATTAAATGGCGATGCTGTTAAAATTTTGCCACATAATGCATTCGTTTGTAGGCTTAATTTAATTAAGTACATACATATGTGCATTTAATGCTATTGCAATTTGAATTCAATGTGGTGTATATGAAGTTTTTAAATATGCAATCTATTATATATAAAACTATGACATTTGAGGTTAAGAATTGAGATATTTCCAACGGTATAAACTATAAAGATTATAACATCTACATCTGTACAATTTTTGTATACAAAACGGAAGTTTTAGCAGTGTGATTGTTTAATTGAACAAAGAACGAGCCCGCTGGGAAACTTTTGGTTTTTTTTTTTCTGTGTGACGTCTTTTAAACCTGTCAAGATGGTCAACTTGATTAAAGAAAATGAGAAAAGCGAGGAGGGAAATGCTCGAGGCGATCAAGGCGATTCTTCAATCATTACCAAGAATCTGGTGAGCTTATGTTTTATTCATGATTTTCAATAAAATGTTTATTTTTCATCGAAAAAGTGATTATACACATTTAAATTTTTATTTTATTTCGAACTTTATTTTATGGATAAACGTCATATACCATTGTTTTTCAGACCAGACATGCATTTAATATAAATTCTAATTATTTCACCGTGAGTCACTAGAGCTTTTGAGAATGGCTGCTTTACGTCTATGTATGTGCGCTTCTCAAACCGCAATCCTTTGTCCTGACAAACCACTAACTTCTCTCCAGTGCTTTTGAATAGCTTTTGCCGAGACTCTACTAGCGTTTTTCTTTATAGTACCGCAGAGATTTCACTCAGAATAACTTTTACTATATAACGTATTTTCTGTATTGAACGCTATATACATACATATGTAGATACTCGTTCTATCCACAGTTTGAAAAGAATGTGACAAACGTAAAATAATCATAATTAATTTGTGTCATATTCAAGAAAATTATATCTCCAAAACTAATAAAGCCAAGGGAATGAAAAACAAATAAACAATTTTACACTTCATATTGTCTTATGTTGGTTTTTGCCAAATAAATAGCACTGAGCAACAAAAAATGAAATTTGTCAATTAGCTTTCCTTTATGAGATATGAGCGTTTAAAAAAATGGACAATTTTTACATTTTTTTGATCTTTGCCGTCTGTAACTCAAAATTTAGTACTTTTAGTATTTTTTTTAGTATTTCAAAATGAGTATTGAAAGCAATATTCAAGTGTTTTTACTATTAATTGTGATATTTGAAAGTTTTAAAATATTTACACGTAATCGTCTAGTTTTTTTTTTCTTCGGATTTTTTTTTTTTCAGACCGCAAAAAAGTCAAAAAAAAAAAATGGTAAAATTGTTCATTTTTTTTAAACGCTCATATCTCATAAACAAAATCTAACCAACAAATTCATTCGTATAGTAAACACCACCATATCATCAGAAATAAGATGATATCATATTTAAAATACAATTATTTTCATCATCAAAGCGTTATTGGTTTTTTGAGATAATATATTATCTATAGATTTTGAAAACAGCACCTGTCTTTTAATGACTACTCTCTGTATTAAAGTATTAATGTACATATCTGTATTAATGACTACTCTGAAATAGTAATACGCTAATATGTGTACAGTATAATTTTCAAAAGTTCAAGTATTGTTGATTTAATTGATATCCAATAAGTTTTAAAGACAAATAGTACGACATAAATTTATGTCGTAGATAAGTTTAATTTTTTTGATTTTAAAAATAGTGTTCCAAAAAAATGAAGCGTTTAAAATTGCATATCATTTTGAGACAGTTATGTATTTGATATTACAAATATTAAGTCTGCCAACAAATCTTTTTCAATTTAATTTCCACGAATTTTTTCAAAGATAGCTTTATGGTATTTGTCATAATATTTGACAATATTATATTCGAATATTGAATACTATTGTTGTATGTTTTTTTTCAATTGTATTATTTTAAAGGTTTCAGAGCTTTTTTACTCTAAAAGAAATGGAAATGACAACAAGGAGAATAAACAAATTTTATATAAACATACACATATGTATGTATATACATCCATTGATAAAGAAAACACAATTGTACGTATGTACATACATATTGTAACATTCATTTTGAACATCGTATTGCCGAATTTTGTAACGGCGACCTTTCAACGTAAATACAAAGTTAACATATGTAAGTCCTATTTCACCATAAAAAATATATATAATGATAAATTTTCACGATCATTATTGACGAATTCACCTAAAAATATATTTATTGCGACTTTTTTTTTCCATTGCAAATTAGATTAAATTGAGGCTTTTGGTGAATTTTGCCGCAAATGAAGCGATCGCAGAT
The DNA here is from genome assembly GCA_022651745.1 of Parapsyche elsis. NCBI lineage: Eukaryota > Metazoa > Arthropoda > Insecta > Trichoptera > Hydropsychidae > Parapsyche > Parapsyche elsis. Next base: position 871,676 of record JAGVSN010000079.1, on the reverse strand, counting down.
AAGGAGGGACCGGGATAAATAAATTATTCTTAACGACAACATCAACAGGGTCGAACTGGGAAAACGGTCAGCAATCAACGGGGAATAATGGTCGTAATCAGTAGATCAGACCTCATGAATCATAGAGGCAGGGAAAGGGCAGGTCACTGTTATTAAATCGACCAAGAGAAATAGAGAGAGAGAGAGAGAGAGAAGGGAATTGAGTGAGTTCTCGGTTTCGGCTTCTTACTCGGTGATAGATGAACCCTTGAAAGGAAACTAAATAATAGATTATGTGCCGAAAAGCGCCAACCCTAATTATATTATATAAATAACGTTATATTTTTTTTATTCGGAACGATATAAATTAGATTGTCAGACTTTAAAGGGCATGATATTGAATTTTTTTTTGTGTACGGGCACAGTGGATAATCGAAAATAAAATGTGGTAATAAATCATGTCTACCTATACATACATACATATGTATGTATGTTGAAGATTCCAAAATTTCAAGCCTTTTTATTTATTTGGCCCAAACATGCAATAATATGATTTAAAAGATAGAGTATAGCAATCATTCCATATCAAAGTTAAATTTTTACAGATTCATTTAGTCGAGGATTTACTATGGAATTCATCAAAATTCGAATATTATATATGTACTAGTGTAAGCCCGTTGAATATCAACGCCCGCTGAATTTTAAATAAATTACGTAAAGCGCTTTTTTAATAGAGATCCCCACTAATTGATCGCATGGTTGTAAGTGACAAAAAAAATAATAGTTTTTATAGCGCCATCTAATTGATCCAACGGTAACGATAATTTCGATAATTTAATTAATAACCAGGTCGATAATTTGTTTTATACCTTATTTTATATTATAATTATTAATTATTATACATATAATAATTATAATTTTGTAAGTAAAAAAAAAAAAAAAAAATTATAGTTTTTATAGCATTAGAGCTAAATCGATGAAGGGCGATAGCGAACAGCATCAGTGCGAGTAACTCGAGCCTGGGGTCCTGGGTTCGATCCCCCACTCTTTCTGGTTTTTAAATTATTTTTAGCTCAACTATATATAACGCGGAACTATATAACTAAATATTCAGACAGACGCGCGTTCGGCTATTACATACATACGCTTTGTATGTAATAATATGTATATAATAATACAATAATTATATACATATATAATAGCCCTATTCCGTCTGTCTGTCTGTCTCTCTGTGTGTCTGCTTGCTGATAACGCTCGCTGAGGTAAATAATTAAAAAACCAGAACGTCGCGCAAGTGGGATTTGAACCCGAGATCACCAGTTCGGGACAGTGAACGCTTACGCTATGATCCAAATGGAGGCGATGACGAGCCTGTTACAATTTGACAATATAAATTTTCAATAGGCTCGCGACTTTGCTAAATTTTTACGTTGTTATTATAACGCGTCATAGATGGCGCAACATATTGTTGCATAGGCAACAACTATAAAAACTATTCAATTTAATATTATTTTTTAGTACGGGTACCATAAAGAGTGATAGTGTACAACAAAAAAAACCAATAATTGATTGAAATTAATTCATTTAAACCTTACGTTTCAAATGATTGTTTTAATAACTGTATATTCTCGTTTTGAGTACCTAAATAGATAGGAAAAATAAACCAAAAGTAATGATCGCATATTAGCTCTCCACTGTGCGCCGTTTCGTTTGTACTGTAAAGCTTATTTATGACCGTGTACAGTCAATTATTTTTATATATTTATTTATGCTCAAGTTTATAGGGTGTTTACGAAAGCGCCGAGCAAATTTTAACTCAATAATAAACATTGAACAAACACGCAATGCAAATTTAATTGTAAACGCCGTGTAAAATCACACTCACTCTAGGGAAACTCAATGAAAACATTGTACATATTTATAATACATAGCGAGTTTATATTTGATTTTCCAACAATTTTCTACTATTTATTTATCATAATATTAATATACTTTTTTTGTGCTACAACATTACGCTGTATTTAATTCTAAGCAGACCAAGTTTAATTGTGCGAAAGTTTCTCGCAGTGGAATTGCAAGTTTGTTTCACAATTCGAAGCGTTTACTTTTGCCCGGGCAAAGAATTTAGAACAACTGGCACGGATAGCTGTTCTCCAGCGCCTCTCAAATGAGAAAAACAACATGGATAGTTTGACTCGTGTAACTTTTGCAATATTAATATCCTAAAACGTTCAAACAATACGAATAAACGCTAACGATCGGGTGTATGCCGACTTTGCGCAGAATTTTCGAATTATTGCGGTAGAAATTTAATTTTTAAATTAAAATATACTCACCGACGTTCTCAAATGTGTAATTTATTAAATTAATGTTAAATCAATCATATAGGATTACGTTGAAAATATTTAAAGCGTGTCCAAAATGAACTTTTACCAATTACTAGTACTAGTGTTAAAAATCATATTCTTATGTATTGAAACGTTTAATTGAATCAAGTATTTTAAATAATAAATAATAACGCACCTGTGTAATTTTCGATTACGTGTACTGAATTCGCAGTGTTCGAATATTCCGTATTTTATTATTAAATTTGCAACACACGTTCTTCTCAAATGTTCGTTTTTGCATAGGCGATTGAATTTCGATTTAACGAAGCGTAAAGGTGTGAATAATTCCAATATTGTGCAAAGACGTTCGGTTCGTTTGAACCTTTAAATCACTCAGCTATGTATACATTGAAATGTTTATTAAAATAATAATAATAATAAATAATTAAAATAATATAAAATTGTTGAAAATAATGCACCTATGTACATAAATATGTACAATGCGTTGATATTTAAATTGTATTCACAAATAAAATATTAAAATCATTTAATAATAAATACATTTTTTATATTTAGAAATTAAATTGATTACAATTTACAATACATATTATTAAATAATTAATTACTGCCATCTATGAACTTTTCATAAAACCATTTATTTTTTTTATTAACATTTTAGTATAAATATACTTGCCTATGAAAAATCGAAGTTGTTTTCAAATTTTTATATCTCCAAAAATAATAAGGCTATGGTAATAAAGAAAAATATTTCTTATACTGCATACAATCTTCTTTCTATAGTAATAATAGTTTTGCCAAAACATATGATGACGAATGCCAAAATTAGCGTTTACCAAAAATGCATTTTATAGAGGAATACACACAAATAAATTTGAATTTTTATTTTTTTACGTTTCAAAGCTTTAGAGCAAATATGATTGACTCTTATACTGTTAATATCATTCATATTATCAAAAAGACACTGTGAGCTTTTCGTTCATCGCCGTAAATGACTTAATATAAATAAATACTGAATCAATTTTCTCACTGATAATATCATCGAATAAAAACGGTATGCGTTCGATTGAACATTTCGAATATAGGGAGCTTTCGAGTTAGGGAGCTTTTTCCCCCTGACGTAAGCTCATTTTTCCAATTCGATTTTCCCCACCTCGAAACGAGATTGTCGCATCCGCTTTTCCGAGGATTTTCCGATCGACGACGAACGTTTTACTTCACACCCGAAGAAAAATCACCCCTCGCGCTGTTAACTCACACATAGATGAACCGATAAATATTTTAACTGTTTGCTGAACAGGTTAAGAAGAAAACCGCGTTTAAAATTTACTCGATATAATACAGTGGCGTATCAGTAAATCGCCTTCGAAAAAAATATTATTCTACGCCACTGCTGTTACAGAAAAGCGTGCGCTGAAAAGTTTAAGCTTATTTTCGTTTTTTGTGATTTATTACGTTCGAATCGATAGTAATTTGATATATTCGACAAAAGTTTACTTTCTTTCTTTGTTTGCAAACGATTTCGATGTACAATGATTGATTATTTCGATTACGACATGGAATCGTATTCGTTTTAAAATATATTTATTTTTCCGCAAATTTACTCACCCGAAAAATAGTAACTGATCGTTTTATTAACATGTATATTATAATATCACTTGTAAAAATATTAAAATACTGTTAATAAAATATTAAAAACAAAAATCTAAATTCGATTAGAAAGAATGAATATGTAATACAGTTCGTACTTCGTAATCTTTTGACATTATTATTAAACTAGTGTAAACCTTTTTAATATCAACGGACGTGTTTGACGTAATTGATTACGAGACTAATATTTTCTAATTATAACTCACCCAACCTGGTGATCACGGGTTCAAATCCCACTCGCGACGTTCGTGTTTTTTCAATCAAATTTTAATTTCAGCCTTTACTGTGGTGAGCGTTATCAACAGACAGACAGACAAATGGAATTGGGCTATTATATATATATATATAACTAGTGTAAGTCCGTTAATATTAAATTTAATAGTTTTTAAAGTTGTTGCACCTATGCAAAAATGCGCCATCTACGGCGCGTTATAATATAACGACGTAACAATTTAGCAAAGTCGCGAACTTTCAATCAATTTATATGTTCAAAATAAAAGGGATCTCGCATCATTTGGTTTGGCTCACCGCGTAAGTGCTCTGTTCCGAATCAGTGATGCCGGGTTCAAATCCCACTCGTGCGACGTTCTGGTTTTATTTTGATTATTTACGTCAGCGAGCGTTCTCAGCAGACAGACAGACGGAATAGGGCTATTATATATATACTAGTGTAAGCCCGTTGAATATCAACGCCCGCTGAATTTTAAATATCGTAAAGCGCTTTTTTAATAGAGATCCCCACTAATTGATCGCACGGTTGTAAGTGACAAAAAAATATAATAGTTTTTATAGCGCCATCTATGTATTATAGCAATCCCCACTATTTTTTTTTTACTTTACTATTTATATTATAATTATTAATTATTATATATATAAGAATTATAATTTTGTAAGTGATTTTGTAAAAATCAAAAAAAAAAAAAAATAATAGTTTTTATAGTGCCATCTATGTATTATTAGCAGAGTCACGATCCCTTTTGTAGGTAAAGCAGAGTCACGATCCCTTGTATAGGTAATGTTTAAAAAAAAAAGGACTAAATTGGCTAAGGGCGATAGCGGATAGCATTAGTGTGATTCCTCTCGAGCCTGGGGTCCTGGGTTCGATCCCCCACTCTTTCTGGTTTTTTAACTATTTTTCCTCAACGAGCGTTATCAGCAGACAGACAGACAGACAGACTGATTTCGGCTATTATATATACATATAATATATATATATATATATATATGTATATATATATATAATAATAATATACATATGTACATATATTACAATACTATTTCAATATACATACATACATATGTATGTATGTATGTGTGTATCCTTCAAACGCCTCGAAAGCTGACTTTTTTTCAAACATTCCAAAAGTAGCACCACTTTCGCTGAATCGAATCCAAATTTTGAACACATCCCCGCGGGGACTTGGTTCACTATTTCGCCAAAAAACTTTAAATATACGGTGACCTTGGCACGTACGACCTTCTTCACTTCTTCGCTGCGAATAAATTCACTTCGCGCGAGCCTACCAACTCCGCTAAAGAAGAACAAACAACAATCGTACATTTTCCCCGCGAGCAGAGGGCGTTAGTCTCGTTGAATCTACACTCCTCCCCCCCTCCTCTTTACACCTCTTCTACCCCTCCCAAAACATCCAAAATCGGCAAGATAATAACTCTCCAAAGACACGGCCCTAGATTCTGGCCATTGTTTGGCCAAAACTGAGCGCGCCTGTGGAAGTGGAGCAATCACCCTCACACAACTAAGGGATGCTCATTGTTTACAACAGGCCTCGAATATATACCCTTATTACATTCTAGACGCGTACGCGTATCTATGGTGTGTAAGTTACGGGCAAAGTGTGAAATTTCGTAAAAATACGTAGGAAATTTTATCATTTTTGACGGTGGCGCACTCCATATGGATCGTTGTCGCTTCACTATTTGACAAACATTAATTAATAATAATAATATTTAAATCAATTCTAATCAACCCATGGAACAAGCAGGGTTCAGGACCAATTTCAGCACAATGGATCATCTTCAGGTGGTAAGTGAATTGGTTGAGCGCGCGAATGAATATCGCCAACCACTATGTTTAGGTTTCATCGACTACGAGAAGGCGTTTGTCAAACAGCCGTACTGGATGCCCTCCAGAAACACGGCGTTGCGCAACCGTACGTCAGTCTGCTAGCTGCCATCTACAAAAAGGCAACAGCCTCAGTTTGTCTCTTTGAAGACACGGAGCAATTCGGTATTGAGAAAGGTGTTAGGCAAGGAGACACCATTTCTCCTAAATTATTCAATGCGGTGCTCGAGGACATATCTAGGTCGGTGGAATGGCACAAAAAAGGGGCCAAGATTAACGGAAGACACTTGAGCCATCTAAGATTCGCTGACGACATAGTTATAGTTGCATGTAACTCAGTAGATTTACAAAATAGGTTAACAGAATTAAGCAACGAAAGTATGAAAGTAGGCCTAAAAATTAATTTTAATAAAACTTGTTTAATAAAATGTTTGATGAATTCTGCACGCAAAGCGTAGTCACAGTAGATAATCATATTGTAGAGATAGTTGGTGAATATGACTGAAGGTAAAGAAGAAGAAATAAAACTAGGATGGAGTGCTTTTGGAAAAATGAACATAGTTTTTAAATCCAACATTCCGCTATGCTTAAAAAATAAGGCATACGACCAATGCGTACTGCCAGTTATGACGTATGGATGTGAAACTTGGACGCTAAATTCAAGAATGATACGAACGATTCAGTGCACACAGAGAAGCATGGAAAGATGTATTTATGCTTGGTATAACAAGAAGAGATCGCAAAAGAAATACATGGGTAAGAAGTATGACCAAAGTGGCAGATATAGCAGTACGCGTGAAAAAGTTGAAGTGCAATGGGCTGGACACATAGCGAGAAGAATGGATGGCAGATGGACGCGAGAAATAGTGGAATGGTATCCGAGAGGATGTGAAAGAAAGCAAGGTAGACCGAGTGGAAGATGGGCTGATGAATTGAGATGAATGTGTGGAGTCAAGTGGATGCAGATTGCTCAAGACAGACAGGAATGGAAGCTAAGAGTCAAATTAGGGAAAACTAATTAGTAAGTTTAATCATTATTGAAATGTAAGTTATCCTCGTGATATTTCTTAACGTTCGACAGTTTATTACTAAAAAGTATTATAAAGCCTTCATCCAGCAGTGGATGGTGAATGGCTGAATCATTTAGAATATTTAGATGATGATGATATTCAAAATGAAAATAATGTTGCTCATTTATGAAATGGACAGCTGTAAGAAAAAAGTTATCTTTATGATATGTCTTAATGTCTGACAGCTTATTACTAAAAAGTATTATAAAGATTAATTAATCTAACACAGATATAGAAATATAATTAATTTTGATTTTGGATGACAGCGAGAGCCGCGGGTTTTCATACAAAGTGCCACATGCGGCTCCGGAGCCGCCGTTTCGTATGGTCGTCAACCTTTTTTGGTAGGTTTGCGAGCCGCAACATATTATCTTCGGATTATATATTCAAAATGAAATTAAATGTTGCTCATTTGTGAAATGGATAGCAGTAAGAAATCGTGATATTTCTTAATGTTCGACAGTTTATTACGAAAAAGGAATTATTGAAAAACGATTTAAAGCTTTTTATAGCCATGGAGTTATGTAGAAATATGTAGGATTCATTTTGATGTTGTGTAAATTGTGTTTCGCGCAAAACGTTGGATGACAGGGAGAGCCGTAAGGTTTCATACAAAGAGCCTCATGAGGCTCCGATGCCGCCGGTTCACGACATACGTGGATTGCACTTTTAACCACTGAGATCGCCTGCATTTATAATGTGGCATAAAACATTTGTACAATGTTCATGCAAGTAATTGTTCTTAGGTTTCAGCCGGTCACATTGGTGAGATTGAAAAATGAAGACTGAAGGCACTATATAAAATGACTAGGCATTTTATACAGTGCTCGGATTTCACACTTTGCCCGTAACATGTATATTGTCAAGGGTATGTGTGTGTATTTTTTGCTCACCTTACCGTAATAACCACAGTAATAATTCATGTCGGAGATAATAAAGGAAAGTGTGTGTGTGTGTGCGTGCACTCATGCTGTGCGGATCAGTGCCGGATTATCCACAATATTTATTATTTAAGGTTTTGTTTTATTGTCGCTTGTGTACATAGGTGTGTGAATTTGCATTTAAAAAGATTCATTAAAGCGTATAACATGTTTCAATTTGAAATTGCCCGAATGACACTGTCATACTTTTCCACGTTTGAAAATATGCTCTTTCTATTATCATGTGATATATGTAAAATAGGTACTGAAATATTACTGAAAATATGTATAAGATTCAATTTTCTTACCGGAAAAGTTAGGATATCAAAACAGCGTTTATTTACGATGCAAACTTTCTTCGAATTTCTCAGAACACGATATTTCAACTTTAGCTGTTTTAAAATCAAGAACAGATTTATATTTTCGATATACATAAATAAATTCTTGTACAGATAAATTTGATCTTTTTAATAAAGTTAAGTAAAATTTCATTTGTTTATACATATTAATTATTTATTGCATTACACACACCGGGTCAAATATGTATGTAGATTATTATTGACAGTGTTACAAACAAACGTTAATACAAAATTTCAATACAATTCCTGACAGACAGTTAAACATAGACAGACTTTAGCTCATTTTATAGGAGGGGCTCGCTTAACATACATGGAAAATTCTTGGATTATTCCGTATAACGAGCTATAAAACCGATGTTTTAAGGTTTAAATATTATTATATCTATATTTAATAGGCCTATTCCGTCTGTCCGTCTGTCTGGCTGTGTGTGGGTGTCTGTCTTCTGATAACGCTCGCCTTGGTAAATAATTAAAAAAAATCAGAACGTCGCACTAGTGGAATTTGAACCCGATATCACTGATTCGGAACAGAGCGATTATGCGGTGAGCCAAACCAGATGATAATAGGCAGGATAAAAATAGGTTCGAGAATTTGCTAAATTGTTACTTTGTTGTATTATAACGCGCCATAGATGGCGCATTGTTGCATATATGCAACAACTATTAAATTTAATATTATTTTTCAGTACGGGTGATGAGAAACCGCTCCGTTGATATTCAACGGGCTTACACTGGTATTGTTATATTTGAAAATCATAAAATTTTCAATATTCTATGTATGTATGTATGGAAAAATGCAAGATTTCCAATTTCCAATAAGCGTGCGCCTATATTATGTGAAAATTGTTTCTTATAAGAAAATTTGGTGTAGGATAAGTCGATTTATTAATCGTGTTGACGTGTCAAATTGTCACGAATTTCTTCAATATATTACCAATGTAATAACCATATACATACATTCTCCTTTAATATTTATTGCCCCCTCCTTTCAAATGAAACTATCTCGATATTTTCCCTAGTCAGTGGCGAAACGAATGATTTAGCACCGGTCGTTTTTCGGGTATGAAACGAAATGTGACCCTTCTTTGGCCCCTTTGACAAATCGAAATCTTTTGTGTGTGTGTGTTTTTTTTTTGTGCTGAGCTGAAACTTTTTCTGAAACGCTTTCAGGTGGCGATGCAGAAGCGAGACGTGGTCTTGGGCATTGTGCTGGGTACTTTGGCCCTGCTGGGACTTCTGGCCCTGGGGTACTTCGGGTACAGGCGCACCAAGGAGAAAAGACGCAAGAGGGGTGTCCTGGCAGATGCTGAGGATACCGATGAATCCGGATGTGCAGTCAGGTAAGAATGTACCAAAAAAAAAAGTAACACTTTAGAGCGGAATTCCACTGGGACACCAGATTTTTATTTTCATTTAATTTTGCATCCTTTTTTGGCAATTTATCAGGGAAACTTATTGAAGATCTAGCGGAACCCAGTAGAATCCCAGTCTTACAGAAAATACCTGAAATAAGGACTTTAATACAATCGCGTCCGTCTTCTATCCTTATTGAGAGCAGGGAGGGAGATTAATGATTGTGTAGATACGAAAGATTTTTTTAGATTATGCTCATTTTGCGGAACCGTCTCACATCCAAGTTAGATAAATTGACAAATTTTAACATGAATCGACCGATTTGCATTTATAAATATTCAGATTTTGCCAATGACCACATTTAGGGTCGAAAACCTACGAGAAAATCTTTCAACCTTCGTTCAGCCGTTCACCATCCACTGCTGAATGAAGGCCTCTCCAATCCTCCTCTATTACTGTCTGTCTTGAGCAATCTGCATCCACTTGACTCCACACATTCTTCTCAATTCATCAGCCCATCTTCCACTCAGTCTACCTTGCTTTCTTTCACATCCTCTCGGATAACATTCCAGTATTTTTCGCGTCCATCTACCATACTTTCTTCTCGCTATGTGCCACTTCAACTTTTTCACACGTTCCGATATATGTATGTATGTATCTGCCACTTTCTTCATCCTATCCATTTCATAAATGAGCAACATTTAATTTCATTTTGAATATCATCATCATCATTTATAGCCATTCACCATCCACTGCTGGATGAAAGCCTCTCCAATCCTCTTCCATTCCTGTCTGTCTTGAGCAATCTGCATCCAGTTGACTGCACACATTCTTCTCAATCCATCAGCCCATCGTCCACTCGGTCTACCTTTCTTTCTTTCACATCCTCTCCGATACCGTTCCAGTATTTATCGAGTCAATCTGCCATCCATACATTTTGCTATATCTGCCACTTTGGTCATACTTCTTACCCATGTATTCCTCTTACGATCTCTTCTTGTTATACCAAGCATACATACATCTTTGTAATACCATGCGTCTCTGTGTGCATTGGATCTTACGTAGCATTCTTAAATTTAGCGTCCAAATTTCACATCCATACGTCATAACTGGCAGTACGCATTGGTCCTATGCCTTCTTTTTTACAGAGACCTTTCTGGTCACTAATAAATTGTCTTGGGTAGAAATAACTATCAACTATCTACTGTGACTTCCACTGATCTATCGCCTGGAATTATACTGTACTTCAGTATAATATAATATTTCAGTTTGATCGCGCACGTTGTAGTGAAACTTTTAAGCCAGCAGTCGTACGGCAACTTTTGAAAATTTCTTAAAAATAATAGCACGCACTTTTTGCGACAAACACTTTACGATTATTAAGTAGTCTATATTCAAAATTATAATTTTATTAAAAATTTTAGATTTTATTGTATAGGTAAATTAAAAAAAAATTAAGATTGGAATCTGTCGCACCACATAAAAAAAGTGTTATATCCGTTTGTCAAATGAAATGAAGGGGTTTTTTGGGTAGGGGGAAGGAGTATGAGGGGTAAAAGAGGTAAGGGAATAGATCGGTCGTAACCCGAGGTATGGCAGTGACGCCTCTTTGAACGTTTTATCTGGATGGCTCTCACGTAAGGTCGTTAAATGGCGAAAAGGAAAAATTGCCATAGTAGTGTGTCCCCACTCGCCTTTATGTGTCCTTTTTTTACGTGCGTCTTAACCTTTTAAGTGCCGGCGAGTGTGGCCTATTGCTCGTGTGGATTGAGGCAAAAATAAAGCGGCACGTTTCAAATATTGCAACGATTTTGGACTAGAACGTGTTCGCTCGGAAACTTTCATTAATATTGTGAAATTTGTAATACTCGAGCGTAAAGTAAAGCGCCAGAGGGTAAAAGTTAAAAAAAAATAGTTGAAACTTTGGAAATATATCTTAAAAAAATCTCGATGAGGTTTTTAGAGAGTCGATAGTTTTTTCAGTGGTTGTCAATGTAAAACTTTGCGCCATGAAAATCAGATAGTTGACAAAATTATTTTATCATATTTAAATACATGACTTTTGACTGTATTTGGCATATAAATTAATAAAAAAAAATCGGTTGTGGCCAACCCATGACTTTATCCATACATTTGAGGAATACAAACAGTAACGAAAACAATTTTGAAACTTGAATAGTCAAAAATTAAATTTTGCTCGCACGTTTGAACGTAGCGAGCAATGACCGAACGCATCACAATAGGAAACAAACAATTTTCAACGCATACTGAAACACGATCAACCGTCACTTTTACACTACCGATTTTGATGAGTTTTTTTTTTAACTCACTATTGCTATAATAATTCGAATTTTATAATATTATAAGGATTCACAATATATAAAAGGCCGAAAACAACAAAAAAAAAAAATTGTGCAACTACCATTTCCGGTAAGCAAATTGTGATCAAAACCTCATCAACTTTTTCGCCTAATGTGAAAACTATAAACTTCCAGTTGACTGATTTTAATGATTTATTTTTTCGTAACTGGATATTGCTTTAAGGATTTTAATATTACAATATTATGAAGATACCAAATATTTAAAAGGCCGAAAAAATAAAAAGCAAAAAATCGTTCAAGAGTAAACTGCCACTTCCGGTTGGCGGATGTTGACCAAAATCATAATATCTCTTACACCTTACGTGAAAATAATAGATATGAAATTTCAGCTTGATTAACTTGATAGTTACAGAAAAAAAGTTAAAATTAAAAATTACACCGACATATGAGTCGCCTAGTTCCAAATCCCGATAAGTCCATAAAACTCACTTCTGCTACAGACTTATTTGCTTGATGGCGTTTAAAACTCATTTAAACTTAATTTTGTTGATATTAAACAAAATATTGAGATTAGAAACATGGGCTTATCGTTGTTTGTTTCTAAATATGGCTTTTATAAGCTTTTATCATAGTGCAATTGTCAGTTTTTGAAACTAACACTGATTTTCAATATTTTTTTACGACGCACTTGGCGGTATTTGGAATAATTCAAGTATAAGGCATCGTTTGAAAACATTCTTAGAACCAGAAAATATTTTATCCTCGTTTTTTATATATTGTGGACTTATCGGGATTTGGAACTAGGCGACTCATATGTACATACATACATATGTACATATGTACGTACATACATTTTCCAGAAATCGTGAAAACGTGATCAACTATAAATAAGCAATAATTTCTATTTCACATAATCTTAAGTGTAACTTTGTATTGTGGCGAAAAATTTCAACGAATTTGACAATTAATTAATTTTTTCCAGACAGTGGCGCTTAATGGGTTGACAGAGTGATATTTTTTTTCTCGTTAAAAAGGCGAGTGTCACAAGATGGTCACATTAAGCTCGTTTATTTACAAAGACCACGTAATATAAAAATGTCAAAAAATCTAATGTACGAGCAGTTACGCAATAATGCCAAGAAGTTATGTCGTGTCAACGCAACATTCCGGATGTAATGGATATAAGGGTCGCATTTTTTAACCACATTGTACACTTTTAATATAAAAAATTTTGTCCGCAAGGTAAACTACGATGAAATTTCAAGTGCAAGTACACATTTTTTGTATGAAATTATTAATGCATAATTGTCCTTGCTAAAGTCAAAGTGTAAAGTTGTATAAAATGCCTAAAATAGGCAAGCAAACTGGAAAGTGTACTACGATTCACATAAAATGAAATAGAAATTTGAGTAAGACTGGTTATCAGCTGGTTAATTAAATCATTTCATACTTTTTTTTCTAAAATAACTAGGCATTTAATGCAATGCGAGAATTTCATACTTTGCATGTATGCATATACAGTATTGTAGGTGCAATGTTATAGATTTGACGAACTTTTATTTAAATGCCGTCAGCGGTGAGTAAAAACGCTAAGCTGATTGCCAAACGTTACGCTTGAACTAAACGTGTACGGTTTAATTTTGAAAATATTCTATTGAATGATGAATGGATGTTATTTATACATAAAATGGAGAGAAACGGTCGATTCGATTCATTCAAATGTATTTTATTTTATATGGAGAATATTATGCGATGTGAAAAAAATAACAAATAATCATCCCATTGAGGGGGAAAACGTTGAATAAATTTAGCCGTGGCAAAATTTGCAAAAGCCGAGCGTCAATTTTTGGTCTGAGCAAATTTGAGGACATCTGATAACGACCCTTTGTGCTCCACGACTTGAGGCGAATATCGTGTTCTTTTCATTCCACAGACAACCACCCCTAAATAGGGTGGGTTTCAAACGGCGAAAAGGGTTTTGATTACATCGACGCAACGCGAGCAAATGAATCGCAATTTGGCAAACACTGGTAATATACATACATATGTATATAATATTTCGATATGAGGAAAAAGTAGCGTTTTTGCTTACTTGGATTCGTATTCGCCTAGCGAAGAAAGCGTGCAAATATCGCGCGTTGAATGTGGTGGGGAGTTGTATCGCATAAGTGGCGCTGCCTACACCATTAGCGATTTCGTACCGGAATCCGTCGCGAATTCGTCACGAATCAATTTGGTGGACAAACTGTTCGAAACGGTGAAGAAGTATCCCATGATGTACGATCTGACTTGATAGGTTATGTCAGAGTGATATAAACCAGATGATTTCATCAACAGTCAGCCGATCCTTGATGACACACCGTTATAAATTACATTCAACAATAAAATTATGTAACTAACCATTCATATAAATATGCGGCCAATTAGAGCTTAAGCATAAGAGCTTCGTCCTCATTTGAGGAGTCCATGTCGGAATCGTGAGTGAAATACAAACGTTGCGAAAGCGAGATGGTATTTTGCTATTCGCCGGATGAGTCTCGAATGGCGCTGCAGTCGTACTAAGTGTGCGCACCACAGTATTTCACTATTCGCCCGTTGAGTGTCGAATGGCGTTGCAGTCATGCCATATAAATCTCAGCCTTTAAGGAGACGATTTTACCAAAACGTGACGTTTTTGTTTATCATTGAATTGCTATTTTATCAAAATATATTGTTTTTCAAAATAGGTGATAACTAAATTTTATTTTTGATACTACGAGCTCTGGCAATATTTTTGAAATTTTATTTTTGAGTGACGAAGATATTCTGTATTTAATTTTTTTTTTTTTTTGATTGATTATAATTATCTCAAGAGGATTCTGTATTTGATTGTTTTAATTAAAATATTGTAATTGCAATTTATCCTAAAATGCACGATTACTTCAGTTGCGTCAGTGACGATTTTATTTTCCCAAATTTGATGATTTAGAAATGGCCTTTCTTGACAGTCTTTCTACAATTAATATAGAGCTGTTATAGATGTTTATAATTAACATAAAAGTTACTAAACATGTTAATATGTAGTAAAATTTTCTCAAATGTTAAATGTATGAACTTTCTTTATCAATTCATTGAATGGAAAATACTTTTGTTTGAATTTGAAAAGAATATAAATAAAGTTTCTCATTTCGATGGCTTTCGCTTGTTTTAAATAGTTTGACCTACTTTTGGTTATTTTTGCGAAATGTTAACATAAAGGTCTGAAAGTTTATGCAGTCTTACGTTTTGTGAAATTGTCAATATGATACTCTCTATTGTTGTAGAGTTTATGTCAAAAACATTCATTGCTTTGAATCTATCCACTTCGCTTATATTGAATAACTTTCTGTAGTACCAGGCATCGCACGGGTAAGAAATAAAACTGAACTGGCAATACTATATTATCTGTATTGTCAATGTCATATAAACAGAACTTTGTATGGTAGGTACCTGAAAGAAAAATGTAATCAAATGTAATGTAGTGTTAGTATCTCTGCAAAGTTTGATTCAGGTTAGTCAAACGGTGTGGGAATCTGTAGGGAATAAACAGAAAATAATTACTTGTGAAATATGTGCACTTTTCTTAGTTTCCGTACAATTTTGAAGTGCTACTTCAGACGGTCAACAATTTTTCATACTAGTGTCGAGACTTGGCGCAAAAAAGTAGCACGCTATTGCTTTCAATGTAGTACTTTTGAATGTGACTGAAAATATATAAATATATTAAGTGTAATAACCATACAATTGTTATTAAAAAAATTATAAATTCGAAATTTTGTTCTAGAAAAAATAAAATCAGTCACGCAGTATATGGTAATTTTTAAGATTGTTTTATTTAACATTTTGTCGTAAATTATGATTTAAAAATATTGAATCTTATACTTAATAGTTCATAGTTATTTATCCCTAGGACAGTTGGTGAATATGACTGGTTGTAAAGATGAACAAATAAAACTCTGATGGAGTGCTTTTGGAAGAATGAACATTCCGCTATGCTTAAAAAGTAAGGCATACGACCAATGCGTACTGCCAGTTATGACGTATGGATGTGAAAGGTGGATGCTAAATTTAAGAAGGTTAAGAAGAGATCGTAAGAGGAATACATGGGTAAGAAGCATGACCAAGTGACAGATATAGCGGAACGTGTAAAAAAGTTGAAGTGGCACATAGCGAGAAGAATGGATGGCAGATGGACGCGATAAATACTGGAATGGTATCCGAGAGGATGTGAAAGAAAGCAAAGAAGACCGAGTCTGATCCAGTTACTGGATGCATACAGACTGGAACTGCATCCAGTTACTGTATGCTCAAGACAGACAGGAATGGAAGAGGATTGGAGAGGCCTTTTTCCAGCAGTGGATGATGAACGGCTGAAAATGATGATGATGATGATGACATTGACTATTAATTATAGCATATATTAAAAAAAGCATTAAATTATAACATAAAATGATTATGATACTAACATAGTTAAAACGTTAAGATATTATCGTGAAAAGGTTTAAAAGGAGTAGCTAAGTATATATTCACAAAGAGAAACATTTATATTTGATACAAATTTATTTAACAGTGTGATTTTGTTTACAATTTTATCACAACGAAACAGTTGGAGTGTTTATTTTTACGAATTTCGTTTTAAAATAACCAAAACCCGAACGGTGTGTTAATATTTTAAAGCTTTCGCAAGATTGAAGTAAGCTTTGTACGAGATTGCCGTTCGTTGTGAATGCATAAAGTCGTTCCGGCTTTGCGTTGAATTTATACAATTTTAATTTACACGAGAGTGTTAACAAAAAATAAGTAAAGCTAATAAAAAATTTAACGCAAATTTTTGTTTCGTTTCAAACCTAAGCTTATACTACATATGTACATATTCAATGTATGATGTTTGACCACAAAAGCGCTGAATTCAATTTAAACAGCAAACGTTGCACGTTAACACGTATTTTCTTATCAAATTTATGGCATTTCGGAGCGCGTTCACGTGCAACATCGGTTTAAACTTGCATTTTCCGCACAGATGCATTTAACTGCACCAAAACGTGTCTTGTCCGTGTTGCGAAATATCGCACGTACCCACTTTACCACTTGGATTATGTTGTCCACATATCATAAATTGGCTACTACTGATTTTTGGCCGTTGAAACCTTTTCTGTATTTTTTTATAAACACAGACAAAATTAAAAGTTCATTTTTAGAAGTTTTTTTTTAAATTCCTTTCATATTAATTGGCAACGATAAATTATTCCTTAAATTTCAATATAAAAATAAAATAAAACGACATTGTTGTGAGGCAAAAAATCAAAATTTTAAACGAAACGATTTCAACGACTGATACTGTATCGCTAACTCATAAAAAAAGGCTTGGGGCTCAAATATCAATATATTTAGTTAAAAAAAATTTAGCCGTTACTTTAATTCTTAACGTGTGAAAAAGTTGAATTGACAATGGGCTGGACACATAGCGAGAAGAATGGATGGCAGATTAACTCGAGAAATATTGGAATGGTATCTGAGAGGATGTGAAAGAAAGCAGGATAGACCGAGTGGATGATAGGATGATGAATTGAGAAGAACGTGTGGAGTCAAGTGGAAGCAGATTGCTCAAGACAGAGAGAAATAGAGCAGTGGATGGTGAACGGCAACTCACTCGGTCAACTTTGCTTTCTTTCACATCCTCTCTGATCCTCTCTCCGTCCATTATTTTCGCAGTGTGTCCAGCCCATTGCCACTTCAACATTTTCATACGTTCTGCTATATCTGCCACTTTGGTCATACTTCTTATCCATGTATTTCTCTTACGATCTCTTCTTGTTATACCAAGCATACATCTTTCCATGCTTCTCTGTGTGCACTGGATCTTGCGTAACATTCTTGAATTTAACATCCACGTTTCGCATGCGCACGTCATAACTGGCAGTGTGTATTGGACGAATGCCTTATTTTTTAATAACTATTTTCATCCTTAAAAAAGCGCTCCATCCTAGTTTCATTCTTCGTTTTATTTCTTCTTCTTTACAACCAGTCATATTCACCAATTCACTAATTGTCCCAGGTCAGCGTTTCCCAAACTATGGGTGGCGAGCCGATTTTTAGTGGGTCGCGAAAAATTCAAAGCAAAGCAAAGCATCCGAATTTTAAAAACAAGCCACTAGAATTTTTTGAAAGACAACTGGAACAGCTTAAGTCGTCGAAATCGAAGTTTTCGCATTACACCAGCATTAATGAAAAATCTCTCCACGCCTCCTTCCTGATTAGTTTGCAAATCGCGCAAGCTAGTAAGCCGCACACAATTGGCAAGACTTAAGTGCTAACACCAAATAAAAGACACGGCTGGAATTTTATTCGATGATAAGAGCAAGAAAGAAGTATAGAAGTCGAAACGATTTCACTTATAATATGATTGCATGCAGAATCGACGGAATGACCCAGTGGGCAGAAGATGAGCCGATCTAAAGAGTTAGTGAGACATTTTTAGAATTCTTAGAGTTCTCATTGCAACTGGATGAGTCCACGGATGTACAAGGTTTATCCCAGCTGTTTGTTTTCGTTAATTATGAGTTATTTAAAAATAAATAAAACTCTGGATATTTTTAAGTATAAAAACAGTATTCAAACACCCCCCCCCCCATCATGTCCATTAAAACTAAGTGGGTCGCGAAAGTTTGTCCTTCTAAAACAGTGGTCGGGAACCGGCGGCTCCGTTTATAATCCAACACTTTTCGTAAAATAAAATAAATAAATTTGTTTTGATTGCGTTGATTTTTTTTTACATACTTGCCTTCCTTTAATATGGATCCAGAGAAAACATAAAACCAAACTATGACAAATTGAGTCAAAAATATCCATTTTTTGGCTTTTGCGGTCTATAACTCAAAATATAGTATCGCTGTGCTCAAAGTGAGTATTGAAATCAATAGTCATATATTTTTTCTATTGATTATGATTTTTTATTGCTTTAAACTACTCATCGGATCATTATCGGATTCGAATTCAGTGGGTCAAAATTAGTAAAGATTGACCAATCTCCGCTCTGGGTTTTACAAAACGTGATTTTTTGTTGCTCAGTGTTTATTCGAACGTCAGGTAGCCATTTTGCGTCTCGACGCTTTTTGGTTCCACATACAATTTTATTGTGAAAAATTTTTTCCTCGATGAAATTTGTGAAAAATTCATACCGTAATCAATTAAGTGACGAAAGATTTAATGCACCGATGCAATTGAAGAACACTAAATACGTTCCGAATTTATGTAAATTGTTCGAAAATGTACCAGTTCAAAGGTCGCATTAGCTTTTAAAAATAACATCAAAATCCGTATATGTAGGTATGTGTATATATATTTTTTTTTATTAAATAATATGTGGCGGCTCCGAAAATTTGTCATTTTTTTTGGATTTTTCGCTGATTTGGCTCCGGGCTCCAAAAAGGTTGCCGACCACTGTTCTAAAACGTGGGTACTAAAAAGTTTGCGAAGCACTGTCCTAGGTCGATAATAAATATACATAACTAGTACGTTTTCTGACGCGTGAGCAGGCCCGTTCCCGTTCCCGATCCCGATCCCGTTCCAGATCCCGTTCCCGATCCCGTTCCCGATCCTGGTCCCGTTTCCGTTCCCGTTCCTAGTACGTTATCTGACGCGTGCGCAGGCCCGTTCCCGTCCATCCCCGGCACGATCACAATAAGTCCTGAAAGTTTCATCGCGATCGGTTGAGTGGTTTAGGAGCCTATAAGAGACAAACAAACAGACAGACAGACAGACAGACAGACATTGATTTTTATATACATACTAGCTGACCCGGCATGCGTTGCAATGCCCGATACCGTTCCCGTTCCTATTACGTTATCTGACGCGTGAGCAGGCCCGTTCCCGTCCATCCCCGGCACGATCACAATAAGTCCTGAAAGTTTCATCGCGATCGGTTGAGTGGTTTAGGAGCCTATAAGAGACAGACAGACAAACAAACAGACAGACCCGAGACATTGATTTTATATACATACCTAAAGTTTCTCGCGACCCGGCAGACAAACAAACAGACAGACAGACATGCATACTAGCTTGGCAAATGCCCGATACCGTTCCCGTTCCTATTACGTTATCTGACGCGTGAGCAGGCCCGTTCCCGTCCATCCCCGGCACGATCACAATAAGTCCTGAAAGTTTCATCGCGATCGGTTGAGTGGTTTAGGAGCCTATAAGAGACAGACAGACAAACAAACAGACAGACAGACATTGATTTTTATATACATACTAGCTGACCCGGCATGCGTTGCAATGCCCGATACCGTTCCCGTTCCTATTACGTTATCTGACGCGTGAGCAGGCCCGTTCCCGTCCATCCCCGGCACGATCACAATAAGTCCTGAAAGTTTCATCGCGATCGGTTGAGTGGTTTAGGAGCCTATAAGAGACAGACAGACAAACAAACAGACAGACAGACATTGATTTTTATATACATACTAGCTGACCCGGCATGCGTTGTTCCCGTTCCTAATGCCCGATACCGTTCCCGTTCCTATTACGTTATCTGACGCGTTTAGAGCAGGCCAAACAAACCAGACAGTCCATCCCCCGGCATGCGTTGATCCCGATACCGTTAAGTCCTGAAAGGCCCGTTCATCGCGATCGGTTGAGTGGTTTAGGAGCCTATAAGAGACAGACAGACAAACAAACAGACAGACAGACATTGATTTTTATATACATACTAGCTGACCCGGCATGCGTTGCAATGCCCGATACCGTTCCCGTTCCTATTACGTTATCTGACGCGTGAGCAGGCCCGTTCCCGTCCATCCCCGGCACGATCACAATAAGTCCTGAAAGTTTCATCGCGATCGGTTGAGTGGTTTAGGAGACTATAAGAGACAATCAAACAGTCAGACAGACAGACAGACAGACATTGAATTTTATATACACACTAGCTGACCCGGCATGCGTTGCAATGCTCGATACCGTTCCCGTTCCTAGTACGTTTTCTGACGCGTGAGCAGGCCCGTTCCCGATACCGTTCCCGTTCCTAGTGCATTATCTGACGCGTGAGCAGGCCCGTTCCCGTTCCCGTTTTTACCCGGCTTTTTTTCACAGGAACCATCCCCGGCATGATCACAATAAGTCCTGAAAGTTTCATCGCGATCGGTTGAGTGGTTTAGGAGCCTATAAGAGAAAAACAAACAGACATACAGACAGACAGACAGACAGACATTGATTATTATATATATAGAAGATATAAAAAGAGGAATCGATACGATATCGCCACACAAACGGACCCACAGTAGACAGTGGTACCTAGTTGGACCGGTTATTTTGGAGAGTGTTACCCCATACCCTAACCTGCTTCAAAACCGCCCCCATTCCCTTTGTGGGGTTTCGAAGCTCAACCCCACCTGGTCGAGTTTTACCCCCACTCCAACCCCCCCCCCCCTCTCCCCCCCCTACCCCCCCCCTTCCTCTAGGTTAGGTAATGACCGAGTGACGTAACAGTTTACCGCAGTGTCTCACTCGACGCCGGTTTTCGCCGGTTTTCGGCCGCTTTCACCGACTTTACGCAGCCGGAAAGTTTTCCCGCGCTTTTCCGCGTTTCCGCGTGTTCGTTTGTGTGTGTGTGTGTGTGTGTGTGTACACATGTGTGTGTGTGTGCGATAGAGCTTTTTTTTAATAACATGCTTTGACATAATTGGACATTCGACCGATACAAAAGTTTTCGAACGGTAAAGTTTTGTTTTTCGTTCGATTTTAACAAGTGTTTATGTTTATCATGTTCGACATTTTGAAGAGGACGACCGAAAGGTAAATACAATACGATAACTGACGAGGATGTTGAAAATAAACGTTGAAAATAATATTCCGATGCACTGAAAGTTTAACGGTCATTCGGCGAATTCGTCAATTCCGTTAACTGTAATGCATTTAAAATATACGGCTTGAGTTAATTTTTCTAAATTGAAATACCGAAACCGAGCTAGAACTTTCCTTACTACGCAGCAGTTCCTTTATGATTGTAGCGTTTTGAATCATTCACTAAACAATGTTTAGTTTGGAAAAATTGAATTTATATAAAAATGCGTCATCATCACCTCAAAGTTAAGTGAATGTGATTTTAAATTTTAAAATGTTCAATGTGTTAAAAATATGAACGTTTGTTTTTATGAACAAAACTGTAGGTTGAAAATAATACAGTTTGATGAATAATTAATATGATGTCATTTTTAAAGTATAATATTAACATAGGGAGTTATAAATGTGAATGCAAAACATTAAAGTAGTGTTTGTATATTTTTAGACGATTCACTGTCAATTCAGATATAATACAGTACTATGTATGTTTTGTATATATTGTTTTGTAACGTGTAGATTATCTTATAATTGGAATAAGAAAAAGTTTTAGGTATGTACATACATGTTTAACGTGTACAGTCTATTTTCATTTTTGAAATTCGTCTATATTAATAACATTATCATTATTACAGTGAAATTCTGAGCATTCGTACCACCCTGCTATGATAAACTAAAAATAAATGTACAAATTTCGAATTATAAATAAAAGAAAAGTGCAAATTTTGTATAAAAGATTCCGCTGATTGTTATAACAATGTTATAGCAAGAAATAGAACGTTCGAGTGTTAAAACTGATTTTATTTTCACACACATGCAATGTTTCAAATGCGATAATTTCACTTTCTTTGTTTTCGCATTAGATTAAACATCACGCGAATCATTGTAGCGTTTAAAATTTTACCGACAAAGGGCATTTCATGTTTTCGGTCGTTTGTTTTAACCGTTAAAATTAACTGTCGTAAAATTAAGTGAGTGACGGACGATCGCGTAACGAACTCTCGTTTTCATTTGTATTCCAAGTTTGTATAATTTTTCCTTTGGCGCTGGAAGTAAGTTTTTCATTAAATTCAGCCTTAAAATATGAATCGAACGCGGAATAAATTAATCCGATTGTAAACCTGTCCGAATAACTTGTCTGACAATTGTATATTATGTATTTATATTGTAATCAACGACCAGTTAAAGCGACGGGCTATGGATTATTCAGAATTGCCACAAATCGGCAAGGACGCACTACATAGATCCAGACATAATCTCAGTATAGTGATTTATATTTAGCTTCTAGCTTAATTAATAGATGATGAGCGGAGTTTGCCAGAGATGGGTTAAAAGTTTTAATGGTTAAATGACTTGAAGCGACGAACGGCTACATTAGTAGACGTTTGCGCGTCAAACTCTCCACAAGCTGACGCATCTCTGTTTAAAACAAGCTTATTTATGCAAATTAATAACTGTATATTACTTTGAAGTATGATTAACAATGTTTTAGAATCGCTGCCAACTAATTGTGCTTTAGTTTGTGCAGAAAAATATGTAGA
This sequence comes from Parapsyche elsis, assembly GCA_022651745.1. Classification (NCBI taxonomy): domain Eukaryota; kingdom Metazoa; phylum Arthropoda; class Insecta; order Trichoptera; family Hydropsychidae; genus Parapsyche; species Parapsyche elsis. Next base: position 848,206 of record JAGVSN010000079.1, on the reverse strand, counting down.
ACATCGGAAAAATTCACGAAAATTTGCTCGTTGAAAAAATTTATATCGAAAATTGTATTCAATTTTCATCGAAAACGATTAATGAGCGTCTGTTTTAACATTTCTGTATTAAATTTCATTATTCTGATGTTTTTACACAAAAACATTTTTTAAGTGAACATACATATGTATGTACATACATATGTATGTCCCCCCCCCTACTTCAACATTCTTTCATTCATTATAATATATATATATATATAATAGCCAAAATCAGTCTGTCTGTCTGTCTGCTGATAACGCTCGCTGAGGAAAAATTATTAAAAAACCACCAGAACGAGTGGGGATCGAATCCAAGACCCCAGGCTCGGGAAGAACGTCCGTAGACTAATCTGCCAAAACCAGTTGTCGGTTGGGTTCTTTTTTTTTTTTAAACATTACCTATACAAGGGATCGTGAGTCTGCTTTACCTATAACATAAAAACTCTGCTAATAATACATAGAACTATTATTTTTTTTTTGTTTTTTAATTTTTACAAAATTATAATTGTTATATATGTATATATAATAATTAATAATTATAATATAAATAGTAAAGTAAAAAAAAAATATGATTTGGTATTCGATACCGTGCTCGATATGTCGATAGGTGATCTCTATTAAAAAAGCGCTTGACGATATTTAAAATTCAGCGGGCGTTGATATTCAACGGGCTTACACTAGTTATATATATAATAGCCGAAATCCGTCTATCTGTCTGTCTGTCTGCTGATAACGCTCGCTGTGGTAAATAATTAAAAAATCAGAACGTCGCACGAGTGGGATTTGAACCCGAGATCACTGAGCGCTCACGCGGTGAGCCAAACCAGATGATGCGAGATCCCTTTTATTATGAACATTTACATTGGTTGAAAGTTCGCCACTTTGCCAAATTGTTATTATAAAGCGCCATCTATACAACAACTATAAAAACTATTAAATTTAATATTATTTTTCAGTACCGGTGATGAGAACGCTCCGTTGATATTCAACGGACTTACACTAGTTATACATACATAAATACTAAAAACTGGGTCCCTAATGGGTTAAATAAATAAGGTCATGGGTTTGTTCTTTCGCAAATTGCATGTTCGGCTAATCTGCGTATTGTGAAATTCGATGAAATTGGGTTATAACGTACCGTTTCGTCGAAAGTGGGACATTTCAGAACATTTTTACATTATATGTATATGCGATATCAGCTTTTAGGTGTGGCAATGTCGAATTAATTATTATTATAGAGCCGTACTTTCGCATCGGCTGTATACCTCTATATAATATGTTTACAACTTGCGAAATGCGTTAACGTTATAATTAATTACGTTAATTTGTATTAGAATCACGTTTGCGGTAGGATGGAATATCAAGATTAATCTCGTTAGCGTTTTATATGTGAAACGGTGTACTAACTACAATAAACAACTTGTTATCTCAATTTGTGTATATAATATAAACATACGAGACAGGGATTACCAAGCATTTATAACATTTTAGATTTTACCCGGCTGGAATGTACATAAAACAATGTATGACATTTTTTTAAGCTATTCCAAGCAAATGACATCAAATCAAATTTTTATTACCCCATTTTGAATGTCTCTTATATTAAAAAAAATGGGGCTTTAAATATTCTAAACCATTATACATATATATATATAAATATGTATAATAGTCCAAATCCGTCTGTCTGTCTGTCTGCTGATAACACTCGCCGAGGTAAATAATTAAAAAACCAGAATGTCGCGCGAGTGGGAGATCTCCTATATTTGAACATATAATTCCGTAGTAGGATCGCGACTTTGCTAAATTGTTACGTGTTGTATTTCAACGCGCCATCTATGCAACAACTATAAAAACTATTAAATACACATATACTCTCCCACAAAAACACTCACAGTACGGGTGATGAGAAACCACTTCGTTGACATTCAACGGGCTTACACTAGTGTAAAATATATTTAATATAATAAAAAATATAAAATACACTATTAATGCATATTAAAATAACGCCAATAAATTAAATAAAACTTGCTGCGATTTCATTGACCTCTTCTGTATATATGTATGTATCTATATATATCGCACACCTATGTAGCTCTAAACAGTATCAACTAAAAAAAAACAAAACACTTTTTTCAGGAACGACGAAAAACTTGTTGTCGTTAGGAATTTACTGTTTTTTTTTTTTTTTTGAAAACAAGCATATTAAAGAAAGTTCAGATTAAAACATTTTATTTCAAACATAAGTTTGTAGAATCCGAATAAATGATTAGCTAAAAAATCTTCATTTTTTGAGTTGATACTGTTTTGATCTATGTAGGTCAGCGATATGTACATACATACATATGAAGGTATAAAATTTTATTATTTTCTATACTCAGTGTAGTACGTACATATTCATACATACATATGTACATATGTACTCTGTAAGCTACCTCTTTTAGTTTCATAGTGGTTTCAGTCAGTTTTCATCTTCATTTTCGACAAACGAGTACTGAACGTGACAAGTAATATCAAGTATACTTCAGCACACGAGTTGAAAGAGTTAAATTTCAATATACATATGTATGTAAATAAATAAAATTTGATTTCAAACGTTGCCTCTATATTATCAGACATACATTTTATTGTTCATCACAGTGAGGTAACTGGGGAAAGATACTCTCGAGTGATGAAACCATTGCCATCTACAGGGGAGGAAGGAATAGAAGGAACTACCAATGATTTGGTATGTACCTACATATGTACATACATATGTAGGATTAGTGCAGTGATTAGATACATACCTAGTGCAGTGATTAGATACAGTGGTCGGGAACCTTTTTCGAGCTAAGAGCCAAATTAGGGAAAATCCTGCAAGATTGCTTAAGTTTGCGAGTCCCAACATATTATTTTCAGATTATATACATATGTGATAAAACGAAGAATGAAATGGAGCACTTTTGGAAGAATGAACATATGTAGTTTTTAAATGCAACATTCCGCTATGCTTAAAAAAAAAGGCACACTACCAATGCGTACTGCCTATTATGACGTATGGATGTGAAACGTGGATGCTAAATTCAAGAATGCTATATAAGATCCAATGCACGCAGAGAAACATGGAAAGATGTATGCTCGGTATAACGAGAGAGAAGTATGAAGTATGAAGAAGTGGCAGATATAGCAAAATGTATGGATGGCAGATTGACTTGAGAAATAATGGAGGATGTGAAAGAAAGCATAGTAGACCGAGTGGACGATGGGGCCGATGAATTGAGAAGAATGTGTTGAGTCAAGTGGATGCAGTTTGCAGGAATAGAATTGGAGAGGCCTTAATCCAACAATGATGATGATGATATTTAAAATTTAATTAAATGTTGCTCATTTATGAAATGGATAGCTGTAGCAAAAAAAAAGTTATCTTCGTGATATTTCTTAATGTCTGACAGTTTATTACTAAAAAGTATTATAAAGTTTAATCTGAAACAGGATTTAAAGCTTTTAATAGACGTGAAGTTATATGGAAATAGAATTAATTTTGATTTTGTGTAAATTGTGTGTCAACGTTGTTTTTCACGTTAAACTTTGGATGACAGCGAGAGCCGCAGGTTTTAATACAAAGAGCGGCATGCGGCTCTGGAGCCGCCGGTTCTCGACCGCTGCGTTAGAACGTTAGTGACTAGGCTATCGCTTGGCTATATAATTATTTTAGACAAAGACAATTAATTCCTCACAGGCTGACCTTATTTTAGATACGGATATAAGATGGTTAACTAAGGGCAAAGTTCTTGGCGAATTTTTGATCTTTTGGAAGAAATTAAAAAAATTCTCATTTCATTCATCAAACATTCGAAAAATTAGAAAACCTTCATGGGCTGATATATGTATGTGAAAAATTGAGCTCCAAGGAAAAAATAAACATATAGCAGAAATACAGTTTTTGATAAATAATTTGGCGAAAAATTCTCTTGTACATTTTCCAAGGATGAAAAAAGTGATTGGTGAAAATAGTTTTGACCTAAAATTATTTATTACTCATCCTATGAAGCTTTTGGAGCAATTTGAAAGTAGATTCAAGCAATTTACCATTATCAAACCAGTGAGTGGCTACATTTTTTGTAAATCCTTTTAGTACACACATATGTAGACATTACTGAAATTGCTAATCCATAGCGGAAATTCTTCAAGAAGAAACATCAAAAATTAAGAAGAGATTTTGGATTTTCAAAATGACACCATATTAAAATCTCACGGTTCGAATGAAAACTTGTGGAATCTAGCTGACCATAAAAAGTACCCTCTTTTGAAAAAAGAAGCTTACAAAATTAAATCCTGTTTTGGTTCCACATATTTGTGCGAATCTTTATTTTCCACCATCAACATAATACAATCAAAAACCAGATCTCGACTTACCAATACCAACCTTGGGTATGGGTTTTTTATGCTTCTTTTGTAAATGCCCTCATAGGCGTATAAAAGTAAATAAATGTATAATCTACCGATTTATTATATATATAATAGCCGAAATCCGTCTATCTGTCTGTCTATCTGTCTGTCTGCTGATAACGCTCGCTCAGGAAAAGTTATTAAAAAACCAATAGAACGAGTGGGGGATCGAACCCACGACCTTAGGCTCAAGAGTCATCGCACAATCGCATAATGCTATACGCTATCGCCCGGCCATGAGTTTGTCCTTTAGTTACATTACCTATAGTTACAATAAATAGGAAATGAGGAAAAATAGTAAAAATACCAGATTGAGCGGGATTTGAACCCACAACGTCGAAGTCGGTAGCCGAGCACGTAGACCCCATAAGCCACGGCCGCTGCTAAGAGGGTCCTTTTTTTTTAAATATAACCTATATTACCTACATACCTATAAAAACTATTTTTTTTTTGTTTTTTTACTTACAAAATTATAATTATTATATATATAATAATTAATAATTATAATATAATAAAAATAAGGTATAAAATTTTTTTTTTTTTTTATTTTTTGATTCTTACAAAATCACTCTATCGATACTATCGATACTACGGGATTGCTATAATATATAGATGGAGCTATATAAACTTTTTTTTTTTCACTTACAACCGTGCGATCAATTATTGGGGATCTCTATTAAAAAAGCGCTTTACGTAATTTAAAATTCAGCGGGCGTTGATATTCAACGGGCTTACACTAGTAATAATATAATACTTAAATCATGTTTTTTTTTTAAATCTTGCGTTCGCCCGCCACTATTACCCTAAATCTCAAATGCGCCCACTGCCGCAAAAGGTTAAGAACCTCTGTTATACACTATACTTATACATAACTACTATCTCTCACAGAGGTGTCTCCTCACACTTTTCAAGAATACATCTATGGTCTTAGAAGACTCGACGCACTCCGGGAGGGCATTATACATTAATACACCCCTGTGAAAAACACCACCAGCTGTATGGTGTATGACGGATGTACATAAATGTATGTGACTTTTGAATTTTTCAACCGTTGAAAATAATTGCCGCATTTGATTAAAGGGAAATGTTTGCGAAACCGATAAAGGGCCGCCAGAAAAAGGGTCAAATATGAGCGTGTGCGATTGTAACGGTAACACAATCGATATATGTATGTGGGTATTCCGAACAGGAACGGTTCAAACGGTCCAAAACTACTACAGTGAATTGCCCCAGGGGCGGCTCTGCTATGGGGGCGGCATACGTTAGCATATATTTATTGATAACTTCCAATCCCCTTCTTTTTCTCGTCCCCATAGCACTAAAAAAGAATTGACTTGTTCCGATACGAACGCGCGGAGGTGTCGTTTGTTTTTACATTTTTTTTTTGTTTTTTTTGTTCTGACTACATTTTTTTTATTATATCTTCCTCTCGATATATCTGTAATGTGACCATCGGTTTCAGGAACGCTTCTGTTTCGGTTTATATTATTGTATTTTAAATTCTAGCCTCGTGGCTACCGCATGGTGCGTGCTGTGTTCGTATTGAAACGTACATATAATTTTCTTTTTTGTTCTAAGCTGGTAATACTCTATCTTTTTGGGTGATGATACTCATTTCCTTTTTAGTTGGCTGTAGTGATCAAAATTAATGCTTGTATGGCAGTTCAATCACGCTCACGCTCGCAGGATCATGGAAAGTGCCTCTGTAAAGCTTGGTATCAATTAGTAAAATGGTTTAGTAATGAGATAGGCAGGCGGATAGACAAGCAGATAAACAGGCAGATAGACAGATAGATAGACAAAGCTTGGTGTTGATTGGTAAAATGGTGATGGTATGAAAAGGTATAATAAGTCAGAGCACAGACACACAAATAGACGGGCAGATTGATTGGCAGGTAGACAGGCAGGTAGACAGGCAGATAGACAAAGTTTGGTGTGGATTGGTAAAATGGTGAAGGTATGAGAACGGATCAGAAGTCAGAGCACAGACACACAAATATACAGTCGGGTAGACAGTTAAATAGACAGAAAGATAGACAAAGTTTGGGGTTGATTGGTAAAATGGTGATGGTATGAAAAGGTATAATAAGTCAGAGCACAGACACACAAACAGACAGGCAGGTAGACAGGCAGATAGACAAAGTTTGGTGTTGATTGGTAAAATGGTGAAGGTATGAGAACGGATAGAAGTCAGAGCACAGACACACAAATAGACAGGCAGGTAGACAGGCGGGTAGACAGTTAAATAGACATGCAGATAGACCGATAGAAAAAGCTTGATATTGATTAGTAAAATGGTGAAGGTATGAGAAGGGATAATAAGTCAGAACATAGACACACTAATAGACAGGCAGGTGTACGGGCAAGTAGACAAGCAGATAGATAGTTAGAACGACAAACAGACAAATAGACAGGCAGGTAGACAGGCGGGTAGACAGTTAGATAGACAGGCAGGTAGACAGGCAGATAGACAAAGTTTGGTGTTGATTGGTAAAATGGTGAAGATATGAGAACGGATAAGAAGTCAAAGCACAGACACACAAATATACAGGCGGGTAGACAGTTAAATAGACATGCAGATAGACCGATAGACAAAGCTTGATATTGATTAGTAAAATGGTGAAGGTATGAGAAGGGATAAGAAGTCAGAACATAGACACACTAATAGACAGGCAGGTGTACGGGCAAGTAGACAAGCAGATAGATAGGCAGAACGACAGTTAAATAGACATGCAGATAGACAAAGTTTGGTGTTGATTGGTAAAATGGTGATGGTATGAAAAGGTATAATAAGTCAGAGCACAGACACACAAATAGACAGGCATAGTTATATACAAACAGATAGACAAGCAGATAAACAGGCACATATACAGACTGATTACAGGAGAAGTATCTTGTACCGGGGTGTGGTTGAATATAATGGACTGCCAGATAGTCTGAGACAAATAAATCAAGTTGAAAAATTCCTGGCAGCCTTAAAACGGCACCTCTGTACAGGTACTAATAGATAAATTTTGTTTATTTTGTAATTTTAGCTTTAAGATACTTTTTTTTTGTAATTAGCTTTTTAAGCTACTTTATTCAAATAAATAAATAAAATAAAATAGATAGACAGGCATACATATATACAAATATGCAGACAAGTGATTTGACACACAGAGACAACAATATATGTAAATATATTATCGTTTTATTCAGTATGTTTCTTATCTCAACACTTTCGCTAGGATTGTGTCCTTGGTGTAAAATTTAATTTTTGCAATTTTTCAAATCCATCAAGTTAGGTAACTGTCGCATTCGAGCCACCACGTGACACGTCAAAATGGCTGGGATGAGTAATTGCCATCGCGGAGCTTTCGTGTCGAGCTTTAAGCTCGCGAATACATATGTGTCGATAATGTGTCGAAACTTTGTGTGACACGCCACACGTGACACAATCCGATTCGTTAAAACCTCGACTGACGCTACACGTAATAAATAAATGAATAAAAATAAACCAAGTACAGTTTATTGTCTTAGTCGAATGGTCGAATTGCGTTCGTGCACGCGAATTTTCGCATTCAAGGTCTCGGGATAAATAAAGACTAAAGCGCCACCCCTAGGGCCTCTAATTAGAAGCCGTAAAGGTCGCGAAGGGGTTTACGACCCCTTACAAATCACTAGTTTTGAATTGAAGAGCTTCTGTCGAAATGATTTATTAAGCGTGCTATTTTTTTTTTGCAGTTTTTAAGTGCGTTTCTATTTGAACCTCCCAGCTCGTTTGGCTCGTGGTCAAATCGAAATAGTTATCTCGTGACTTGTGACCTTTTTTTTCATTTCATACATATTTATGCAAATGTAGAGTCGATACCATAATTTTCCAATATAAAATACATTTAAACTGTGTCTCTATTTAATTTTGTTTTAAAGGAATCTGCAATGTAGTCCGAAATTCGGTTTAATATTCATCTGTTGTATTTTTTTGATTTATTGGGTACTAGCTTTATTACCCGGTTTTGCCCGGGGGGTAATTAATATAATGTAATATAGTGTTTGTTTAGTAAATTATTTCGGGAGTCCAAAAAGGGGCCGCCGGGGCAGGAGGGGGGTCTGGGGGGTGGCAAGGGGCCGGCATAGCTTTTAGGGAGTATAGTAACGCTATGACGTCACTATAGGATTTTTCGAGTTTTTTTCTAATACGTATATATTTTTTTTCCGTCTTTTTGGATTTTTTTCAACTTTTTTTTTTGACTTATTTTGGAACTTTTTTTGAACTTGTGAACTTTTTTTTTTTATTTTTTCAACTTTTGATACCCCCTAAAGCCATTCCGGCCCTCAAACCAGCCCCCAGACCCCCCTCCTGCCCCGGCGGCCCCTTTTTTGGGCTCCCTAAAAGCTATGCCGGCCCCTTACCTTCTAAAACATCTACTATCGTGTGTACTTCGTCGTTTCTATTAATCGCGCCCGAGCAACGCCTGGTAATTGACGAATGACCCATACGTACATACAAACATTAGTGTTTTATATATTAGATGTTTCTGTTCTGAAGCATTAAACGCTCAGTTATACTTCTGTGTAGTGCTTCGAATTAGGCTACTTGAAAATTAGGTACGTCTCCGCTGTAAATTCAGCTAATTTCGATTGATTTTTTTGCGAGGTTCGAATTTACACAGATATGATTCCGCTGAAAATTAAACGAATGATATGCATTTTTTTATTCTTATTCTTGTCCCTGCGAGATTTAACTGTTTTATTTTTCATTTATTAGGAGTGTTTCCGTTCTGAAAAACTACGCTCAGGTATGCTTCTGTATAGCGTCTCAAATTGAGCAAATTTTATTCAATTTTTTCATAGCTTATGTTACACATAATTGTCATTTACATTTTTTTGAGAGACTAAGTTGTATTATTTTTAATTTATTAGTTAGTTTTGCACCGGAGAGTGGTTTCATTTTAATTCATATTTAAATATTCATCTATATATGTATGTATATTCATGAATGATTAAGCTGTTTTATTTTCATTTATTAGGTAGGTTTCCGCTGAAAAGAGAGCTTATTTAATTCATTTCAATACAATACTCCCCGTCATATCCATGCAAGATTAAGCTTTTCTATTTTAATTTATTAGGTATGTTACCACTCTAAGAAATGAAAAGGATACTTGGAAATTCGGATACACGAAAAATAGGTACGTTTCCGCTGAAAAGCGAGCGAAATTTATTCACATTTCATAGAAATGTCATTTATCCATACACATTTAGATTGAATGTTGTTGTATTTTTAACGATTCGCTACAATTTTGACACTTGAAGTATGTTTCCGGTGAAAAGTGAGCGAATTTTCATCATGTTTTATAAACGTGTCACATTCCTATACATATTATTATGACACGTTCACGCTGCATACTTCCGTGCGAGATTAAACCGTTAAATTTTTTTTATTATTATTTATTGGGCATGTTTCCGGCAGATAACGCGCTAAAATAAGCGCGGCCGATAAATTTTAGAGTACAAAAAAAAAAATCAAATAAATTCCAATATACAAACCGCTTTCATTATTGTTTTTTTGTTTTTTGAGCCAATTTCACTATCAATTGTATAGTAATGTTTTATTCACATTCAAGGTTAGGTTAGGTTCGATAAAATTTATATACGGAAAGAGAATTCCTTTGAAACTTTCCCTCGTATTATATTGGGGCTAACTACCGTAAAAGCTCGTTGAAAACGAGCTTTTTTCCCTTATATATAGATTATCTACTGATTTATGGACTAAGCTATTCGATCTTTGTTTATTGTTTTCTACACATAGTACCTTAAAATTATACTCAAATGACTAGAATTCTTTGAGCATATACATAGATACATATAATAGGATAAATATTAAGATTGATATAAAAAAAACTTTGAATAACTGTTTCAGTAAAAGTTTATACATTATACATATATTACGCTTCAAATGAAACTCTCAAAGTTCTCCACGTGATATTATTTTATAAATATTCGAGTCCTCACACTTGTGGTTATTTAAATATTATATTATACACCGTTAACGTAATATTTAGATTAATGCCTTAATAGAATAAAATTTTAATACGAAACACGACGAGTGAATTAAGTTTACGGCGGAAGCAAAGTGCGAATTCATTTTCGCACGCTTCTGCTGGAAAATTTCGAACGTTGTTTTTGATTTATGGAAAATGAAGGAAAATTCCAACGGCAGACGGTGAAAATGCGCGTAAAATTAAAACGAACGGAACACATCATCAATATCAAGAAACAGGGCCGGATTGTACACAAATATCATCCGCAAGTGAAACAATTTCTCTGTTTCGTTTATAAATTGATGAAATTAACAATACGTAAAATGACACATATCAGTACAGACATACATACATATATGATATATGTATACATGTATATGATAGCCGAAATCCGTCTGTCTGTCTGTCTGCTGATAACGCTCGCCGAGGAAAAATTATTAAAAAACCAGAAAGAGTGGGGGATCGAACCCACAGCCGCAAGCTCGAGAGTTATCACGCTAACGCTATACTCTATCGCCCTTGGTCGGTTTAGTCCTTTTTTTTTAAACATATCATGACTCGGCTTTACCTACAAAAGGGATTGTGATTCTGCTAATAATACATATATGTCACTATAGAAACTATTATTTTTTTTGATCAATTAGTGGGGATCTCTATTAAAAAGGCGCTTTACGATATTTAAAATTCAGCGGGCGTTGATATTCAACGGACTTACACTAGTATATATATAATAGCCCTATTCCGTATGTCTGTCTGCTGATAACGCTCGCCTCGGTAAATAATAAGTAAAACCAGAACGTCGTACGAGTGGGATTTGAACCCGATACCACTGATTCGGAACAGAGCGCGTTTAAGCGCGTTGAGCCAAACCAGATGATGTAGGGTAGGCTTCAACGTGACTATTTATAGCCGAATATAATAAAATTATATTGTTATTGTTTTATTATAACGCGCCATAGATGGCGCAACATATTTTTGCATAGGCAACAACTATAAAAATTATTTAATATTATTTTTCAGTACGGGTGATGAGAATGCTCCGTTGATATTCAACGGGTTTACACTAGTATATGTATGTACATATATGTATATAGATAGTTTGTATCAGTGGTCGGGAATATTTTTCGAGCTAAGAACCAAATTAGAGAAAACCTTGCAAAATTGGTTAAGTTTGGGAGCCGCAACATATTATTTTCAGATTACATACATATATGTAGTATGTAATAAAATGAAGAATGAAACTGGGACGGAGCGCTTTTGGAAGAATGTACAAAGTTTTTAAATCCAATATCCCGCTATGCTTAAAAAATAAGGCATACGACCGATGCGTACTGCCAGTAATGTCGTATGGATGTGAAACGTAGATGCTAAGTTCAAGAATGTTACATAAAATCCAGTGCACGCAGAGAAGCATGTAAAGATGTATGCTCGGTATGACGAGAGAGAAGTATGACCAAAGTGGCAGATATAGCAAAATGTATGAATGGCAGATTGACTCGATAAATACTGGAACGGTATCCGAGAGGATGTGAAAGAAAGCAAGGTAAACCGAGTGGACGATGGGCTGATGCATTGAGAAGAATGTGTGTAGTCAACTGGATGCAGATTGCTCAAGACAGACAGGAATGGAAGAGGATTTGAGAGGCTTTCATCCAGCAGTGGATGGTGAATGGCTATAAATGACGATGATGATATTCAAAATGAAATTAAATGTTGCTCATTTATGAAATGGATGATATTTCTTAATGTCTGACAGTTTATTACTAAAAAGTATTAGAAAGATTAATCTTACAAAGTTATAGAAATATAATTAATTTTGATTTTGTGTAAATTGTGTGTCAACGTTGTGTTTCACGTAAAACGTTGGATGACAGCGAGAGCCGCAGTTTTCGTTCAAAGAGCTGCATGCGGCTCCGGAGCCGCCGTTTCCAGACCGCTGATTTGTTTATCTGTTCCGTATACATTTCCACACCTTTTGACATAACAAGATGATACTTTTCAGAAACGCTTAATATGATCCTGCGTGTCTTACACGGTTCGCGATTCGAAGATTAACAACCATACAAAAAGTTTCGTTTCGATAACTTTAGCTAATGACAGTAGCAGATTGTCAATTGAAAAAAAAACGTTTTGCATAAGGATGTAGATACAATTAACAACTCATTTTGCATAAAGATGTACATTGTACATGTGTAGATTACACATAATGATATTTTGGAATACCTGGAAGCTCTATATTAAGTACATTTGAGTCACCTAGTTCCATAAAACTCACTTGTTCGCAAACGCGGTTTTTCTGCTACAGACGTATTTGCTTGATGGCGTTTAAACTCATTTAAACTTAATTTTGTTGATATTAAACAAAATATTGAGATTAGAAACATGGACTTATCGTTGTTTGTTTCTAAATATGGCTTTTATCAGCTTTTATTATAGTGCAATGGAACTAACACTGATTTTCAATATTTTTTTACGGCGCACTTGGCGGTATTTGGAATAATTCAAGTATAAGGCATCGTTTGAAAACATTCTTAGAACCAGAAAATATTTTATCCTCGTTTTTTATATATTGTGGACTTATCGGGATTTGGAACTAGGCGACTCATTTGTTACTTTTACTCAGTCCTTCATCGCTATCTCTGTCTTTTTCGTTAGTATTAACCGACAATTTCCAAACAAAAGTGCACCCAGGCAACGCCACGTACTAAAAAATACATTTTTTTCAATTGGCAGCATTGCCAGCGCATAAATAACATTTTGAAACGTGTGAAAAACAACGTTGAAAGAAGAAAATTTCGCCAACAATGAATGAATGAGATTATGGTGGCGCGTTGTGTTGAATAATGGCCGCTGGGAAAACTGCCATACAAAACATTCGTAAACAATTTATTTCTATACAATATATATGTATGTATAATAACATTATTAATACGCATCTGTTAACATATCTTGCTAGTGTGTGTTTCGTGAAAATTAAATACGTTTTTGTACAATGTGTTATTGTTTTTTCAACTTGTGAAACACAACAGTGAATGAATGCGTCACCTATCTACTAATTAGTATTTCCGGTATAAGTTATTAATATTATTTGCTTTTAGTCTGTTTTTAAGGGTTTAAGCCGTCTGACCGTTTTGTAACAGATCCCCCCTTAAAGCTAGATGAATGGACGAGGAAAAGGCTTATCCGTATGATTTATAGAACGACCTGATTTTTCACACAATTAACCTGACCCTGTTGTAAGGGAAAGCTCAATAAGTCGATTTTCGGCGAAAATCTAATTTTCAAACTCTCATACAAGAACAATAACCTTGGCTCCAAATCTAGACGATATTCATTTTGATTTTATAATGTAAAATTTCGTACTGTCGATTAAAAATTGTCAATTTCATACATTTTTAGTCATTTACTCATCGATAGTGTATTTATACAGTATACCTATATAATGGATAATAAGCTTATATAAAATATTATTCATACATATACTGTATATAAATACTATGTTTGTCTCAAACGTTTCCTTGTCATCGATTTATACGCGAATTATTTAATATTTGGCATTGAAAGCTTCTTTGTTGACAAGTTTATCTTTAATCGTGAAATATTGATTAGAAAATCATATTATGTAATACAACGTACATATTCTAGTATTATTTTGTTATTATTATTATTTTTTTTTGTTTGATTTTCTTATGTTTTCTATTATATTATATTATATTCTGTGTAACTTCTATGTATCTTTTTGATATTTTTATTCTTTTGTTTTTATATATGTATGCATACATATGTAATCTATATTTTGGGCTAAAAACCTGTTAATAAATAAATAAATAAATATGTATATATCAGCGGTCGGGGACTGGCGGCTCCGGAGCCGCATGCGGCTCTTTATATGAAAGCCTGTGGCTCTCGCTGTCATCCAACGTTTTGCATGAAACACAATTCTTTGACACGCTTTAAACAAAATCAAAATAAATCCAATTTTCACCACATTATCGCTATAAAAAGCTTTACGATTGTTTTTCGGATGAAATACTTTTTAGTAATAAACTGTCAAACATTAAGAAATATCACGAAGATAACTCATTTCATACAGCAATCCATTTCATAAAGGAGTAACGTTTTTATTTAATTTTGAATATGTAATCCGAAAATAGTATGTTGCGGCACCATAACTTGCAAATTTTGAAGGCTGATTTGGCTATTAGTTCGAAAAAGGTTCCCGACCACTGGTATCTATATATATAAAAATGAATGTCTGTCTGTCTGTCTGTTTATTTGTTTGTTTGTCTGTCTCTTATAGGCTCCTAAACCACTCAACCGATCGCGATGAAACTTTCAGGACTTATTGTGATCATGCCGGGGATGGTTCCTGTGAAATCGGGATAAAACAGGAACAGGAACGGGAACGGGCCTGCTCATGCGTCAGATAACGTACTAGGAACGGAAACGGGATCGGGATCGGGAACGGGATCAGGAACAGGATCAGGATCGGGAATGGGATCGGGATCTGGAATCGGGAAAAAACAGGAACAGGAACAGGAACAGGAACGGAATCGGGACCGAGATCAGGATCGGGAACAGGAACGGGATCTGGAACAGGAACGGGAACGGGATCGGGAACGGGCCTGCTCACGCGTCAGATAACGTACTAGGAACGGGAACGGGATCGGGAACGGGAACGGGAACGGTATTGGGCATTACAACGCATGCCGGGTCAGCTAGTACATTATAAAAATGTGTTGAATGAAGTTAAGATTAATGATACAATTATTGAAATAGTTGATACATACTTTAAAATATTTGGGAATTCATATAGACTCTAAACTGAACTTTAAGGTACATGCTGAATATATAATTAAAAAAATGGCTAGAAAAGTTGGTGTTTTATGTTCATATGTAGGTTAAGAAATATTTTAAGTAGGAAAAGTTAGGTTTTAGTCTATAATACAATTGTCTTGCCACACCTGGTTTATTGTGCCACTGTACTTAATATGTTCAATGGCCAAGATATAGATAAAATGCAAAGGTTACAAAATAGAGCTATGAGAGGTATTTTGAATGTTGGTAGGCTAAAAAGTATTAGAAGTATGTTAGATGAATTGAGATGGGTGAGTATTAGAAATTGTTTAAAATTAAGCACATTGTCTTTTGTTTATAAGTTAGATCATAAGTTATTGCCAAATTATTTTAAGAATTATATCATTAGAAATAGTGATATCCATAATTATTCTACTAGAAATAAGAACCAATTAGTTGTAGGTAGAGTAAGTAAGTAAGCGAGAAGAATGGTTGGACTTGGTTTCTCGACGAGGGAAAAATAGATAAGCCTGAAAGACCAAAGTCGTACGGTGTAAATTATTCTTGGAAAGAACGAACCCGCGTTTCGACTAAATAAATATTGTAATTTTTTTAGTTACATCTAATCTATCAATAATTTATTAGTTATACAGGAAAACAAAGACAGCTAGTGGTGTTTTTCACAGGGGTGTATTAATGTATAATGCCCTCCCGGAGTGCGTCAAGTCTTCTAAGACAATAGGTGCATTCTTGAAAAGTGTGAGGAGACACCTCTGTGAGAGATAGTAGTTATGTATAAGTATAGTGTATAATGTTTAATTGATTTATGTAGTTGTTATAAATATGTAATAGATGTATGTTAAATTAGCTAATTAGCTATTATTATATAAAATAAATAAATAAATATATGAAATGAAACATATGATCTAAAATGAATGCCAAATATTCGTCTACAGTTGATAAAAATAAAACTTTTATATATTTTTTTAAATAATTTTAATTATTGGGCTCTACTCCATTGACTACTTTTTTGTAAGTTCAAACTTACTAAAACGCTTTATTAACAAAGTTTACTCAAAATAAATAGTTTTGCATAGTTTATACCATAGGCAATAAACAGCATTTGCACAAAAATGATACAGTTAAGCACTAGGGGATGTTTCGTTTTAAATATTAATATCGCAAAACGAATTTCGATGTCGCGTTAATATCTCGTAAATATTGTACATAGGGGAATGGATGTTTTTTTTCTCTTCAGACTCGTATTATAAGAGACATGCTTTTCTTTAATGCACGTACATATATTAAACATGTGGATAGACGAGTTAGGCGTGGATTCGAGACACCGAGACGCAATTTAAAATTTAAATTAAACAATAGGGTGTGATAGAAGATTTATGGTCGAGCTTTTTCATCGGCCTGCGAAAGAGGCGTGATCCTTTCCTCCTCTCGGTTTATCCATTCTGGTGAAATGTGGCTTTGGCCCCAACCGCTAACGATAAGAAAAGTGGCAAGCTCGATGTTCGCGTCGAAGCCTTTATTATTATTATCTCCGTAACAGAGGGAAAATTTCGTGAGACTTGATTGATTACGCGCCTTATTGCATTGTTACTTTGTGAATTAGGTAGGCGAGTCGCGAGCTTTTTTTTTTATATAAGATGATGCCTAGAGCTTCAAGGTTTCATAAATGAACTTATACCGAGTGTGAGGAATACCAAGGTGTTTGTACATATTTATTTACATAGTTACGCAAACCAGTTTATTAAAATACTAGTGTAAGCCCGTTGAATATCAACGGAGCGGTTGCTCATCACACGTACTGAAAAATAATATTAAATTTAATGATTTGTAACGAACTGTGTACGTCTTAACAAATAAGTTCATGAAAAACCGGTCTGCAGGGCCGTGGAAAATTGTCGTCAAGGCTGAAACGATTATAATTTGGACCGCGAAGAAAATTATAAAAACCATGAAAACGTGATTTTTTAACATGACATTCATGAAATCCTGGAAACGTTATAATTTGGACCGCTTCATACTTCTCGCCTATATTTCAGCCTTGACGACAATTTCCAATACGGCCCTGCAAACCGGTTTCTGTACCTGCAGCCTACGTTCATGCCAATTCTGACCGGTCTCTAGTTATAATATAACAACGTAACCATTAAATAGTCACGTTGCCCGCCTATTATAATCTGGTTTGGCTCACCGCGTAAGCGCTCTGTTTCCGAATCAGCGATACTGGGTTCAAATCCCACTCGTGCGACGTTCTGGGGTTAATTTATCCTAATCGGATAAAGTATTGTGATATTGTGCGAAAATTCGACCTTGAGATTTTGACTGATTTTTTACAATTATTTACCGAGGCGAGCGTTATCAGCAGACAGACAGACAGATGGAATAGGGCTAATAGTGTAAGCCCGTTGAATATCAACGTCCGCTGAATTTTAAATTACGTAAAGCGCTTTTTTTAATAGAGATCCCCACTAACTGATCGCACGGTTGTAAGTGACAAAAAAAAAATAGTTTTTATAGCGCCAGCTATGTACATATTATAGCAATCCCGTAGTATTGATAGTATTTTTTTTTTACTTTACTATTTATATTATAATTATTAATTATTATATATATGTATAATAATTATAATTTTGTAAGTGCTTTTGTAAAACTCAAAAAAAAAAAAAAAAATAATAGTTTTTATAGCGTCATCTATATGTAGGTAATGCGCGTAGGTAGGTATGTAGGTAAAGCAGAGTCACGATCCCTTCTAAAGGTAATGTTTTTAAAAAAAAGGACCAAATCAACAATTGGGCGCGATTACTCCCGACCTGGCGTCCCGGGTTCGATCCCCACTCATTCTGGTTTTGTAATTATTTTTCCTCATTTCCTATTTATTTTAATTAAAGGTAATGTTTAAAAAAAAAAGAACTAAATTGACCAAGGGCGATAGAGTATAGCGTTAGCGTGATTACTCTCAAGCTTGCGGTCCCGGGTTCGATCCCCCACTCTTTCTGGTTTTTTAATTATTTTTCCTCAGCGAGCGTTATCAGCAGACAGACAGACAGACAGACAGACGGACAGACGGATTTCGGCTATTATATATGTACATAATATAATTGCTAGAGTTCTATTTTCATACGATGTCTAGCTTATTTTTATTTTATCCATGTCGGGGATAAAGTATTGTGATTTTGTTTTTTTTCTTGACAGTTTTTTTGAAATGTTGTTTTTAAATGAACTTTTATGAAAGTTGTTTGTGTTTTTAACTGTTTTTATTACAATGTCCAAAATTTTGTAATTTTAAAGATGCTTGAAATTGGTACTGAAATGCATGACTTCTTCAGCGTCAGTGACGATTTTATTTTCTTAAATTTTCAACTTTCAAAATAACCTTTCGTGGCAGTATTTCTACAATAATATAGAGTAAGTGTATATAATTACAACAAAAGTTATACATTAAGCACAGTAAAAGTGAGAAAGGTATTTCCATAAATTAAAACGCAAATATATACATACATAGTTAGTGGTTAGGAAATATCTAAATCAGTGGTCGGGAACCTTTTTCGAGTTAAGAGCCATATTAGGGAAAACCTTGCAACATTGATAAAGTTTGGCAGCCGCAACATATTATTTTCAAATTGCTCATTTATTAAGAAAATCTTCATGTATTATAAAAAGTATTATAAAGTTAAGCTATTGTGTAAATTGCGTGTCAACGTTTTGTGTTTCACGCAAAAGCGAGAGCTGCAGGTTTTCATACAAAGAGCCGCATGCGGCTCCGGAACCGCCGGTTTCCGACCGCTGATCTAAATGTATACTAGCTAGTAGGTATATATAATATTATTAGACGGACCAAAAACTTTGAAAGCTCGTCGGCGTAAAAGTTGAACGTAATTTCCGTTGCACATTTACCACTCTTATCTGCGGTGAAATGTGAAGGAAAAATGAAGAAGGTGTGAAAGAATTTCGCATAGATAGCGTCAGTGGTTATAAAGCTTTTCGTTTTTTGTACAATTTTGTGTTAAATCATATGATTTGAGCTTAAATTTGATCAACTTTGATGTAAAATTTCAATTTTTTAATTAAATTGAATCTATTTTACTCGTTTTAAGTACATATGTATATATAGATGATTTTTGATACGGGAGATATTTAAAAATAGTTTCTTAAAATTGTATTATTTTTTCATACATGTACTTTGAATAGCGCTAAGAGAAAACATTTACAAAATATATTGTGTAATCTATGTAAAATTGTAAAGTGTAACACGTTCAGTCAAAATGTATGTACTTTTAAATAATACAGTATACGTACATTAATCGAGAAATAGTAATTTCAGTTGTTTACAAATTACTTCCATATCAAAATAATCTTTGTAGATTTTAAAACATGTACATAAAATAGTACATATGTAATTTAAAAAATCTGAAAACATACACAAAGTTGTGAAAATCTGTAGAAATCAAAATTGAAATAGAATCAATTCGATTTCAATCAGCATAGTTATCGTTTTTGCTCAACAATATACCGTACATATTAGCGTAAGTGTCTGCCCGTCTGGGCCATTGGGTCACGCACGCATTGCCAACAAAATAACAAAAAATTGCAGTGTGTTGGCAACAAGCCGCTACCTATCAAAGCTGACTCAAGTCGACAACGCGATTTATAGCCATACACACAACGATACACTATACAATAATTATTTCACGCACTGTCAAATAGGTCAGGGGCTGTACTATTATTGTACATATTAACAATAAGCTTTTTGTACCCATATATAATATATTAAAGAAGAAATAAAACGAATAATGAAACTAGGATGGAGTGCTTTTGAAAGAATGAACATTGTTTTTAAATCCAACATTCCGCTTTGCTTAAAAAATATGGTATACGACCAATGCGTACTGCCAGTTATGACGTATGAATGTGAAACGTGGATGCTAAATTCAAGAATGTTACGCAAGATCCAGTGCACACAGAGAAGCGTGAAAAGATGTATGCTCGGTATGATAAGAAGAGATCGTAAGAGGAATACATGCATGCGTAAGAAGTATGTATGACATAAGTGGCACATAGCGATAAATACTGGAATGGTATACGAGAGGATGGGAAAGAAAGCAATGCAGACCGAGTGGATGATGGGCTGATGAATTGAGAAGAATGTGTGGAGTCAAGTGGATGCAGATTGCTCGAGACAGACAGGAATTGAAGAGGTGTGGAGACGCCTTCATCCAGCAGTGGAAATGATGATGATCATGATGATATAATACATTTGGAGAATTCATTTTACATAAAATACAACAAAACATACACACTGATACGTTGCTTCATTGCAATTGTATTTTCCTCCGTAAACTTATATGATGTTTGAATTGTCTAGTTCCAAAACCCGGTATCTGCACATTTGGTCAAAACTGAGATGTATTCTTGGAATATTTTCACACAATACGTTATACTTGGATTCTTTCTAAAACCATGTTAAATGACTAAAAAAAATTATTGAAAATCTTGTTTTGTTCCAAAAACGGCAAAAACGACACGTGTTTGTTCCGTTTACCAACCATCGAGTGATACGCTTTTACCGGGTTTTGGAACTAGACGATTCATTTATTTATATAATACTAGCTTTATTACCCGGCTTTGCCCGGGGTGTAATTAATATAATGTAATATAGTGTTTGTTTAGTAAATTATTTCGGGAGCCCAAAAAAGGGGCCGCCGGGGCAGGAGGGGGGGTCTGGGCGGTGGTAAGGGGCCGGCATAGATTTTACGGAGTATAGTAACGCTATAGTAGCGCTATGACGTCACTATAGGATTTTTCGAGTTTTTTTCGGTTTTTTGGATTTTTTCAACTTTTTTTTTGTAACTTTTTTGAACTTTTTTGAACTTATGAACTTTTTTTGAATTTTTTCAACTTTTGATAAACCCCCCAAAGCCATTCCGGCTCTCAACCTACCCCCCAGACGTTCCTCAAGCCCCGGCGGCCCTCTTTTTGGACTCCCTCAAGCCATGTTGGCCCCTACCACCCCCCAGACCCCCCTCAAGCCCCGGCGGCCCCTTGAATGGGTTCCCTAAAAGCTATGCCGGCCCCTTACCACCCCCAAACCCTCCTTCTTATCCCAGCGGCCTTTTTTTTGGACTCCCGAAAAGCAATGTAGGCCCCTTACCTCCCCACCAGACCACCCTCCTACCCCGGCGGCCCCTTTTTGGACTCCCGAAAAACTATGACGGCCCCTTACCAACCCCAAACCCTCCTTCTTACCCCGGCGGCCTCTTTTTTGGATTCCCGAAAAGCAATGCCGGCCCCTTACCCCCCCCCAGACCCCCCTTCTATTCCGGCGACCCTTTTATGGACTCCCGAAAAGCAATGCCGGCCCCTTACCAACCCCCAAACCCTCCTTCTTACCCCGGCGGCCCCTTACTACCCCCCAGACCCCCCTCCTGCCCCGGCGGCCCCTTTTTTGGGCTCCCGAAATAATTTACTGAACAAACACTATATTACATTATATTAATTACACCCCGGGCAAAACCGGGTAATAAAGGAGGGATGCGGGGATGTGGACTGGTGGGGTTAGGGGGCGTACGTACTTAAATCTGCCGAAAACATCTACTATCGTGTTTACTTCGTCGTTTCTATTAATCGCACCCGAGCAATGCCTGGTAATTGACGAATGACTCATACGTACATACAAACTTAAGTGTTTTATATATTAGAATATGTAGTAGCTAAAGCTAATTACATAATCCTTAACTAAGCTCCTATACAAATATGTTTTTTTTTTAATTTTTCCTATATATATTTATTGTAACATTTTTTATAATTAAATTATTTTTACATAAATCCATTCCTCTCACAATAAATTTACTAAAATATGATAGTAGCATATTATTATGTACAATAAATATATTCCCAATGCATAATTTTTTTTCCGACAATAGTAAGAATGGGCACGAAAGGCCTCGAGCGTTCTATTATAATAAATAATTCATTTTTCATTTCAGACTTGACCATGGCTCCGGATCTGGCGTCGAACAGACCGTCGAGAAAAAATCCAAGCTGAATGGATTCCTGAGCCTCAAGACCCCGCTGATCAGCACAAAGACCCTGGGGTAAGTCCAATCTTATTTTATTTAATTGAAAAAAAAAAAACAACATGTTTGTACTCGTACATATGAATATACTCGCCTATACATAGACCGAGTCAAAAAGTAAACGGACATTGTTGATTACTCGTTCGTTTTGACATGACTTCGTTCGTGTATTATACATATTTGCGGTTTATTTACGTACACGAAACGCCACTGGAATATTCCAGAGTGCTATCGATTCGCTACTGCGTTGTTGTTTTAACTTGCAAATTATTATTTACGAATTCAGACTAGCGAGTGTTTGCGTATTGACATTGTCGAGTTTGTTATAAACGAAGCATTCGAGACGTCTAACGGAATATTTTCATACTAATTGTATTATAATTTTTTGTACGAAGGAGCTTCGCTCAGATTATAAATAATAAACTTAAATATTTTCGCTAAAAAGATACGACTATGTTGGTGTTATTTAAATTATAATTACAATGAATGGATTCAGATACACATTTATCGAATAAAATACTATAATTTATATAGTACATACAAATTTGGATGATAAAAAAAACAAATACAAATTTAAAAATTTATTTATTCAATCATTTATGAATATAATATAAAATAGTCCTACATAGTACATGCATACATATGTATTGGTTTTGAGTACGATATTTCATTATTTATTTATTTACAGGTTAAAAAACAGAAATTTTTACAAATATAAAATAAACCATATCCATAATAATTCAAATAATTAATTTAAATACACAACTACATATAATATGTATGTATTTATAATAAATCAATATTATTATTAGACAAAACTCCTTTTTTGATCGAATAATAAAAAGAAAAACTGGCGACAACCCTCTCCAGGTAATTAATTGTCCAATAAATAATTACGCAATTAGATTATCAAAATAAAATTAACTAAAATAGCTCAGGTTTATCTCTCATCTCGCTCATACGCCCGGAGAGAAATGAAAAGGACATGTTGGTATGTCTAGCGCAGACTACACTTAAGGGATCTCCCCATTTATCTCGTAGATTGTTAAAAAAAATAAATCTTTCACTTACTGTTCTGTAAAGTCGCAAAAATTCTTTAGACAAATTAGTACTTTGCCTGCAATGTTCCCAGACGAAATAAGATTGGTTTTCAAAATTAGTGCCTTTCATTAATAACAAAACCTCTTCCAACTTTTCTGTTTTTAAATGGCTTCTGATGACTTGCTGAACCAATTGATGCACGTGGACTATTCCATTATGTAAATTGAGCATTGAATACAGGTGCAATAATTCTAGAGCATTCCACATTTTTTCATCGACCGTTTCTAAATTGGAAAAGAAATCTTTAACTGGAATGCCATCCGGTGATAAGTAAGCTATTATATGGAAAACCCTTAACGCTAACTTTCCATTGTCTACGTCCTCTTTTATGATTTTCATTGTAATCTTCCACGTGGTCATAATGGTTTTATTATAAACATCGTCAGTTCCACTGTGGCCTTGCTTGAGCATTGTAGTTTTTTCAGCTTCATATAATTCCAAATATTTTTTCACCGTGAACTTCTCAAGTCCTCTTCTAACTATTACATCGTTGCACTGCTCTATATAACCTACAACCTGCTTCAGAGCTAGATGCAACCTGTACAAAGTTGTAATCAATTTTTTTACATCCTTTTCATCTTCTTTTTTTAAACTATTCATCACAAAATCGGGTGCTTCATCAAAGGTGAATACTTCTAATGAAATAAATTCAATATCTTCTTTTTTCCCCACATCCCAATTCCGATTACGAGATGTAATTAAAGTGGAAACATTCTTGCGTCTTTTTGAACCGCTAAAAATAACATCCTTTATATCTCTATAAACTTCAACGTTATCAAATATAATTAACGACTTTTGAATGTCATCGAAATACCCGTAAATACCCTGGGCTATATCTTTATAGGTCTGTCTTGTTGAATAATTTTATTTTCGTCATTGTTGATCTCTTCAACTATGTATTAGAACTCCTATCTCCGAAGCCATGGATTTGAAAGATTTTTCAATGCTATCTTTATTCTCAGAATGAATAAATACAATATTGTAATATTATAATCATTATGGCGATAGATATCTAGTTTAAAAATCATTAAAATCGGTAAACCGGAAACCATGAAAGTTTTCCGAAACTATGTATTTATGTACATAATAAACCGATCAAGTTGAAAATTTATATTTATAATTTCCATATAATAGTTAGAAGTTGATAAGGTTTTTATCAACATCCGCCTACCGAAAGTGATAGTTTACTTTGCACGATTTTTTATATATATTTTGAGATGAGATGAGATAATGGAAATGAGATGAGATCTCGTTCAAGAGTAAACTGCCACTTCCGGTTGGCGGATGTTGACCAAAATCATAGTATCTCTTACACCTTACGTGAAAATAATAGAAACAAATACATAGACATACAGATATTTTACATACATACATACGAAAAAACGATAATAAATAATATAAAAAAATACATTTGTGAACTAGTAAGAAAAAAAAATTATAAAACCTTTGTTGCAATTTTTCACCTCCAAATTTCAAATTATTAGTACATTTTTGTCGAAATTGCTTAATACAAATCTATGTATACACTTTTGGAATCGCATGTAAAAATAAACAAAACGGTAATGATATAAATGACTGACAGATGCGTACAAATAAGCCAAATATACCGAATATTCATTTAGTGAGTAATTCTTGCAACCAAATGTTTTATGAACAGTTCAGTTGACGATGATAAAGAACGAAAGACTCTTCGCAAAATTATGATATTTTTATTTTACGAGTACTACATACATCTGTGTATTCCAAATGTAAGCACTGCATGAAAGACACGTGGAAGATTGATATTAATATACACACATAAATTCAAAAAAACATTTAACAAAAGTATCAAATAACGTAAATTGTCCTTTATGTTTTGAATACGTACCTCAATAGGTTATTTAAAGTAATACCAAAATTATTAGACTGAGTTTAGACACAAACCAAACTCGCAATACTCTCCACAATGCCTATGTGCCAAATATGTACATACATGCATGAGGCGTGTTTATGACCTTGGCATTGGCAAACAGACCATTATTTATGAAGAAATTAGCACTTGAAAAAAAAAAAATTTAGAAAAAACGCATATTATATGGGAATTTCATACGGTAATTACGTTTTTTACTTATTTTTAATAGTATAAGTGTATTAAAAATACAACATCCCGCTATGCTTAAAAAGTAAGGCATATGACCAATGCGTACTGACAGTTATGATGTATGGATGTCTCTTTGCCTCCACATAGACCCAAAGAACCATTTCCTAGAGATATCAAACAAGAAAATATAAGTTTTAGTGAAACCAAATCGAAGTACGGTTCAATACCACGATTATGTTATTCCAAAAAAATTGAAATCGGTTTATTCTAAACCATGTTGATTATTTTCTAATATTAAGAGTCCACGGCGTACTGGTGTAAGACCATGTTAAAATTTGTCTACAACCATTCTTCCAAAAATCACATTGAATCATGTGCAGTTTACGAATCGTGAAAGAGAAATTATACGATTGATCAAAGTATCGAAGGCCAAATTTGTTGTAATGCAATTTCATACGATAATTACGTTTTTTTTTTACATATTCTTAATAGTATAACAGTCTTAAATATGTAATAAAAATCAACAATAGTTTATTGACGCATGTATAATGGGTTACATATGGACTTTGAAACGTTATAAAAAAAAAATCGAATGTAATTGTATCTTGTATGACACTCCCTTACAAAATGCATATTTTCTATATTTTTTTTTCAATACTATTGGTATAAATTATACTTTTCGACACGAAAAATGGTTCATGGACGAGATTTAACTTTTCTTATACATTTAGTGAACACTGGTATAATAAAAAAAATATCTAGATACATGTAATAGAGTAAAATCACTTTATCATTAGAAAGAGGATAGTATGAATTTTATATTGCTAGTACATTTCATCATCGTATTACATACATAGTTTCAGAGATATAAATCGTTAACCAGACTGTTTGTATTTATATGTATCAGACATGTTCAAAAAAAGTGATTTGTCGTTTAACTGTTGTATACGAAAGGTTTAACGGTTACAATTCGCCAATTTTATTGGCGGCGACGATGGTGATTGTTTTATCAATTTATAACTCAAGCCCGAATAAATATTACGACTGGGATCGCAGTCTACATATAACCCTTACAACCCCATTAAAGGGTTATCTGATACGTATTAAAACCCATTCGCAAATTGTGCCATCGTTATCTGCGAATTATAATCTAAATGGTCGGACGGGAAGTGGTCGCCGTAGAAAAACCGAATTATTCTCGCTTATCAACAATTTTATTAATTTTTTAAACGTATACAGTATTCGTACTCGTATTGGAGAAAAAAAAATGGCGAAATTTTGCCGACGATACTAATATTTTACAGATAACGTGTGTCGCGGTTAGAGCATCAATCACGAACTCTCTTTATGATATGTATTATTATGCGCATTCGTAAAAACACAAGCAAAACTTATACTATGGCTCGTAAATACATAAATCGTATAAAACATGCAATGGATACAGTTTTATTTATCTACGACTGTCTTATTATAAAACTAGTAAAAAAAATATTTTATGTTATATTGTTCGACAAATGAAGAGTTTCGTTCTCTATCAACAATGAGATGTAACTTTTTTTTATCGATTTACTATAATATTATAATATTATATTATGTACAAAATTTACTATGATATTATCATCATTATATATATAATAGCCGAAATCCGTCTGTCTGTCTGTCTGCTGATAACGCTCGCTGAGGAAAAATTGGGAAAAAACTTGGCAGCTCGAGTGGGGTTCGAACCCACGACCTCAGGCTCGGGAAGAACGTCGTTAGACCAATCTGCTAAAACCAGTTGTCGGTTGGGTCCTTTTTTTTTTTAAATATATCGTGACTTGGATTTACCTACAAAATAGATCGTGATTCTGCTAATAATACATAGATGACACTATAGAAACTATTATTTTTTTTTTTTTTTTGATTTTTACAAAATCACTTACAAAATTATAATTATTATATATATAATAATTAATAATTATTATATAAATGTAAAGTAAAAAAATTTTTTTTTTTTTTGAGTGGGTATCGATAGCGTTCAATTAGTGGGGATTGCTATAATACATGGATGGCGCGATAAAAACTATTTTTTTTTTGTTTTTTCGATCAATTACACTGTTCGACAAATGACGACTTTTAAAATGTTTCCGAGACGAGATATGACTTTTCTTATAGATCTATGCCCAGTGAATACGAATCTGGTAATAAAAAATGTTGATTGGCTCGAGATTCGGAGATATATGTGTTTTTTAAATCACGCGATTTTTCTATTTCGTGGTGTTGTTCGTACGATGTCTCAAAATCGGTCAATTTTTTGTTCAAAATGAATATTGAAATCCATAGTCGGGTATTTTATCTTTCATTTGTAGTACTTTTTAGCATTCAGATCTTTCTAAGTAGTCGTCCAGTTCAAATCAAAAGTCAAAAGTATGTATTTTCACTTGAGATTTTTTCCCACTGTTAATACTATTTTATATTGAGTATTTTCTATTGAAACACGTTTATTGGGATAGTGTTCTGGCCCCACTATTTTTTGTTTTCGTTTAAAAGGGTTAATTGGAAGTGTGCTGAATTTTTAATCGGTAAAATTGCGAGCTTGTTAGTATGTACATATACGATATACATACATACATATGTATGTATATTTTAAATTCTAATAAATAATATTAAAATTTTACTAGCGACACCTATGGCTAAATTGAATATTTATTTTGAAATAAACATTTTTTCACGGTTTGGATACAAGGTAAATACTTTCCCTGCTAATAAATATTACGCGAGCTTTTCGTGAAAACCGAAAGGTTTCTCAAACTATCAACATATAATATTCACTCTAGTTTTGTATTATGCAATCGACGCGTGTGTTTCGTATTTAAAAAATCAATGGTTCAACTTTACGACT
Organism: Parapsyche elsis; assembly: GCA_022651745.1. NCBI lineage: Eukaryota > Metazoa > Arthropoda > Insecta > Trichoptera > Hydropsychidae > Parapsyche > Parapsyche elsis. The sequence continues at coordinate 819,790 of JAGVSN010000079.1, read as the reverse complement.
CTACTACTCTCGAGAGGGGAGTGGCTTGTTTCAAAGAGGGGATAAAGAGAAGGGGAGGAGAAAGGGGAGGGGGGGTTGAGGGGTATGAAAATACCGGGAAAACCGTTTCCCATTCACGCTCATAATTTCAGCGATAAGCCTACGCGAAACTTTTAAATTAAAAACATCATACACATTACAATGCAACCGCTCCATAATGCACAACCACGTATATAGGTATAACCATAGAATCCAGGCAAAGTATAAAAATAAAACCATCAATTGACTAGGAATTTTATACGATACTAGCTTTATTACCCGGCTTTGCCCGGGGTGTAATTAATATAATGTATGTAATTAGTAAATTATTTCGGGAGTCCAAAAAGGGGCCTCCGGGGTAGGAGGGGGGTCTGAGGGGTGGTAAGGGGCCGGCATAGCTTTTAGGGAGCCCAAAAAGGGGGCCGCCGGGGTAAGTAGGAAGGTTTGGGGGGTGGTAAGGGGCCGGCATAGCTTTTAGGGAGCCTAAAAAAAAGGGCGCCGGGGATTGAGGGGGGTCTGGTGGGTGGTAAGGGGCCGGCATTGCTTTTCGGGAGCCCATAAAAGGGGCCGCCGGGGATTGAGGGGGGTCTGGTGGGTAGTAGGGGGCTTTATATGGCTTTTAATGGCTTTTTAAAATCAGAAAAAAAAAGTTCAAAAGTTCGAAAAAAACTCGAAAAATCCTATAGTGACGTCATAGCGTTACGGGACAGACACACATGTGGAGGGGTGGGGTTTAGGGGAAGTACGTACTTAAATCTGCCGAAAACATCAACTATCGTGTGTACTTCGTCGTTTCTATTAATCGTACCCGAGCAACGCCTGGTAATTGACGAATGACCCATACGTACATACAAACTTAAGTGTTTTATATATTAGATATAATACACATTATATATATAATAGCCCTATTCCGTCTGTCTGTCTGTCTGTTGATAACGCTCGCATTAAAACACAAGAACGTCGCGCGAGTGGGATTTTGAATCCGTGACCACCAGTTCGGAAGATGGTGCGCTTCCGCATTCAACCAAACTAGATAATGACGGACCCGCTACAATATGACAATATTAATTCTCAAAAGGTTCGCGACTTTGCTAAATTGTTACGTTGTTGTATTGTAGCGCGCCATCTATGCAACAAGTATAAAAACTATTAAATTTTTTTATTTTTTTTTTAGCTCAGTACTTTATTGATTTGTAACGTTTGAAGTATGCATTACTATATATATGTAGTAACGCAAGGGTCTGCCTGGCTGGATAGCCGCATACATACTGCACGTACACATATACACATTCACACAGTACGGGTGATGAGAAACCACTCCGTTAATATTGTATATATTTATTCACTCGTCTTATACGTATCTAAGTCCATTTGGAGATGGCTACTTAATATGCTCTTCAATTTGTTGCATATGCAATAGTTTTCTTACGCAACCACTAGTGTTAGTGGTTAGTGTAGTGGTCGGGAACCTTTTAAAATTGGTATGTTTGGTAGCCGCAACATGAAGTTAAATTTTACTCTTGCATGAAATGGACAGTTGTAGCGAATATGTTACCATCGTGATATTTTTTAACGTATTACAAACTTTAATCTGAAAAACGATTTTATGTTATGGAAGTTATGGAAATAGGATTCATTTTGAATTTGTGTAAATTGTGTCAATGTTTGAGAGCCGCAGGTTTCCACATAGAGAGCTCTCTACCGCTGAGCTGGTGTTAACCCACTCATATGTCAATGATGAATGCCCAGCGATGTATTTTTTAGACTTTTCTTGGATTTCACACAATTACCAATATCTCCCGCAAAGTAACAGGGGTAAGGAAAAACTTTCTCATAATTACATTTCTTACACATATGAGAAAATCATTTCGACATACGAATATCGAACAAGGAAAATTTTGCTCAAAAGAAAGCTTTTTGTATTCGAAAATGCTAGTTAGGAGATGTTGGCAGTTTATGGTCGATAAACGGTTTACTTTTGAATAATAGTGGATTAAAGTAATACCCGGCTGTGTGAATTCGATTGAATTTAGTTCATCTTCGATGATTTATTACGAGGTGGTGGGGGGATTTAACTGTGCATTATAAAGCTCTGTCGAAACTTTTTAATCCTCGACGGTAATTTAATTCATATTTCTGCACGCTGGGATCCTGAGAAAGGCTTCGCAGGACTTTAACGACTTTTTTCCGCGATCGTTAGCGTGAGCGGCGTCGCACGACATGGCGACTGATGAGAGGGAAAACTCTCCCGAAAAGAGTAATGAATGTTGATGAGAAAGCTCGCGGAAAAGTCTCGGGAAAATTCCCCATTCCGTCACTCGTCTCTATCTTTTGCCTCGCGAGAAAAATCACCGCAAATGGGCGTCGGAAAACGGACGACTACGGTTTGACGTAATGAATGTTAATGCGGCCTCAAACGAAGCGTACAGCCAAAAAAAGGAACCGAGTCCGATTTGGAAAAGTGTCGGAAAATTGACGCCAATACTACGATGGAAAATCTCACTGTACCTTACATGAATTGCTTGTGTGTGTAAATTCGTCTCCAATCAAAATATTGAATATGTGAAATAGTTAATTTTAAATTAAATGCAATGTACAAGAATGAATACCGATGTGAGTGTGAAAGAATTGTGTACACGAATGTGGTTTTAAACGCCCAATGACTCGCTGTTCTCACTGCTAACTGACGTCTAGCCGAGGAGTGGGGGTACCCGCTGACCGCTTGCCGTGTCGTGCCACGCTTCGATGACACGTTTTAACTTAGATCATAAATTATTGCCAAATTATTATTAGAAATAGTGATATCCATAGTTATTCTACTAGAAATAAGAACCAATTAGTCGTAGGTAGAGTAAGGAAAACAAAGACAGCTGGTGGTGTTTTTCACAGGGGTGTTTTAATGTATAATGCCCTCCCGGTGTGCGTCAAGTCTTCTAAGACAATAGCTGCATTCTTGAAAAGTGTGAGGAGACACCTCTGTGAGAGATAGTAGTCATATATAAGTATAGTGTATAATGTGTAATTGATTTATGTATGTAGTTGTTATAAATATGTAATAGATGTAAGTTAAATTAGCTAATTAGCTATTATTATATCAAATAAATAAATAAATAACTAAACTGAGGTGCGGTGCGGGGCGCAAAGGGGAGGCTCGAATTTTCGGGGCGGGTCTCTCTCTCTCTCTCGCACGAACGCGAAAGAGCAAGAGAGAGGGCAATAGCCTAACTGCAAACTGGAGGAGTGGGGGTATGCGTGGCCACTTATCGCTCGCTCCGTTTGTATGGAACGTTGGATGAACCGCTTTTACTCTACCGAGCGAAAAGAAGTTTTACTTCAAAAATTCCTTATTTATATATACAATAGCCGAAATCCGTCTATCTGTGTGTGTGTGTGTGTCTGCTGATAACGCTCGCTGAGGTAAATAATTAAGAAACCAGAACGTCACACGAGTGGGATTTGAACCCAGTACCACTGATTCGGAACAGAGCGCTTACGCGGTGAGCCAAACCAGATGATGTAGGGCGGGCTTCAACGTCACTATTTATAGCCGAATATAATATGGCTCGCGACTTTGCTAAATTCTTACGTTGTTATTATAACGCGCCATAGATGGCGCATATATGGATTTATATATTTATTTACATATTTATTTATATACATATTTGGACTAGAATTGGTTCACCTTTTAGTCTGCACGTCTTTTCTTGGGGTTTTTTTTTTGCGTGACCTTGAAACAATCTGCCACTTGTGCGAACCCCCGATTTGTGATCGTATTTTCGAAAGCTTGGCGAAAAAGTGAATCAGCTCCCATTGAAAGTAAGCTAGAAATGAGTTGAATATCAACGAAGCGGAGCGCTTTCTCATCACCCGTACTGAAAAATAATATTAAATTTAATAGGTTTTTATAGTTAGTGCTTAGATGGCGCGTTATAATACAACAACGTTGCAATTCAGCAAAGTCGAGATCCTCCTAAAGATTTATACATACATATGTATGTATGTGTGTTCAAATATAAGAGATTTCGCATTATTGGCGTTGGATCATAGCGTAAGCGCTCAATGTTTCGAACCAGTGATACCGGGCTCAAATCCCACTCGCGCGACGTTTTAATTATTTACCGAGGCGAGCGTTATCAGCAGACCGACAGATGGATTTCGGCTATTATATACATACTAGTGTAAGCCCGTTGAATATCAACGCCCGCTGAATTTTAATTTACGTAAAGCGCTTTTTTAATAGAGATCCCCACTAATTGATCGCACGGTTGTAAGTGACAAAATAAATAATAGTTATTATAGCGCCATCTATGTCCCCACTAATTGATCTAACGGTATCGATAATTTCGACAATTTAATTAATAACCAGGTCGATATTTTTTTTTTATACCTTACTATTTATATAATAATTATTAATAATTATTTGTAAGTTATAATTTTGTAAATATCAAAAAAAAAAAAAAAATAGTTTTCATAGCGTCATCTATGTGTTATTAGCAGTTACGATCCCTTTTGTAGGTAATGTTTAAAAAAAAAGGACTTTATTGACCAAGGGCGATAGCGAATAGCATTAGTGCGAGTTCTCTCGAGCCTGTGGTCCTGGGTTCGATCCCCCACTCTTTCTAGTTTTTAATATTTTTTCCTCAGCGGGCGTTATCAGCAGACAGACAGACAGACCGACAGACAAATGGATTTCGGCTATTATATATACATATGAATAATACTGATGCAGAAATACTTATTTTAATTTAAAGCAAAAGGACTTTGTCCACTTTTGCAAATAGCGTTCAAATTATTCTTTGTCGCTTTACATTCTACTTATCCTCACTGTTTTATTTTCCACTAAACGTTCTACGTAGCGTACGTACGAGTCGAAAGCTTTCTTTCGTATTAATTAAACGTAAACTAACGCCGAATTTAAAATTATAAAAATCGTAACATTTTGATACGAAAACTCTTATGCAACTTATATAATTATTTCAACTCATTTTAACGTATACTTTTTTCGTATCATCGTAAGGCAAATACATAATATTTCTTTGTGAAATTTGAATTTTGCGAAATCCACTATACACGCCTTTCATACATATGCGAACGTACAACGATAATGATATTGATTTTATGGCTCAATTTGAGTTATGAGGTCCCATCGGTGACATGCATAAAAAAAATTTCAAACCTTTAATGTGATCTTCACAACAACAAAAAAAATAGAATTTTATTACGTTCGATAGAAAATGATGTATAAATTGTTTGCACTTATGATAATAATTTTAATTTAAACACTAAAATTGAAACCGGGGTCTTCTTATTATTATTTTTTTATTAACACTATAAGAGCTGGATTAGTTTTGCCATACAATAAATAAAACATAATACCTCATCAAACAACACAAAAGCTCCGAAAGCTCCCACGTACATCCTAGTCGAATTTATCACGAAATTTGAACACGTTCATTTGATTTAAGAAATCGTTCCATCAATATTGAAGAGTTTTGTAGAAGTTGGTTAAAATAAAAGTTGGAACGATTAAGCAAAAATAGATGGTCATACATACATACATTAAAATACTAAAAGAGAACGTTTTTTTTAATGGATTTAAGTTAGATCAAACATCAAACATAAAAAAATCATGACATAAAAACACACAAAGAAAATCAGGAATCAAACGTATAACAAAATCAAGACATAAAAACACACAAAGAAAATCAAGAATTTCATATAAAGGTTACATAAAATACTGAAATATAATATCGTACCTACTATTCAAATATGCAGAAATAGTACTTAATATACATATGTATGTATTTAACTTACGATTTGAAATAAATTGGTTTGCTAAAATTAAAATTTTACGTTATCATGTCGACCGTATCTTTTATTTTATTGAATAATTATTATTTTGATATCAGTTTATTTGGTCATTTTGAAAAACATATATTGTGTGTACGTACATACATACATATATACATTTTAAAAATGAATGATGAAAAAATTTTAACTCTTATTATTTGATAGTCAGATTATTATTTATTGATCAAACTTCAATGTCATAAACAGTGTTCAGCGAAAATTACACATCGAGCGATATAATTCGATCAATCTAAAAGTCATATCCAAATTGTTTTTATCCATATCATACAGTGGAATGATGAAAAACGTGGTTATTACACTTCATTTGAGCAACACGTGACTTTTTGTGCTACGTGACTATTTTAACTCATCGAAGTGATATTGTACATATTATGTACATATGTATGTATGTATTCAAGTATTAAAAAATAAATATTTCCGATTAATCGCGATTATTATATACGAACCATATAATTGGTGACTTTTTTCAAATATAGCCTTACGTCATCAGTTAATCTGTAAAATTATTCAAATTTTTTTATTTTATTAAGACTATTTTTAATATTTAAACAAATTATATAATATCATTAGAAAGAATACAATATGAACTTTAAGATTTTGCTTTTTATCACCGTAACGTTATTATTTTTGGAGATATCCATTTTTCAAAAATAGGACTTGTTTTTTTGCCTATGTTAAGCTAGTGAATTTGTAATGCAACATTACTATACATACATAATAGATATTAATCAACTTTTTTAAACTATAATTTGTTGTCTTAAATATGTGCTTCTTATTTCATCTGACTTTTCAGACTTTGTCCGTTAATTTTTCAGCCACCTTAACCTCAAATAGTTGCACTGGAGTTCGGTCAAGAAAGCAATTTATCGGCAACAGCTATTGTGAACGTTAAAGTTGCGCCACTATCGCCTCGAAAGCTCATCTCGTAGAGCACGATATTTGCTCTGCGAAAGCTTTCCGATAAAGCTCCAAAAGCTTCTCCATTTCTCAGATCTCCTTCATGTTTAAATGCATCTGTTTCACGAACTCTCTCCCTACGACGCTTTCTGCTTTTTGCTTCGGCTATCGCATCGGTTCGTATATGTACATTTCCAAAGATGAGATGATTCGCAAAAAGCAAGCAATGCGGTATACAAAAGGTCTTTGTTCAAATTTCAAAGAATTTCAATGGATAGAGTCGTGTGTTGGCCACACATTTGAGCATATTCTTTTTTCAAAAACTAGAAGCTTTAGCAAACAGCTGCTACCGAATACAATTCATCAGTTTGCTTATTAGACTAACTTCGCTAAAATTATTTCAAACGCTCACACGTAAATACATATATAGAATGTGTATTTTGTAATGGACACTTTTAAGTTTGTTAACTTGAAATTGTTATAAACTGAATAATATCATAATCTTGTCAGTCTGTTTGTCCGTCGGGATCGCTCGACATACTTTGTACATACTTACTATATTTACATATATGTATGTATTGAATTTGAATTTGAATGTTTATAATGATTCATAACTACCGCTATTGTTAGCACACTCATCATACGTCAATCAGAAACATTCGTTGATTGTCAACGGGCAATACTGTAGTATTAAACAGTGACTCTATCTAAATTTTACTATGTACATACATATGTATATGTATTTGATGAATCTAAAGCGAACGGTGTAAAACAAAATATCTTTCAAACAGATTAATATATTTTATGAAAGAAAATACTCTGCGTATATATGTTTTTAAATATGTAAATATAATATTATTATGATTAAAAAAATTATATTACATACGTTCGTATATAATTTTTGTTTAGTTAATTTTCCATTTTTTAATAATATAAATCAATGTTAATAACAATGAGAGACTTTAAATATGTGCTTGAGATATTTTATAACAAAATAGTAGCAGAATTGGTTCACTTTTACGCCGTAGGCTATCCAATATAAATTGCCTCGGTTCGTATTGTGGCTGTGGTGTCGTTATATTGGACGTTTTGAAAGTGTCGCTTTTCTCGCATATTTTGGCTCGAATGCAATAAAAGTGCATTCGTCCGGTGTGAGTCAGTAGTGCAATGGATAATTTAAAAATACTAATAACATATTCCTGTTGCAGTTTAAGGGCTAAAATTACATTTGTTTCATACACAGTAGCTCGCGTTGGGGTGAATGAATCCACACAACAAAGGTCACCTTAGCGACTTTGATTTTCCAACACAAAGCTTTCGAGACAAAGTGGTCTGAGTATATTTAATCCGAAGGCTTGAACCTTGTGGGAGGCTACATATGGAATTGGTTGGATTTGTCCAATTGGAGCTTTATCAACAAACAAACAAAAAAAAATGCCAAATTCGAAAAATTCTCACCCTATGCGATACGTTTGTTTGAGTTTTGTTATTGAAATTATTTGCTTAGTGAAGTTGTTGTGTGTATATGAACTTTGGCATGTGCATAAAGCTGGAATGTTTGATAGCAAAGTGCACTCAATTTCACCGAAAGCTCTCTGACTCTGATTCCAAGCTTTAAAGCTCAGTCTACTGTTAAGCAATGTGTATTGCAACGCAATCGTTGAACAATGTGTGCAATTTTGTTAATATGAATTATCTGTTCGTTTAGTAAAATGGTGTAAGAATGAAAAGGGATAAAAAGTCAAAACGACAGACACGCAAATAGACGGATATAAAATATACCAGTGTAAACCCGTTGAATATCAACGGAGCGTTCTCATCACCCGTACTAAAAAATAATATTAAATTTAATAGTTTTTATAGTTGTTGCACATATGTAGATATACAATACCATAGATATGCCATTCCAAACAAATTTTCCTGGACAAAGCGTCAGAAGCAACAAGGGGGGGGTCTAAAGTGCGGGGAATTCTCACAAAAAAGAAGTCCCACAAAAAAAAAAGTCAAGCAAAATGCATGCCCTTTTTGTATGTCATTTTTCGGGTGCTAAGGCCAATCTATGTTATTCTACGTCTATGTTGTTGCCTAATAACAACGTGATAATTCAGCAAAGTCGCGAGCCTATTTTTATTATATTCGGCTATAAATAGTCACGTTGAAGGCTGCCCTACATCATCTGGTTTGGCTCACCGCGTAAGCGCGCTCTGTTCCGAATCAGTGGTACCGGGTTCAAATCCCACTCGTCCGACATTCTGGTTTTTTAATTATTTACCGAGGCGAGCGTTATCAGCAGACAGACATACAGACAGACAGACGAAATAGGGCTATTATATATATATATAATAGAAAGACATAGTCAGAAGGATAGAGACAGATAGTCAAGTAGATAGAGACAGATTGACAAATAGATAGATATGTATATAGATAGGCGATTCCACGAATTATTTCCGCTATTTCATTTTGAGTTTCCATTTCCACGCTTTCCAAATATTTTGCGGGAAATGTTCGCAAATTTTTCAATATGATGAAATTTAATTTTATTAAAAATGGGAGGCGAAAGGTTCGCGCTTGAGTTTTAATTGAATTTTGATCAATTTTTCAACGGCACAAAAAGGCGGAAAATTCCCCGCCGGGGAAAAATTGAGTGAAAGTCCTCGTTTCAATGTACGAGAATGTGTATGTCTACCTACGTACATATGTACATATGTATGTATGTGTATTTGCGAGTGCGAATAACAATGCAGGGCCGCATTGGCCGGACACAAATGCAATAAAGCGCACAAAGCGACTCCACCTCCCGTTTGCAAAAACAAAGGGCGCGGAAAATCGACTTTCCGGTTTTCTCTTGTTGTTCGTTTTCATTCATCCATACCTTCATGTTCGATATCTTTATCGGTGGCTAATTTGACATTGCGAAAAATTACCCATATTGGAAATTTTCCATTATTTTTTAAATCCTTTTAACTGTTCCAAATTACTTACATTTATCTATTATTATTATTAGTTATTCTACTAGAAATAAGAACCAATTAGTTGTAGGTAGAGTAAGGAAAACAAAGACAGCTGGTGGTGTTTTTCACAGGGGTGTATTAATGTATAATGCCCTCCCGGAGTGCGTCAAGTCTTCTAAGACAATAGGTCCATTCTTGAAAAGTGTGAGGAGACACCTCTGTAAGAGATAGTAGTTATGTATAAGTATTGTGTATAATGTGTATTTGATTTATGTAGTTGTTATAAATATGTAATAGACGTAAGTTAAATTAGCTAATTAGCTATTCTTATATAAAATAAATTATTAACTTTTCGCAGCGCTTCCCGGGTTTAATTTAAGCTGAAAATAGTTATGATTAAAAAAAAAAGCTCAACGTTCTCAGTTTTCAACGTTCAAGTTTTGTCTTAGAGCTTAAAGCTCAAAGCACTCAAACTCAAAACTCCTGAAGCTCCAAGCTACCCAAGCTCAAATCTCCCAAAGATAAAAGCTCCTAAATATCAAATCTCCCATTCCAAATTCCAAAGCCCAAAGCACCCAAAGATCAAAATTCCTAAATATCAAACCTTCCAAAGAGCAAAGCTCTCAAAAATTTATAAAGTATACGTAGACAGTGTCAATACGTGAATAGTCAGTTTCATTATCATGTACATACACACATACAATGTATGTACACACGTTGCGACTGAACGTAGCAAGGAAGCCTCATGAGGCAAAATGGTACACACATGAGTCATGTGTGTACCATTTTGCCTCGCGGTCATGTGACATGACCCACTGAATCACAGTCATGATAGAATTCAAGTCATTTCTGACGTAATATACATACATTTGTACATATGTATGTACTTCCTAAACGCGTGGCGCCACAACCACCTCTAAACGCGACTTCAAATCATCTACAGCTCAAAATTGTACGTTTAAGAAAAAAAATTATAAAAAAATACTGACATAGAGAACCAATCCTTATAAATTCGTTAAAATGAAAAAAAAGGCCAGTCTAATGCATAATAACAACGGGAAAACATCCAAAAGAAAAAAGTATTCTAAAGCGTGCAAATATCACAATTCATAGCAAAAATATATGACTATTGTTTCCAATACTCATTTTTAACACAGAAGCACTAAACTTTGAGTTACAAGCCGAAAAAGTCAAAAAAAAATCTCACAAACGAGAGCTAACCAACAAATTTCATTATCATATTCGAATTCAGTGGGTTAAACTTAGTAAAGATTGACTGGTCTCCACTCCGGTAGTTTTATTTTGTTGCATAGTGTATTTAAGAGCTTTGATCTTTGGGTGCTTTTGGCTTTGGAAATGTTGTACATATTATCCACAGACGAAATACATGTTCAATTAAAGCATGTAGCAACTGCATTTGAAACGACACAACGACAACGTTGGTAATGTCAAAATTTATACATTTTGTCTGTGGTAATTTGTCACAGTTTTTTTTTTAAGTAAAACTTCTATTGGCACGGTAGTGAAAATCGTTTCGTGGCGTTTCTATACAAACTGACCGACCGTACGGGTGAAACGATATTGCCGTCTCTCTTGTTCTTCCGCGTTGATGCGAGACAGGGATCGCCCTCGCCCTCAAAATTTAATCGCTTTTATCGCTCCATTGTTTGAGCAAAATGTGTGCGATGTTTTGAAGTCATTCGTGGATGCGTCACCGGGCTTTTATTATTACCGTATGCACGCATAAGTTTTACTTCTATAGTGAGTAGCAGCTACACACTGTGATTTTTTTTTCTTTCTGTGATATATGTATTTGGGAATCTTTTCTGGATATATCAACGTGCTTTTATTCCCGGAAATGTGTTTTTTGAACCGGGGAAATGAAGTCGTGCACGCTGAGTGAGTTGGCTGAAAATGCATGATGCGGTTCTGGAGCGAGCTTCCGCACAATTCTAGAACTAGAGCGCGTTGTCTCGCTCGCACGCACTAACAAGTGAGCGAAAAGAGCGAGAGAACTTATTACCTCATGTGTCACGTCGACAGATGGCGATGATGGCATTGGTCTCGCCTTAGAATTGCATGCGAATAATGTGCATGCATTATATAAATGTGAGCATATTGTACATATGTACATATATTGTTTAAATCCAACATTCCGCTATGCTTAAAAAATAAGGCATACGACCAATGCGTACTGCCAGTTATGACGAATGGATCTGAAACGTGGATGCTAATTTCAAGAACGTAAGATCCAGTGCACACAGAGAAGCATGGAAAGACGTATGCTTGCTATAACAAGAAGAGATCGTAAGAGGAATACATGGGTAAGAAGCGTGACCACAGTGGTAGATATATGAAAAAGTTGAAGTGGACACATAGAATGGATGGCAGATGGACGCGAGAAATACTGGAATGGTATCCGAGAGGATGTGAAAGAAAGCAAGGTGGACCGAGTGAACGATGGGTTGATGAATTGAGAATAATGTGTGGAGTGGATGTGGATGCAGATTGCTCAAGACAGACAGGAATGAAAGAGGATTTGAGAGGCCTTCATTCCGCAGTGGATGTTGAACGGCTGAAAATTATGATGATGATGATATGTACAGGTCTTTCTGACTGGCTGGCCGGCTGGCTACGGAACGCTCGCATGCACTCATGGCACACACACATACACTCACGGCACGGGTAGCACGAAGCGCTCTTACTTTTCAACTATCTATTACATTTTTAACTACTAAATACACTATACATGAATGATAACCACACGATGACGCTGTCAACGGGAATTGACCAGTTGTATTATGTATGAATATAGGGATAGCTCAGTTGTAAAATTTTGATGTTTGTAATACACAGTTAGATTGTCTCCTGTTACAAAATCAACCATTTTTTTTTTAAGGACTTTTTCCTAGGTACTAATACTATTTTAATTTATGAAGCGCAGTATATTTTTCACTTTGCCTGACCATTTTCGACATTGTATGACTTGTAATGGATATATATGTATATAATTTATATAATTTGTAATCGAAAGTTTTTCGCTCGTACTAAATTTATTTCTGATTTGTGAAAAGTTTTCTACTTATTCTTATTTCAAAAGAGTGTTGCCATCGAATTCGCTCAAAGCTTCTCAAAAGTTATATGTTAAATAGGACATTTTTGACGTCTGAAAATTTCCTTGCTATGTACATACATATGTATATAGAACTGGAATAATATTTGCTTACATAAAAAAATAAAAGCTCGGGGCTTAAAAGAGGCAGCGTCAAAAAATCTACTTCTGAGAAATCAGTGTTACATACATATTGGTGATAGATGACGTATACGTTGACCTTGACGAAGTTGATAAAGCTCATTTTCGCACATATCCGCAAACTTAGAAAAGCTCAGACTGGATCATTTTGAGATTTGCGCGTGTGACGCATGAACGGGTCGAGCTGGCGCGATAAGGGTTAAAGTTTGCGAGACCTTCTTTATCGCACGTTGGGAAGAATAAACCCCTTTTTTTTCCTTAAAAACGATTCTGTCTCGGTATCTTATTATAAAAACTATCTTTTTCGAGGTAAGGGTCTCGAAACCCCGAGGGTTAGAATGCACGCGCACGCACACATCTGATAAAAATTATTAGCTAATTTTATATATGTATAAGAAAAAAAATTGGACTTCAAAAGGTTAATTAACCCGTCGGATACGTCTCGAGTATGCGCGTTAATTAATCGTGAAAATGGGGAGCCAATTAAATGCGTTCAAAGGCTTCGTAAGTAGGACATTGAAAATCGTTACAAAGGTTTCAATTAACTGTGTAACTGATTTAAGTAAATACATATGTACATACTCTTAAATTCAGAATTTCAAAAAAATAAGCACGTGTGATTTTCAGGTATTGAGTATTGAGTTCAAATGTCTTCGATTATTAGATTGTTTATGTCAAAGTTTAGGGACGTTCAAGGTCAAATATATGGGTTTTTTTTTTTGCACATTGCTTGAATTTTGAATTACATATATGTACATATGTATGTATGAGAGTTCAAAGCATACTTTTTTTTTTAATTAATTAATTTATTACATTTACATAATATATTATATTAGAGAAAACATAAAGAAAAAAAATCAATACAAATTAATAAATAAATTATGTAGAGTTGATTGGCCTTCGGAAGGACAGATTAATAGTAAAAAAAATCAATAAAATCAGAATATTCATTACCATATATCTAAGCATTTCGGGGGATGGGAGAATGAAGATGATAATTAATACGCGAAATAGTTTCACAATCTAATAAAAATCGAGAACGAGTAAAACGTACCGGAACTTTTAAGCGAAGATTCAAATGAATACGAATGGGAAAATCTATTACAGAGTTTAATATTAGGTTCAAGTTAATGTATGTATGTATGTACATAATTAACCGACTAGTTTTGATTTTAAGCTTAAATATATTATAACACCATATGGGATTGTTTGAATTGTTCGGATTATAAAGATGTATTCAATGTCGAGGTTTTTTCATTTGAATCTAAGCACTACTATATTTTTCAAGTTATTAGAATTGAACAATAGATTCGAAATTAAATTTTTAAAAAACACAATTTCAATTACAATCGTAGGCAAATATTGAAAGCTCACATTTTTTTTTACATACCGAGTCTAATTTTAACTGTACGGCAAGGTTCGATTTAACGAGGCCTTTATTCATAGGAAGCCCCTTTACACGAGTGTGTGTGTGTGTGTAAATTTGTAAAATCCCCAGAACGTTTGCTGACCTTTCAGTTAATTAAACTAACGGTTAATATTTACACACACTCTCCCTATCTCTGTTTCTCTCACACGACACGAGGATATATATGCCTATGCGCGTTCAGTAAACCTTCAACGCTAACCGAGTAAATAATAGCGGCGGGTAAATAAGTTCCCGGAGTCCGCAAATGAGATGTCGGTTTTGTGATGTAATTAGTAATGGCGTGTTTACGAGCAAAACAATACCCGGCTCGCGCCCTTTTCGAAGGATTCGAGCGCGACGCGTTATGGTGGTTACACACGGCGAACCGAATTCGGAGCAAACGATAAGATTCGCTTCGTTGGTTGTAGGTATACACTTAAATCTTCGGACCGAATATGGACCGAATGTCCACCCTCGAACGAAAATACAATAGGCAGAATTAACAAAAGACGATCTTTAACAATAACCTAACCAACAAAAAAATACTCTGTTCGCAGTTGGCCCCTTTTCGCTCCGAGAGCGGTCTGTCAAACGATTTTTTTTGTGATACCATTATTTTTTTGTGCATTGCGTCTTTGTTCGTGGCATCTTGGCGATCAGTGTACTTATCAAAAATAGTAGGGGTAGTAATACTAGTAAATCGCAATAAATCACCAAACAATAAAACAATTAACTCACTTTCGAAACTTTCGTACGTACATATGTAGGTACGTACATACATAGTAACGTATGTACATATGCGCGCGCGAATACTTTCAAGGCTTGATATCATAAAAATGACACTTAGAAGCACAATTTTATTTCAAATTCAGTCAAGTTTCAGCCGTATAACTGCATTTAAAATTTACCTGCATACATATTCACAATTCATGTTGATCTTGATTGTACGTTACACAAACGTTTATGTAAGGGCCATATGAGTGCTTAAAATTCAAATAAATAAATACATATGTACACAAATAAATTGTTTTTGTGGAGCAGCAAAGCGACAAAAAACCATTCGCTGTGAACGATCGCTCCGATCGCTCCCAGACCGATTCGGTTCGCATTCGCTGCGACGCGACGTCCACATAGCGTCCAAATAGCCCGAATTCGCTTTCGCTTCGCCTTCGGTTGGCCTTCGGTTGGCCTTCGGTTGGCCTTCGGTTGGCCTTCGGTTGGCCTTCGGTTGGCCTTCGGTTCGCCTTCGATTCGTCGGTGTGTACCCACCATTATGGTCGCGGCGAAGCGCAATCAATGTGCGTATGTTACGCAATGGAATATTGAACAGGTCACGTAGCTGTTTTGCAGGTTCGACCTGATCTTAGACCGGTGATCCTCAAACCTTATTTTGTCACCGCACAAAATCCCATCTGCTTGCCGTGATGTTCGAAGTTAAACCCTTATCCTCCGTTTTGACTCTACAAGGAGCAATTTCTAGAAAGGTCTACATACATACATACATACATACATAAAATAGTTCTGAGAAATCAAGGTTAGGGTTTACGTAAAACAGACATTTTCGTTTCTTTTATTATTAGAATCACCGTTTTCATGTATTGTTTTGGTAAAATATTTCAAAACATTTTTCTATTTCCATATGGTTACTAATTTTTGTTGAAAGTCTTTTTTTGTGAAATTTTGAATACATGGAAAATTGTTCATATTTTGCTTAATTTCAATTATCTTAAGAGGTGTCTGTATTTAAGTGTTTTTATTGCAATGTTGCAAGTTTTGCAATTTGAAAGATATTCGTGATTGAAATTGGTACTGAAACACACGACGTTTTCAGTTGCGTCAGTGGCGACTTAATTTTATTAAATTTCTTTCAAAATAATCTTTCTTTGATTAATATAGAGCAGCGGTCGGAAACCGGCAGCTACGGAGCCTCATGCGGCTCTTTGTATGAAAATCAGCGGCTCTCGCTGTCATCCAACGTTTTGCGTGAAACACAAAATCAAAAAGAATCCTCTACATGGCTAAAAAGAGCATTAAATCGTTTTTCAATTATACTTTTTAGTAATAAACTGTCGAACATTAAGAAATATCACCAACATACATATTTACACATGTAATATAATAAGATGTAACATCTATATATATAAAAATCAATGTCTGTTTGTTTGTCTGTCTGTCTGTCTTTTATAGGCTCCTAAACCACTCAACCGATCGCGATGAAACTTTCAGGACTTATTGTGATCATGCCGGGGATGGTTCCTGTGAAAAAAAATCGGGATAAAACGGGAACGGGCCTGCTCACGCGTCAGATAACGTACTAGGAACGGGAACGGGATTGGGATCGGGATCGGGAACGGGAACGGGATCTGGAACAGGAACGGGAACGGGAACGGGATCGGGAACGGGCCTGCTCACGCGTCAGATAACGTACTAGGAACGGGAATGGGATCGGGAACGGGAACGGGAACGGGCATTGCAACGCACGCCGGGTCAGCTAGTACATTATATAATACAACATACATACATACGTATATATCAGCGGTCGGGAACTGGCGGTTCCGGAGCCGCATGCGGCTCTTTGTATAAAACCTGCGGCTCTCGCTGTCATCCAACGTTTTGCGTGAAACACAATTCTTTGACGCGACTTAAACAAAATCAAAATAAATCCGACTTTATGGCTATAAAAAGCTTTAAGATTGTTTTTCGGATAAAATACTTTTTAATAATAAACTGTCTAACATTAAGAAACATAACATATTTCTTACTGCTATCCGTTTTATAAATGAGTCACATTTAATTTCATTTTTAATACCCTACATATTGTATAATCCGAAGATAATATGTTGTGGCTACCAAACATGCCAGTTTTGCAAGGTTTTCCCTAATTTGGCTCTTAGCTCGAAAAAGATTCCCAACCACTGATATACATAGAGATATTACAAGTGTTTATATAATTGTAATAAAATTTATCCGCTTTGATGTGTAGTTAAATTTCTATTCACTACAAAAGTGTCGTGTTACTTGAACTTCCTCGTAACTTAAAGCCGTACCGCTGTGATTAATTAACCTCAATAGAGGGCAAAAGATAAACATCGCCGAAAAATGCGACGAAAGCCATGTATTGAATAATCAGGAAAATTTCTCCATTTGTTTCGGTCGCGGGAAAACAAAAACAAAAAGGAAAACACGGCTATGGACTATATTAAATTACTAGAGGAGAAAACTGTCGAAAATGATGAGACGAGGGACGGACAGGTCGAGCGAGAGCGAAAATTTGACCTAAAAATTTGCCCCCATTGTTTACCTAATAATTATCCATGAATTATCATTAGAGTATTGCATTACGTGCCGTTGAAAGCTTTGTATACCGATATTTGAACGTTCCAGATTACAGCTATGTCGTCCGGGCGGCTACTTAGGCAACTGCGCAACCTATGTTCATCAAAAACTGTAATAAAACCCACGCTGAAATACTTTTATACTGATTATATTATCAATAAACACAGAAATGTGTGTGTTTCGAGTATTCCTGACGGACAGATGCAGATAGACAGACGCTGGCAGACAGATAGACAGTTGACATGCCATACTGTGTTTGTATAAGAAGCAAACAAAGCAAGGATTTCGCCAGTGCTGAGATTTGTACTGCGCACACTTGGCACGACTGCAGCGACATTCCACACTCAACGGCCGAATAGAGAAATACTCTGGTGCGCACACTTGGCACGACTGCAGCGCCATTCGATACAGAAACTTCACTCAACACTCAACGGGCGAATAGCAAAATACTGTGGTGCGCACACTTGGCACGATTGAAGCACCATTCAAAGTCAATGACCGAGTAGCGAAATACTGTGGTGCGTACACTTGGCACGACTGCAGCGCCATTCGAAATAGAAACTTCACTCAACACTCAACGGGCGAATAGCGAAATACTGTGGTGTGCACACTTGGCACGACTGCAGCACTATTCGACAGTCAACGACCGAGTAGCGAAATACTGTGGTGTGCACACTTGGCACGACTGCAGCACCATTCGACAGTCAACGACCGAGTAGCGAAATACTATGGTGTACACACTTGGCACGACTGCAGCGCCATTCGACACAGAAACTTCACTCAATACTCAACGACCGAGTAGCGAAATACTGTGGTGTGCACACTTGGCACGACTGCAGTGCCATTCGATACAGAAACTTAACTCAACACTCAACGGGCGAATAGCGAAATAATGTGGTCTGCACACTTGGCATGACCGCAGCACCATTCGACAGTCAACGACCGAGTAGCGAAATACTGTGGTGCGCACACTTGGCACGACTGCAGTGCCATTCGACACAGAAACTTCACTCGACACTCAACGACCGAATAGCGAAATACTATAGTACGCACACTTGGCACGACCGCAGCACCATTCGACGACACAGAAACTTCACTCAACATTCGACAGTCAACGGGCGAATAGCGAAATACTGTAGTACGCACACTTGGCACGACCGCAGCACCATTCGACAGTCAACGACCGAATAGCGAAATACTGTGTACACACATGGCACACTGCACGACTGCAGCACCATTCGACACTCAACGACCGAAACGCGAAATACCACCTGTCACCTCGGCACGACTGAAACGTTTGACATTTCAACTCAACATTCAAACATAGGAAATAATCAAATGGCAGGACGCAGCTCTTCGACAGTCAACGACCGAGTAGGGCGAAATATATTTATATTCGACCAGAACCATTCGACACTCAACGGGCGAATGGTTTATTTTAATACTTTTATTGTTGTATAACGGTGTGTCATCAAGGATCGACTGAAGCACCATTCGACAGTCAACGACCGAATAGCGAAATAATGTGGTGCGCACACTCGGCACGACTGCAGCACCATTCGACACTTTACGTCCGAAACGCGAAATACCACCTGTCAACTCGCTTTCGAAACGTTTGAATTTCACTCACGATTCTAACATGGACTGTGGTGCGGACGAAGCTCTTATGTTGCACGACTTTATATGAATGGTTTATTTTAATACTTTTATTGCCATTCGACTGAAGCACCATTCGACAGTCAACGACCGAGTAGCGAAATACTGTGGTGTTGACTGAAGCGCCATTCGACAGTCAACGACCGATTCGCGAAATACTGTGGTGTTTTATTCGCGCGTTTTCTTCGCTAGGCGAATACGAATCCGCAAAGGAACGCTCAATTTACTTTGAAACGTTATCGCTATCCTTAACCTACTCATATGCCAATAATAAACATCTGTTGGTCATCAACGGGCAATATTTCTGAATAATTATGACCCACAGTAGTCATTTCGTTTTTTTAGTCATAGATTTAGATGGTAAAAGTTTACTTATATATTTTTTTTATTCATCCTTACTCGAAGCGTATTTTTTTTTAATGCAACAATCGTTGAAACAGTTCCTTTATATTCTTCAACGTTCAATCTTTTGCCTCAGTTCGAATATTTTCAATTATTTCCCGCTCTTCAGGTCTCTTTTGATACGTCTGAAAAGGAACTGGGTTAAGTTCCGTCGACTTCCTTAAATATCGCTCTTTCTTTCTCGACAATTTCGCAAAAAACATGTAGATATTCATACACTTGCTATACATTCGGAAATACATACATACACATGTACATATGTATACAGGATGATCATCAAAAAGCTGGTGCTGTTTCTAAAAATTTATATTTCTGAAACTTATAACGCTATCGTGTTGAAAACAAATAGAATATATCGTCTCCTTTATCATTAATTGCAAAATAAGCCCTTAAAACAAAACCACTGCATAATTTCAAAGAGGACAACATAAACTGAAATATTTTTAATCATTGGTTTCGAAGAATGAAGCTAAGATGGAGTGCTTTTGGAAGAATGAACATAGTTTTTAAAACCAAAATTCCGCTACGCTTAAAAATTAAGGCATACTGCCAGTTATGACGTATGGATGTGAAACGTGGATGGTAAATTCAAGAATGTTACGCAAGATCCAGTATAAACAGAGAAGTATGCTTGGTATAACAAGAAGAGATCGTAAGTGGAATACATGGGTTAAAAGCATGACTAAAGTACTGGAATGGTATGCGAGAGGATGTGAAAGAAAGCAAGGTAGACCGAGTGGACGAAGGCATACTGCCAGTTATGACGTATTGATATGAAACTTGGATGCTAAATTCAAGAATGCTGCGTAAGATCCAGTGCACACACAGAAGCATGGAAAGATGTATGCTTGGTATAACAAGAAGAGATCGTAAGAGGAATACAAAGTGGTAGATATAGCAGAACGTGTGAAAAGTTAGAGCAGATTGACGCGAGAAATACTGGAATGGTATCCGAGTGGTTGTGAAAGAAAGCAAGGTAGACAGAGTGGAAGATGGGCTGATGAATTGAGAAGAATGTGTGGAGTCAAGTGGATGCAGATCGCTCAAGACAGACATAAATGGAAGAGGATTGGA
The DNA here is from genome assembly GCA_022651745.1 of Parapsyche elsis. Lineage (NCBI taxonomy): Eukaryota > Metazoa > Arthropoda > Insecta > Trichoptera > Hydropsychidae > Parapsyche > Parapsyche elsis. The sequence goes on along the minus strand of JAGVSN010000079.1, from coordinate 798,924 downwards.
TAGGGCTTCATCCAGCAGTGGATGGTGAATTCCTGTAAATGATGATATAATTTTATGAAAATTGCACTTGTTTCTTGACCATCCTGTATATCATATTTTTCGGAAAAACTCTCAGCGAATTTTCCGTTCTCGAATAAAATATAATGCGCGCATTGTTTTTCGCGAAATATCTCTGTCAAAAAGCGTATAAATATCCCGTTTTGAACGTTGCTGTTGTTGTTGTTTGTCTTATCATTTAATTGCCATTATAAGCAGAGCCATTGTCGGCTAATTTTCTTCACAGCCGGGACAAAACGTTTGACGGCAGGTATGCCCACTCTCGTTAGCGGATCCCCTGAACCGGACGTTACCTTTAGAATGACCCTCGTGACAATACACCGGTCTACTTTGTTTTTTTATAAACCATTCCTTGATGTTTTTCAAGACGAAAATACTAATTGAGGACCCATAAATTACATATGTATGGTTTGCATTAAAATCAGTTTTATAACATTTTTCATTATTACTACGTGCTGGGTTTTAATATCAAATATAAAAAATTTTGATATACATTGCCGTAAAATGTCTCATTTTTATTATTATTACAACTCGTTATTGTACTATGATGGTTTTTAACACCTTAAAATCATACCAGCGATTTTCAATATTGTATTTATTTATTATATTTTGTTAATGATGCTAATGAAATTCCCTTCCAATTAAATCCAACGAAATGTCAACCCAATTAAACTTATAATTTAATTTATAGTAAATTACAATTAATAACATTTCTATATTTATATAGTTTAACGAAAAACATTACATTTACACTGTAAAATTAAATTAAATTAATTTTATAAAGCACGTGAAACGTACACAGTACGCCAAAAAACATACATATCAACATTGCAGTTACATTAATAAAATGCTTCTATTTATTTGGTCAATATTTTAATAACAAATGGCCAGTTTTCATAATAGGCGGTACGCGATTAATCAGAAATACTGTTCATTTATTAAAAATACTGACCATCCAGTCAAAATATTGATCATTTGAGTTGTAACTGTTGTTTGATTTAAATTAAGTATTCGTTTAATGCATTTTTTCATCCAAAAAAAAAAAATTTTGTATAGCATGTGTATTTTTTTACTTTATTTTTGTTATACACTAAATCGCAGATTTTACTTAGGGCCTTTTCAGGATCAATTAAATTCAATCTATCTAGGCGAAACCGTACAAGCTACAATGTGTATTATACGCTCGGCAATAATTTTAACGACAAGAACCTTCAAGTTCGAGTCAACAACGGTTTAAACCCGTCAAAGTCTACGTTTGCGTACATAAAACATTAATATTCATTATAAAGTTTCCGTTTTACGGAATCGCACATAACTTTAAACTGTCGTATATAACTTCAACCCCGACACGACCGCGTGCGCGCATTTTAAACCCCGAGTAAAATTTTACACCGCTAAAATCCACGAGAACCGTTAAATTTTCTCAAAACTCTCGCCGGCATTAAAAGAGTTAACGTATGTACGCGCACTCGTACGTTTCATTGCAAATTTAAGCACGCCGTGTGAGATATCGTATAAAGATTAAATTTTCAGCTGAAAATAAATAGCGTGCGGCTTAGGGGTTAGATCGTGACGCATTATCGGCGACACAGCCGTTTAATAAAGGACCTGCCCGGTGTGAGACTTTAATACCGTGTCGTTAAGCTACAAAACGGCGAGTGTACATATATAATGACGTTGTTTATATTCAATACGGTTTTATTTGGAAATATTCACCGAGGAAGGCTAGGGGTTATATTTTAATCGGCGTGGATTAAAATCAACGTTCTTTAAAGAACTTGGCTTTGAATTTGAGACGTGTGACGTGCTATGTATTGGAGTTTGAGGAACAGAGAAAAATGAGAAAACAGCACTCGATGTTTTGATGATCGTTTGTTTATTGATTTCACAATCGAATCGAATGTATGAATGAGTGAATGACGTAAGAATTTATGTCCGAGTGTGACTGTTGACTGAAGGAGTATGTTGTGACTGGAGGAGAAGTGACTGGAGGAGTGGCTGTTCTCCGACCTTTACATCTATATATAAACTTAAGGGGTTAGAGAGGCGAGAGAAAAAAGCTGATCCTTGGGTCGATTGCAATTGGTCCGCAGTGTCGCCTGATCTGCACTGTCGAACCTGATTGGCCAGCGTCAACTTAGACTGAGGGGAAGAGAGGCAGGGGGTTATGTGTCGCGACCTCTGACTCATTCCGGACTGTACCGATAAACTGAGGGAGAATTTGAGGAATCGGTGAGAGGGGCATATGTTTTGACCTCTGACTCGTCCGAGGTATGACGAACTTCAAGTTAAATACGTAGAAGACCAAAAGTCCGTGGTCAGTTGTTACGACTTGACATTCAGTTGTACTGTTGAATCATATTTATGACGCACCGGTCAGGCAGAGACGTAACAGACGTCATAATATAAAGGACAAATGAAATCTTTACCGTTTATATCAATTTTACAGTGGCGTTATTGAAATTGCCTTTTTGTTTCATTAAGTTTTTAAACCATTTTTTCAATTTCAAATACTAGTTTTTATTAAATTAAACCTATTTTACACGTGTTAAAGTATATTTAGATTATTTTTAGTCGTTAGTTTTGATACGGGAAGTATTCAAAAAATAGTCTTAAAAGTTAGATATTTTTATTTATTTATTATTTTATATAATAATAGCTAATTAGCCAATTTATCTTACTTCTATTACATATTTATAACAACTACACAAATCAAATACACATTATACACTATACTTATACATAACTACTATCTCTCACAGAGGTGTCTCCTCACACTTTTCAAGAATGCATCTATTGTCTTAGAAGACTTGACGCACTCCGGGAGCTACAAACAAGCTATTAAATATTTTATTTATCTAAATTAACATCTACGTGCACTTGCTATGTACAATGTAGAAATAAATCGATACAAATCTAGCTTTTTTAATCAAAATTAAAACTTAATTTATTTTGAAATATGTAATAGTTTATATATATATGTACATAAATCACAATATATGTATGTATAGTAGTAGAAATGCAAAAAATTAAGTTTTTAAAAAATAAAATTACTATATGTATGTATTTTTTAGTTTTTAAGCTTAAAAAACTCATTCCAAAAAATCTTATTTAAGCAATAGGATCGAAAGATAATCATATTGTAGAGATAGTTGATAGTTATTTATGTATACCTAGGACAATTGATGAATATGACTGGGTGCAAAGAATGAAACTAGGATGGAGTGCTTTTGGAAGAATGAACATATTTTTTAAATCCAACATTTCGCTATGCTTAAAAAATAAGGCATACGACCAATGCGTACTGCCAGTTATGACGTATGGATGTGAAACTTGGATGCTAAATTCAAGAATGCTACGTAGGATCCAGTGCACACAAGGCATGGAAAGATGTATGCTCGGTATAACAAGAAGAGGTCGCAAGAGGAATACATGGGTAAGAAGCGTGACCAAAGTGGCGTATATAGCGGAACGTGTGAAAAAGTTGAAGTGGCACATAGCGAGAAGAATGGATGGCAGATGGACGCGAGAAATACTGGAATGGTATACGAGAGGATGTGAAAGAAAGCAAGGTGGACCGAGTGGATGATGGGCTGATGAATTGAGAAGAATATATGGAGTCAAGTGGATGCAGATTGCTCAAGACAGACAGGATTGGAACGGCTGAAAATGATGATGATGATGAGGATTGAAAGTTTAATTTATCCTAAACTAGACAAATGCCATTTTAGAACCAACGATAGTCATACAGGCGATGAACGACTAATATTAAGTATAATTCCTTTATTTTATGTAGGTACATATGTATGTAGATATTGCTAATAGGTAAACTATCGTTCAGAATTTTGGCACAGTTCCAGATATTCACCGTCGACGATTGGTCACACTACACGTGGGAAGCGACAAACGAATAATTTGCATTAATTAGCATGACGCCACGTGTATTTGCTGAGCCGGCTAAAGCAAAGGTGTGCCACCACTGTGTCTGAATATGTACATACATATGTACGTATACATATGTGTGCACATTCGAAGCAGTGTCGGCAAACATTTGGCACGATTCAATATCAAATCTTAATATTGAAACTTGTCGTAGTGTAAACGTTGGTATCCTCGATAAATATTACATACATTGTAATTGTAGAGAAACGGTCATTGAAATCGAACGACTTTGTTGCAGATTTTTTCATTATACAATGTTGCAGTTACATATGTTATTCAATTAATTTTAATTAGCTGAATATTTATGTCATGATTCTTTTCTTTCAAAATTAAAATTACATTAGTAATAGAAAAATCATATTCGAAGTAACTTTTATTATATGAATTATTAAATTCTTTAATATGTAGATCGACTCTTCGCTTAAAAGTACAGGTGTGTTTTGTTTTACCCGTTCTCGATTTATATTATTTTGTTAAACTATTTCGCGTATTAATTATTATCTTCATTCTCCCATCCCCAGGATGCTTAAATATTCTGATTTTATTGATTCTTTTTACTATTAATCTGTCGTCCTTAAGGCAACGACTTTATTATTCATCTCATCAACTCTACATACATAATTTAATTATTAGTTTTTTTTTCTTTATGTTTTCTATAATATAATAAATATATTATGTATTTTTTACGTAAAAGCCCTAACAGGCAATGTGAGCTTTTAGCACAAAAAACCATATATTTGACCTTGAACGTCCCTAAGCTTTGACCTGGTAAAATCCCAAACAGACGTATAATAAAGAAATTGAATTTTAACTATTTTTTTTGTCTAGAATTATGATATACTTGACTGGTCGTGTTTTAGCTTAAATGTAACTTCAGTAAAATAAGTATTGAATCGCTTGAGCTTTTGACGTTAATAAAAGAAAATAAAAATTTTAGACTTTGCAGTACACACACACTTTTTCGGTTTAAAATATGTAAAATAGTTTCATTTTAAAAATGTATACATACATATAACCACCATATATGTATGTACATATATAGTAATTGTAAAAAATGCAAAAAGTGGTGCAAATTCAACGACTTGTCAAATCACACACAAGACGCCATTGTTTTACATTAGCGCCGAATTTCAATATATGTAATTAATTTCTGTTGCTCTAAACTTTACCGAGTCATTTTTTTTTTATATTAAATCATTCTCATTGTATTCGTCGTGCGGAATTAATTCTCAAACATTTGAAATGCAAATCCGATCGTTTCCCTTTTGCATACATACATTATTCGTGTGGCAAACTTTACTACGGTCGTCTCCCAAATGTATTTCATTTTTTGACCCCTTAGCCGACGCTCAATTCAAACTTAAATTCGCATCCGAAGTTTCGCCTCGTGAATACGAAACGAGACGACTTTGCATACATATCAGATCTAACATACAGCGGGGAAAAAAATAAATGTAACATATCAAAAATTCAAAGAACAAAATTGAATTATTATAATACGCCAACTTATTTCGTATTTGTAATGCGAACTTATTTACTTTTCATTTCGTCAAATCGAACTTCGTACAATATTGACTTTGAGATTTACCGAAATTTCTACCCTAATCCGTCAAAAATGACGGTCAATATAACATGTCAAACCTTTGCGTGAGGCTGAGATGAATTTGAGGGTTGATTTCAATACGTAACTTACGCAACTCTTATAAAAAACACTATAAGCGATTGATTTTAATAGTTTACTTGCTACTATCTCGCTAGTAAACTAGCTCGTGTACTAGGCAAAGCTAGTAAACTATCTGGCTTTTTCAGCCGAGCCGCTTGCTCTACGAGTCGGCTAGTAAACTAACGGGATAGTAGCGAGTAAACTATCCCTGTGTATTACTAGCTACTCGCTGAAAAATGTATAAAAAAGGAAGTAAAACTAGTACTGTAGACTGTGTACAAAGACTGTAAAACAAGTTGACGACAGCGTCACTAGCGAGTACACTAAACACGTGTAATAGGATTACTAGCTACTCGCTACTAGCTCTACGTGTCGACTAGTAAACTAGCTAGATAGTAGCGAGTAACTATCCCTGTGTAATACCCGCCTAATAGGATTACTAGCTACTCGCTGAAAATATAAAGTAAAACAAATACTGTAAAACAAGTTGACGACAGCGCCACTAGCGGCAGCGAGTACACTAAACACGTGTAATAGGATTACTAGCTACTCGTCACTTGCTCTAATAGTCGGCTAGTAAACTAGCGGGATATTAGCGAGTAAACTATCCCTGTGTAATACCCGCTTAAAATAAAAAAAATATTATATAAGGGACGTTCAAAGTCACACGTGCAACATTTGCATAAAAATATCATAATTTATTGTAAACACAGTCCAACCATACCCAAGAAATTTTTAGTTCAATTGATTACAGTGTAAAACTTTCCAAGGAACTTGAGTTTATTTATTATTATTTTACACTGATCATAATGTGCGCATTTGATTCGAGTATATTTTATTTATATATGGTGTGCTTTTTAACCCTTTAGGCGCCACCGTTCGCATTTCAATGGCTATCGATTTTACGTCGAATATAATTAGACGCGTCAGAGTTCGCTCGTTCCTCCCCATTGATGCCAATTTATCGAGAACCACACGTTAGGCTTACATTAGGATCTCGAAATAACCTTTCTGAAGATTCACTCCCGAGTGGTGAACTTGCTTATCTTGTCCATTAGGGCGAATTTACAAGTAAACCTTTCACGGACCTTATAATTAGTGCTGTGAGGATTCGCAGAAGGATTCCCGTATTTAGATTCAATAAATCACCCACGTATACGTGCGTATTTACACTTTTTGTTTTTGTTTGTGTTTCGTTTGTTAAGCCTTTAATGAACGAGACTGTATTGTAGTATTATGCTGGCCGTAACGCCCGGCGTTTCCCCGAAGCAAATTTCACTGTAGTGAAATGTTAAAATGTGTTTCTGAACTGGCAATACTCGTGCCATATATGTATGTACATACATTATGTACTTTTCCATACCCTGAGTCATTGAAACTACACTTCATTTTACTATGTCATGTCAAGTATGTCATCATCATCATGTCTGTCTTGAGCAATCTGCATCCACGTAACTCCACACATTCTTCACACATTGACCGCATTGCTTTCTTTCACATCCTCTCGCATACCATTCCATCTGCCATCCGTTCTTCTCGCTATGTGTCCACTCCAACTTTTTCACACGTTCCACTATATTTGCCACTTTGGTCATACTTCTTACCCATGTATTCCTCTTACGATCTCTTCTTGTTATACCAAGCATACATCTTTCCATGCTTCTGTATCTGCACTGGATCTTACGTAGCATTCTTGAATTTGGTCTTAAGTATGCAGGATCGTAAAAAGTACCTCTACAATGTTTTGTTTCAATAATTTTTAGCTCGTGAAGAACAGGCAGACAGGTACCTAGCATATTATTATTATATATACATATAATAGCCGAAATCCGTCTGTCTGTCTGTCTGTCTGTCTGCTGATAACGCTCGCTGAGAAAAAATAATTAAAAAACCACCAAAACGAGTGGGGATCGAACCCATGTCCCCAGACTCGGAAAGAACGTCCTTAGACTAAGCTGCCAAAACCAGTTGTCGGTTTGGTCCTTTTTTCTTTAAACATTACCTATACAAGGGATCGTGGCTCTGCTTTACCTATAAAATAAAAACTCTGCTAATAATACATAGATGGCGATAGGTGGTCTCTATTAAAAAAGCGCTTTACGATATTTAAAATTCAGCGGGCGTTGATATTCAACGGGCTTACACTAGTACATAAATATAATAGCCGAAATCCGTCTGTCTGTATGCTGATAACGCTCACCGCGGTAAATGATTAAAAGACACGAACCGTCCGCGCGAGTGGGATTTGAACCCGTGATCGCCAGGTTGGAACGAGTCGTGCTAACACTATCATTCAACGGAGGCGATGACGAGCCTGCTACGATTTGACAATATAATATCTTAATAGGTTCGCGATTTTGCTAAATTGTTACGCGTTGTATTATAACGCGCCATCTATGCAACGACTGTAAAAACTATTAAATACATATACTCACCACACAAACATACGTTGAAATTCAACGGGCTTACACTAGTTATATTATATATATAATAGCTCAATTCCGTCTGTCTGTCTGTCCGTCTGCTGATAACACTCGCCTCGGTAAAGACTTATTCACCAATTCTCCTAAGTCCAACAAAACATTGTATGTATGGTCAAAAATATCTTAAATGCATTATTATATGTATAATAGCCCAATTCCGTCTGTCTGTCTGCTGGTAACGCTCGCCTCGGTGAATAATTGAAAAAACACGAACGTCGCAAGTGGGATTTAAACCCGTGATCACCAGGTTGGGTGAGTTAGCGCTAACGCGCTCACCCAACACCGGTGATGGGAGGTCTCCTATAATTTTGAAAATATTAATCCTTTGTAGGTTCGCGACTTTGCTATATTGCTACGTAATCAACTATGTGCAACACGTCCGTTGATATTCAATGGGCTTACGCTAGTGTACATACGTATAATAGCCAATATCCATCTGTCTGTCTGCTGATAACGCTCGCCTAGGTTATTCGTTAAAAGACCAGAACGTCGCGCGAGTGGGATTTGAACCCGGTATCACCAGTTCGGGACATTGAGCGCTTACGCTGTGAGCCAAATTCGATAATGCCCTTATATTTTGAACATATAAATTGTTACGTTGTTGTGTTATAAAGCGCCATCTGTACAACAACTCTAAAAAACTATTAAATTTAATATTATTTTTCAGTACGGGTGGTGAGAACGCTCCGTTGATATTCAACGGGCTTACACTAGTTTAATATTCTTTTTAAAAATATCTTCAGATATCATCAACAGTAATCAACTACTTTTGCATTTTATCTATGTATGAATGTAGGTGCAATTTAGACTTGTATGAACTTATGTATGTATACGTAAGGTAGAGCTTTTTTGTAAATTTTTACATTCACTATAAACTGTATGAAATATGTATGTTAATATTTTGTACTGTCATTTAAATGCGTTTGATTCTTTCATACATAGAATGTGTTTTGGTGAACAATCAAATCGAAGAGATAGTAACATTTGTGATAGTCAATTTTTTTCTACGTGTTGTATTATACAAATGGTGTGTTCCATAAACGCACTCTTAAAGTTGAGGGTGAATTTTATCACACTCTGCATCCGAAAAAAAGTGCTTTTCTATTTTGTTTAAGCGCGTTCGCGAAAATTTATCGCGCAATTTGTCCGAAAAGCTTCCGACGATATTCTTTTATTAGTGTGTGCGTGGGGTCTGAGGGACACTGTAGGCCAAAAAAAAAAAAAAGGTGAGACTGGACGAAATTGGACCCAAATTACGATCCAGTCTGATATTAAGGTCAAGTCCTTCGCCCTCAGACCCACGTCAGAGGAAATTTCAAACCTTGGCCGTATCGAATATCGTGCTTTCAAATTCAAGAAAACCGCACTGAAGCGCGCTATAAACGATTGTTTATTATTGATGAAGATTTTGTTCGTGTTTTGCGGCGTCTTGCAAGGACACTTTGACATTTTCAAAATGGCTTCAAAAGGATTCCGAAATACTTTTAAAGTCTCTGGCCACACTAAAATAAAGTAAAAAGTACAAGTTAATCAATCAACCTTTCGGAATTGTTCAATCGAGTAATTGTTTCAATTAAGTTGTCAAGTTTCGTAAAATGTTTTATTATTGAGAAAATTTAAAACTAAATTTCCAAACTCTCCACTTCTCATCCGTTCCCGTCTGTCTTGAGCAATATGCACACATTTCTCTCACACTCTATCCTGCTTTCTTTCACATCCTCTCGGATACCATTCCAGTATTTCTCGTGACCATAGCCACACGTACTGCTATATCTGCCACTTTGGTCATGCTTCTTACACCGAGCATACATCTTTCCATGGTTCTCTGTGTGCACTGGATCTTGCGTAACATTCTCGAATTTAGTACTGGCAGTACGCATTTGTCGTGTGCCTTGTTTTTTAAGCATAGCGAAATGTTGGATTTAAAAATAATGTTCATTATCTACAATATGCAGTGCAACAGTGACTACGTTTTTAGTTTAGTTTTATTCAAAACAAGTTTTAATCTATGCTATGTATAATACAAAAATCGCATTAAATATACTATTTGTGAATTTAATATCGCAAAAACGACCATAAATTACTTTGGAATTGAAGAATGAGAATGTGAATGTAGAGAGCCAAAGTTGAAAAAATAATAATTATGATCATTTGAGTCTTATTAAAAATGATACATGGATACATATTGCATATAATCAATATTGAAATTTACAGACAGATTAAATTAAATCGAAAAAATAGAAGGAAAATTGATTGTTAAGTTTCCCTATTCCGTCTGTCTGTGTGTCTGTCTGCTGATAACGCTCGCCGAGGTAAATAATTAAAAAAAAAAAACCAGAACGACGCATGAGTGGGATTTGAACCCGAGATCACCGGTTCGGCACAGTGAGCGCTTACGCTGTGATCCAAACTAGATAATATAAACGGGCCCGCTTCAATTTGACTATATAATTTCTCAATAGGCTCGCGACTTTGCTAAATTGTTACGTTGTTGTATTATAACGCGCCATCTATGCAAAAACTATTAAATTTAATATTATTTTTCAACACGAGTGATGAGAAAGCGCTCCGTTGATATCCAACGGGTTTATACATGTTCGGCAAAATTTTAAAGCTTAGCTTTCGAAACAATAATTCCGTGGAACAGTCTGGCAAATGCAAATGAACAAGCTTTCGAATAACCCTAGGGAGAGATCACGTAACGTTGTCGGGGGAGTAGGGGTCAATTCGGTGACCCGCAATTAACCGCTTTTCCAAATTGTAATCACTATTATTATTCGAAAATTGAGGATCTCTGGGAAATCGTTTACGGATTTTCGCGAATAAATCGCACAAGGGAAAACTGACTAGGAAAACCACTTCGCCGTATAGCACGGAGCAGTTGCACGTTAACGAGTGAAGAGGTTGAGTTGGGAAGGGGTTATGACGAGGAAATCAGCACATTTGCTTGCATAATACCATCTCGACGAGATGAACTTTCCGTACATGCGATGAATGCATCAAAAATATGCTGACGAGTGCATTCTTTGCATCAGCTAGGGAACGCATTCAATGGTCCGCTTCGAGTGCCTCTCTCTCTCTCGTCAAGTTCAATAGGAAAAGTGTGGAAAATTCACGTGAAAATATGTCAAAAAAATAATAGACATGTAGTGTAATTTTAATTGAAGCCTGGTTAATTAAAAAGTGGATTAAAAAATTAGTTGATATATTGATTTAAATGACGCGTGGATTATTCAGTATTGCCTATTACGCACAAACAATTAAACTCTGTATACAATCATTTTCAGCCGTTACCCATCCACTGTTGGATGTAGGCCTCTCCAATCCTCTTCTGTTACTGTCTGTCTTGAGCAATCTGCATCCACTTGACTCCACGCATTCTTCTTAATTCATCAACGTTCTGCCACTTTTGTCATGTATTCCTCTTACTATCTCTTCTCGTTATACCGAGCATACATCTTTCCATGCTTCTCTGTGTGCACTGGATCTTGCATAACATTCTTGAATTTAGCATCGACGTTTCACATCCATAAGTCATAACTGGCAGTACACATTGGTCGTATGCCTTCTGTTTTAAGCATATAATGTTGGATTTAAAAACAATTGCCAAGATGTCCAAATTCCACAGTTTATTTATTAAATAAACAGTTTATTCCTTCTCTTGGGGAAATCACCGGAGAGTATAGATTAGTAAATAATTTATATATTTATAGATGAACTAGATGCAATGCCCGATACCATTCCCGTTCCCGTTCCCGTTCCCGATCCCGTTCCCGTTCCTAGTACGTTATCTGACGCGTGAGCAGGCCCGTTCCTGTTCCCGTTCCCGTTTTATCCCGATTCCAGATCCCGGTCCCGTTCCCGATCCTGATCCCGTTCCCGATCCCGTTCCCGTTCCCGTTCCTAGTACGTTATCTGACGCGTGAGCAGGCCCGTTCCCGTTCCCGTTTTATCCCGATTTTTTTTCACAGGAACCATCCCCGGCATGATCACAATAAGTCCTGAAAGTTTCATCGCGATCGGTTTAGTGGTTTAGGAGCCTATAAGAGACAGACAAACAAACAGACATTCATTTTTATATATATAGATATAGATAATATATTTGTAGATTTATTAAATATTTATAATAATATAAATATATTGTATAAATTTGTGTGCACTGAATCTTACGTAGCATTCGTGAATCCAAGTTTCACATCCATACGTCATAACCGGCAGTACGCATTGGTGTGTACAAAATACACAGTGTCAGCCCGTTGAATATTAACGAAAGCGGTATCTTATCACCCGTACTGAAAAATAATATTAAATTTAATAGTTTTTATAGTTGTTGCATCTGTGCAACAATGCGCCATCTATGGCGCGTTATAATACAATAACGTAACAATTTAGCAAAGTCGCGAGCGTATTTTGTTATTATATAAATAGTCAAGTTGAAGTCAGCCCACTATCATCTGGTTTGGCTCACCGCGTAAGCGCTCGGTTTCGAATCCGTGATACCGGGTTCAAATCCCACTCGTGCGACGTTCTGGTTTTTTAATTATTTACGTCGGCGAGCGTTATCAGCAGACAGACACATAGTAGGGCTATATGCGAGCGTTCCGTGGCTATTAAGCCAGGCAGGCAGACTATTAGCTACTATTTACAGTAATATGAAAAATTAATATAATAGGGATTACAACACTCCAGGCAGACTCATTGGAAACGTTCAAATCTATAATGTTATCGTTACTGCCCAATGCTTTTATCATAATTATTTTTATAGTTATACCTATTATAATTGGGGGATTTGACCCAATAATACAATTTAAAGTTGATAATATAAATAAAAAATAAGGGGCGACTTTCTGTCAAGTTGAAATTAATAAGAAATTTATTCAAGATAGGCTTTCAATAATATAATATACATATATGTATAATAGGTATAAAATGTGAACTTTTAAAAAATGAACAATTTTACTCAGAATACGTAGTTTTTTATATTATCAAAAAATAGCTGAAATTATTTATTGTTATTATAAAATATGTTGTACTTAAAAAGACGGCAACGTAAATTTATTACTTACTTTCAATCTCAATTTTCGAAAAAGTTTAGTTGAGTAATAAGTTATAGATCAAATTTTTTTCTAAAGCGTTCCAATTCAACGCATAAAAAGAATCAAACTGAATTTTATTGTTTTTTCACATTTTAGTAAGAGTCAAATTGTACTAAGAGAAAGTTTCGACCAAAAAAAAAATACAAATATTGAGAACCGCTAGGGAACAAAGTATACCTTAAAAAACACATCCTCAGGGCTTTTAAAATATATTCGCAAAGTTTTTCACAGTCGTATTTCTTCGCAGTTTTGGTGCTAAAGCGTTTAAACGCAAACACGCATTTATTTATAATCCATTACACGTACAACGTATGTACATTCACCTTTTTTGCAGCAAAATTTCGAATGATACACATTGAATAATTAAATTCGATTAGTATACCATAAAAATTGACGTTTCACTCAAAACCATCGCTTACTGTACAATATTACATTGTTATTATTGAAAGTTGTATGTATAATATTGCGAAAATTTCGTCAAATTCGCTCGATCGGAAGTGAGCGCTCAATCGTGCGTTATATTCGGATACCGTTTATTCTTTACGCGCGTTAAATTTTTTTCATATTTATACACAAAAGCCTCCACGCAAACCATACGAACCGAAACGCGTGCATATTATATATAAAAGTTGCGTGTGGGTCTCTCTTAATCGCGATCGAGTTAAATAACGTGCCCGAAAGTGCCAGAGATCCTAAGCCTGAAACCGCATCACCAAACGTTTCACAAATATTACGTACCAAATGATAATAATGAAATAACTTTTCAGCGAAGGTAACGAGGGTTCGGTTATGGCAAAGTGAGATACTTTTTTTCCCCCGTTGACATACAAGTATCATAACTGTCAGTTTTTTTTCACTCAAAGATGGAAAATGTAAATGGGAAGTTCCACGCGAACGTATGTGCATTTTTGCTTTTGATTAAAATTACCGTAAATTCGGGTATTACACGGGGATAGTTTACTCGCTAGTAAACTAGCTCGTGTAATAAGCGAAGCTAGTAAACTATCTGGCTTTTTCGGCCGAGCGAGTTAAGTTCGAATGTTTGAACTTTACTAGCTACTATCTGGCTAGTGTGATGTCACTTCATTTTGACAGTTTGAGGTTAAGCGGTTCATTTTCAGCACCCAACACACATATACATACATATATGAAGGTTTAGTCAAAATTGTATTATTAAAAAATGCATATTTATTTTAATCAATGTCTGTCTGTTTGTCTGTCTGTCTGTTTGTCTCTTATAGACTCCTGAACCAGTCAACCGATCGCGATGAAACTTTCAGCACTTATTGTGATCATGCCGGGGATGGTTCCTGTGAAAAAAAATCTGGGAAAAACGGGAACGGGAACGGGTCTGCTCACGTGTCAGATAACGTACTAGGAACGGGAACGGGAACGGGATCGGGAACGGGAACGAGATCGGGAACGGGCCTGATCACGCGTCAGAAAACGTACTAGGAACGGGAACGGGAACGGGATCGGGCATTGCAACGCATGCCGGGTCAGCTAGTAAATGTACATATAAATAAGGAAATAAAACTAGTACTATAGACTGTGTACAAAGACTGTAAAAAAAGTTGACGACAGCGTCACTAGCGAGTACGCTAAACACGTGTAATAGGATTACTAGCTACTCGCTACTAGCTCTACGTGTCGACTAGTAAACTAGCTAGATAGTAGCGAGTAACTATCCCTGTGTAATACCCGCTTATAGGATTACTAGCTACTCGCTGAAAATGTATAAAATAGGAATACTGTAGACGCGCCACTAGCGGCACTAGCGGCAGCGAGTACACGTGTAATAGAATTACTAGCTACTAGCCACTAGCTCTACGTGTCGGCTAGTAAACTAGCGAGATAGCAGCGAGTAAACTATCCCTGTGTAATACCCGCTTGAAGTGGAAACGACCCAGAGCCCGTGTGGTAACTACATATATTTATTTTTACATCATTGAGAATTTTCCATCTTCGTTGCGTATTAATGAAATTCTCGTTTGTCGTGTGCAATGTGCTAAAATGTCCGTTTATTACACGAGAGTGTGGGCGTTCGACGTGGTCGTCATCTCTATGGATTAATTATGTCTTTTATTATTACGACGATGCCGAAAACCCTCTAGTTATACCATACGAGATTATAGTAATCTAGTTAAAAGGCTTATTAAACGCAATCGTAAAAATAAAATGGCATTATACGTATTATACATACGTATGGCGTATAAGGAAAAGTTAATGGTTAAAAACTCTATCGACTTTCTATACGTTGCGTTGGAGTAATTATGAACCGCTTTACGAAATGAACCATTGTTATAAATTTATCTAATATGAATGTTGTTTGTTTTGAATTATACGTATTATAATACTATTCGAGTGTTTTGTATAGTATAGTGCAACATTAGCTAGTGGAAGATATGTGCGATATTTGTTAATTAAGTTCCGACAAAGCCTTACGACGAGCGTTTGTGCGAAAGGTCATACTCGGGGCATATTGCTTTCGTTTTATATGAAAACTTGACGAATATATTCATATGTTTGATGAAACTTTCATTTCATGTTAATTACATTACTATTTTCATGATAAAATTGCTGTTGAGGTTAATTAAATTAAGCGTTCATTGAGTTGAAAAATTTTAAGAACGTTACAAAATACCAACGGTGAGATCGTGAGCTATTTAAAATAACGAATTTAAGTATTATAAAATTTAAATATTTTGATTGAGTCTAATAAGAAGAACGTTTTGAGGGTTTACCAATTTAAACTAGAATACTATTTAATAGTTAGGTATATAAGATGAAACATTTTTTTAATTTAGACTAGGTACACAAATGTTAGTATTGTATTTATTTGATTTCAAGCGCTGTCAATTTACATTTCTATAACTACTTTCGCTCTCTTTTCTGGTAAAATATACAGTGAATGATACTGCGGTGGTTTCCCGTTGTTTCGCGAATGGGGAAAGATTGGAAAAAATTTACAATGCTTATGCATGGGAAAGGGGAATATTTGGTGTTCTCGATTTTGGTATGAAACTTTCCCAACGACAAAGTCGTATAAAATCACAAGAGACTTTTTAAATTTGAAATTTCAACGGGCAACGCCAGGTACTTCAGCTAGTCGTTTATCTGAAGGTTGCGTACTTTATATATCAAGCGTTGCCTCCTCATTATTGTACATTTTTTAAATTTAGCTATATCGGTGAAGTAACTAGGGAAAGATACTCTCCAGTGGTGAAACCATTGCCTTTTGAAGGGAAGGGAAAAAAGGAATGGATAACGATTTAGTACATAGGAAGAAATTTAAATATTTTGATTGAGTCTAATGAGAAGAACGTTTTAAGGGTTTACCAATATTAACAAGAATACTATTTAATAGTTATGTAAGATTTTGCAATTTAATATTTAGAGTCGGTACACTATTTTTGCTGTCTTTCGTGGTAAAGTATACAGTGAATGATACTACGGTGGTTTTCCGTTGCTTTGCGAATGGTTGGAGGAATATTTGGTGTTCTCGATTTTGGTATGAAACTTTCTCTACAACAAAATCGTATAAAATCACAAGAGACTTTTTAAATTTGAAATTTCAACGGGCAACGCCAGGTACTTTATATCAATCGTTGCCTCTTAACTATTTGACTGTATTGATGAAGTAACTAGGGACAGATACTCACCAGTGTTGAACCATTAACTTTTAACGGATAACGATTTAGTACAGCGATCGGTAACGGGCGGCTCCGGAGCCGCATGCGGCTCTTTGAATAAAAACCTGCGGCTCTCGCTGTCGTCAAACGTTCTCCCCGAAATGCAAAATATTGACACACAATTTACACATGATGAAAATGAATCCCATTTCCACAACTTCATGGCTATAAAATGCTTTCAGATTGTTTTTCAGATAAAATACTTTTTAGCAATAAACTATCTAACATTAAGAAATATCACGAACTTATTTCTCACAGCAATCCATTTCATGTACCTAATCCGAAAATTGTATGTTGCGGCTCCATAGATTGCAAATTTTGTAGGGATTTCCCTGATTCGGCTCTTAGCTCGAAAAAGGTTCCCGACCACTGATTTAGTTCAGTGATCGGGTACCCTTTTCGAGGTAAGAGCCAAATTAGGGAAAACCTTGCAAAATTGGTAAGTTTGTGACATATTATTTTCGAATTATATATGTATATTTAAAATTAAATTAAATGTTACTCATTAATCATCAATGAAATGTAATAAATAAGTTATCCGCGTGATATTTCTCAACGTTCGACAGTTAATTACTAAAAAGTACTATAAAGTTTCATCTGAAAAACGACCTTAAAGCATTGTATATCCATGACGTTGTGAAAATGGGATTAATTTTGATCTTGTGTAATGTAATTGTATTTGAATATTCTAACAGGAGTTGACTGATCTGGATCTAACAATAGTCAAATCATGCCAATGGCCACATTTAAGGTCGAAAACCTTTAAAAATTTTGTGATCAACCTCCGAACGATATAAATATTAACCACTGAGCTATCGCCCGGCTTTAATTAGTTAATACAATGTCAAA
Organism: Parapsyche elsis; assembly: GCA_022651745.1. NCBI lineage: Eukaryota > Metazoa > Arthropoda > Insecta > Trichoptera > Hydropsychidae > Parapsyche > Parapsyche elsis. The sequence goes on along the minus strand of JAGVSN010000079.1, from coordinate 781,142 downwards.
TTTGATCACACAATACGGACAAATGAGCGCTTGTTTGCGAGTTGCGACTCGCACAAGTTTTCAGGACCCCTTTAGGACACGACGGAGTGCATTTTGGAAAACTGGAGTCAGACTCGGTGTTAGTTGGGGGTCCTAGGGGTGGTTTGGGAGGATTTGTGGGTGGTTTAGTGGGTGGTTGGGTGGATTCCTGAGGGTTTCATGGGCGTCGGTTATTCAGTAGCGGCGCGGACGACGGGCGTCGCCATCGTGCGTCGACGACGACGCCTCGCCAACAACACGTACCATCACTTCACAAACAATACACACACACACACGTGATTTAATTAAAATAAAAAAAATACTACCATAAACTCAAAGGTTGTACGCTTACGCTGTGTAATTTTCAAAAGTTTACATTGAGTTTTTATTGTTTAAAAAAATTGACAAACTTTGTGCGCACCGTGCCATGTGTAAAAACAATGTGAACGAATTTAACTTTTTTTTTTTTATTAATTTTTTCCATATCGAATTTTTTTTTATACCGTACCGACGACTTATCACAAGGCAAATTCAAAACTCGATTAATGCTTTTACCATGTATTCTCGTGTTCATAAAAAAATATTTCCATACAAAAGTTCAATTCTTCAAATAGCGTTTGATTTCGGTATACTTTTAATCATAACTTGTAGTGAATTTTCCCATGAAAATTTTAAAGACACAATAAAGAAATGTTTCACCATTGAAGATAATAAAACAAAGCGCTAAAAAGTTGTACTATTTTTGCGAATATGAAACCTTTGTTCGTCGTTTTGTACTTAGGATTTAAATTTCGCGTTTGTATTTTATGCGTATTTATTTTATGATTATTTTAAAAACTCTCTTCAGAGTCCATTGTATGTATAGTTTGAATTTGCCTAATATTCCCGTAATTTAAATAATAGTATATAGGATTTTGTTCATACTAAATAATTGTCAATATTGAAAATTATGTATCACAACTAACTTAAACGATTTGAAATACACTATTTTATGTAATGTAATACTTTTACGCATTAAATAATTTTTATTCACATCAATTTATAACGGTTGTTCATTCGGTTCGTTCCACATATTATATTGTTGTATTTAAATTTTATATTAGCCTTCATATACGTAACTGTATAATAAAATAAAAATGCAAGTTTCCCGCGATGACGTGCACTGAGATTTTATCATTACGGATACGGCGAGAATTTTGCATACTTTATCGGGGAAAAAATTTACATTTTTATTACATCACATCGAATAATAACGAAATCATTGTAAAAATCCTAATACGCGAATACGAATGGTATCAGTAATACACTCATATATCTGATTTTATTCCAATATAAACGTTTTGGATGCTTTAATACACATCTACAATATTACATTACATACTATTTTCTATAGACATGTGCGTGTCGCGAATTAGGCGAAATTTAATTACGCGTTACAGTTGAACCGCGAACGAAAATTGAATTACTGTTCAGTGTTAAAACAAACACAAAGAGATAAATCACATTAATATATACAAATGTATGAAATTAATATATATTGTTAGATGTGAGAAACGTTCAAGTGGAAAAATAAGTGTGTTATCGTCGTTGATTGTGTGTCAAATTTTTTTTTTAACCTATATAATAATAATATTATAATAAAAGTTTACATGTATTTATATAATACGTAAGTGTTGCTTTATAAAGAAAAAAAAAATAAATTGTTGATTTTTATTGTTGAAAATAATTTGCTTACTGCTGATTTAAAAAAAATTATTATAGTTAATTAAATTTGTATGTTAAAATAATAGTTGATTTTTCGTTTATAAATATATAAAAAAAAAAAAACGTTTATTGCATTCATACAACGTAAGTATATAGTATTTTCAATTTATCTAAACACGTTTATTTTATTATGATTTATGTTATGTTTGAACACGAATAGACCATTTTTGCGTACTTATGAAATTTGTAGGTTGAATTGAACCTTAAATAAAATATATTTATAATATAATAACGACAAGTTATGTTTGGCTTTTGTTAAGTATAAGTTTAATTTGGTTTTTGAATTTAGCACACTAGTGCGTTATACGTTAAAATATCTGAAATAATTCAAGGGTTTTCCACAGCCTAAGCACGGCTGTAATATACGTGGCTTTTCCGAGAGCTTTCTGCGTGTGCTTTCGTGGAAAACTTACGAGGCTGGAAAATGGACCATATCGGAAAATTGTTATTTGATAATCGCGTTTCAACATTCTTATCGCACGCACTTTCAACACTCGTTCGAAAGCGTTCGGGAAACTCAAAGAAAAATTGATGACTTATACAGGATGTTTCAATGTAGTACTACTTAACCTTTAAAGCATCCATATATGACATTATCTCGATTTAAAAAAATCACAACAAATATAACAAAAAATAAAAATATATATCACTACCTATGTATGTATGTATGTATGTACATAGAACAAAACTTTTTATAACAAAACATGAATTATACAAGCTACAACTGTACGATTATTTATGAAATTTGATTACATTAAACGTTAGATTGCTCTTAGTTACCGCATCAAATATTTATTGTTTACCGCAGTGCTTGTATAGGCAAGAAATAAGCTGCTTAGAGTCAACCGCTGTAAGCATATGAATGTTTCACTCTGTTGCCTTTCAGCGGTTCTCAACATGCTTTAAATGTGTAAATTATTAACTGTCCAGTGCTAAAACCTTTCAATTTTAGAAGTGTATTTAATTTTGTACGAAAATACGAAGGAAATATAACTAATATGACATCAATTGTACGTTGAAAAAGGTTTCTCTATTATATTATAGAAGATATTAACTATATATGTATATATTATTATTATATGTACATTTTAATATATAGAAATATTGTAGAGAGGTTTTTTTTATAGAAATAATATCAAGTAAAACTATAATAGAGTATATAAATGTACTTAATACAAAGTGCAAAACCTCAGTACATACAGTATCTACCCACGTAACATTTAATAGGTACGGAAACAAACCCTAGCACTGTTAGTATACGCACAATCTCAACACACTATTAGAGCACTCTTTTTGATGTTATTAATAAACATAAAACTTTACAACGAATGTAACTTTCGCAATCGTAAAGCTTGCGCACTTTCAGCGCGTGGATGAAATTTCGAGACGGGATAAATACAAATTACCCGGGAAAATTTTCCGGATTATAATCGACGGAAAAATACCCGATAACGGAATGGAGGGTTGGGGTTAGGCACTTTTCTTCGCAGATTCTCAATCTTCTAAGTACGTACCTTATTCTTATTACGGGTCGGTGAAATATGGCGTTTGAACGAATGAATAATATGACAATTGTCACGCGAATCGACCATTTCTCCTGTCGGATATTCTCCAGGTATACGTACATATGTATATATGTACACTCACAAAACTTACAAATATATGCAAAGGTTTAGTGTATTAATGGATCAAGTCACAATTTTGAAGAACTGATATTTTTATGCTAATCGGTAGTTAAAACACATGTACATACATATCTGTGTCAATAATATAAGACTAACTCCACAAATAGCAGTACAAGTTTCAAGTTTATTTTACTATGTAAATACATATATTATCTATTCTATTGACTTGATCCATTAATACAGTGAACTCTCCAAATATACATATACAATGTAAGTAAATAGTAGTGTAAGCCCGTTGAATATCAACGGAGCGCTTTCTCATCACCCGTGCTGAAAAATAATATTTCATTTTATAGTTTTTAAAGTTGTTGCATAGATGGCGCGTTATAATACAAAAAAACGTAAAAATTTAGCAAAGTCGCGAACCTTTTGAGAATTAATATTGTCAAATTGTAGCAGGCCCGTCATTATTTACATAGTTTGGATAATAGCGTAAAGCAGAGCGTTATAAGCAGACAGACAAACGGAATAGAGATATTAAAATTGTAGAATAACATAGAAAAAGTCAAAATATGACTATCTACATAGTTTCGAAACATTTTCAGAAAAATCAATTTCATCAAGCTTAATCGTATAAAATTCATTTTAGTACAAAAACAGTTACAAATAATCGATTCATTAAAAAAAAGTAACTAAAAGTACATTGACTTTATCATAAAAATAGATACATTTCACTGCGATTTCGCATTATGTCACATCGTGTCATTTGATTATTTACCTTAGCGAGCGTTATCGGCAGACAGACACACATACACACACATACAGACAGACGGACGGAATAGGCTATATTATATATATAATACCCGAAATCCGTCTGTCTGTCTGTCTGCTGATAACGCTCGCTGATGAAAAATAATTATAAAACCAGAATGAGTGGGGGATCGAACCCAGGACCCCAGGCTCGAGAGGACTCGCACTAATGCTATCTGCTATCGCCCTTGGTCAATTTAGTCCTTTTTTTTTAAACATTACCTATACAAGGGATCGTGACTCTGCTTTACCTATAAAAGGGATCGTGGCACCGCTGATTCGGAACAGAGCGCTTACGCGGTGAGCCAAACCAAATGATATAGGGCTGGCTTCAACATGACTATTTATATAATAAAAAAATAGGTTAGAGACTTTGCTAAATTGTTACGTTGTTGTATTATAACGCGCCATAGGTGGTGCATTGTTGCACATATGCAACAACTATAAAATCTATAAAATTTAATATTATTTTACAGTACGGGTGATGAAAACGCTCCGTTGATATTCAACGGGCTTACACTAGTATGTATATAACTAGTGTAATCCCGTTGGATATCAGCGGAGCGTTCTCATCACCCGTACTGAAAAATAATATTAAATTTAATAGTTTTTATAGTTATTGCATAGATGGCGCGTTATAATACAACAACGTAACAATTTAGCAAAGTCATGAGCCTATTGACAATTAATATTGTCAAATCGTAGCAGGCCCATTATTACCCAGTTTGGTTGAATGCATAAGCCCATTCCATATCGAACTGGTGATACCAGGCTCAAATCCCACTCGCGCGACGTACTGGTTTTTTTTAATTATTTATCTCGGCGAGCGTTATCAGTAGATATACACACACACACACACACACACACACACACAGACACACAGGACAGACAGACGGAATAGGGCTGTTTATATTTATGATATACATAGATGTGTTTATATATCTTCCGTATTTAAAATTCTCCGCGGATTTAAGTCGGTCGTGTCCCATGCGAATTATTATGCTACGTTTCGGATTAACCCTTTAGATGCCGACAGTCGTTTAATTGAGTGCGACGCGTCGACAACTCTCCGTTTAACAAAGCGTTACATTGCACTGTATATTACGTGTATACTGTGAAATTTCAAAGAAGGGTCTTTCTAATTGAATTTACTCGTATACTTTGAAGTAGAAGCTCCGGGAAGCTTTATGCGAGTATTAACGCTAAAGTAGGTATATTTAGAATAATCTTTTTATGGTATTTGAGTCTATTTGTTTGAAGTCTTTTTATGTTTCAATGAATACGCAGTGTGTATCAAAATTTTCTTTGTGAATTTTGATAGAGAAGATCCCTTTCTATAGGTATAATTATGACTTGCTTCTGCGAGGCTGGCCCAGTTTAATTATGATCTTATTTGCAAATTTATTCATCATTTTCAGCCATTCACCATCCACTGCTGGATGAAAGCCTCTCCAATCCTCTTTCATTGCTGTGTGTCTTGGGCAATCTGCGTCCGGTTGACTCAACACATTCTTCTCAATTCATCAGCCCATCGTCCACTAGGTCTTCCTTGCTTTCTTTCACATCCTGTCGGATACCATTCCATTTCCATTCTTCTCGCTAAGTGTCCACTTCAACTTTTTTACACGTTCCGCTATATCTGCCACCTTGGTCTTGAAGCATTCTTGAATTTAGCATCCAAGTTTCACATCCATACGTCATAACTGGCAGTACGCATTAGTCGTATGCCTTATTTTTTAAGCATCTATACACATATGTATTACTATATATGTAGTATTACAATAGTCATATTTCCATGGTTCTTTATGTGCACTGGATCTTGCGTAACATTCATGAATTTAGCATCCAAGTTTCACATCCATACGTCGTAACTGGTAGTACGCATTGATCGTATGCCTTTTTTTAAGCATCTATACACATATGTATTACTATACATATGTATATGTATAATAAATTAGCATAGTCATATTTCCATGCTTCTCTATGTGCACTGGATCTTGCGTAACATTCATGAATGTAGCATCCAAGTTTCACATCCATACGTCATAACTGGCAGTACGCATTAATCGTATGCCTTATTTTTTAAGCATCTATACACATGTATTACTATTGTATATGTAGTATTACCATAGTCATATTTCCATGCTTCTCTGTGTGCACTGAATCTTACGTAGCCTAATTGAATTAAGCATCCAAGTTCACATCCATACGTCATAACTGGCAGTACGCGTTGGTAGTATGCCTTATTTTTTAAGCATCTATACACATATGTATTACTATATATGTAGTATTACAATAGTCATATTTCCATGCTTCTCTGTGTGCACCGAATCTTGCGTAGCATTCATGAATTTAGCATCCAAGTTTCACATCCATACGTCATAACTGGCAGTACGCATTGGTCGTATGCCTTATTTTTTAAGCATCTATACACATGTATTACTATTGTATATGCAGTATTACCATAGTCATATTTCCATGCTTCTCTGTGTGCACTGAATCTTACGTAGCCTAATTGAATTAAGCATCCAAGTTTCACATCCATACGTCATAACTGGCAGTACGCTTTGTTAGTATGCCTTATTTGTTAAACATAGCTGAATGTTGTATTTAAAAACAATGTTCATTCTTCCAAAAGCACTCCATCCTAGTTTAATTCTTCTTATTTACATCCGGTCATATTCACCAATTGTAAAATAGCACAAACTATCAATTGAAACTTTCACCATATACGATTTCTCACAGTGGTATATTTTCGGCATTGGTCCTTTTATAATGTAATAAATCGATAAATAAACAAAATAACAGTTGAAAAGAGAGACACTTCATATCCTTTTACCCAGTCAAAGGTCTGGCGGGATTATTATAAATGTATTTACGAAAACAAGCAGTGGAATAGAGAGAGAGAAGAAAAAAGCGTGGCTATAGAAATAAAAAATTGACGTATCCTTTCAACTGTCAAAAGCTTGCCACCGGAAATTGAGTGCGTCTTACATCCGGTAAGATTGTTTGCGACACTGAATAAATAATACATCATATATATGTATATCCTAATATAAACGATATCAATTCAATACATCGCACGTACGCAAACATAATGTATCCATGATATGTATAGGGATATAATATTGTATATAAATATGTATATTCTTAGCGTGTCGTTTGCTTCAGACGCTCGAAGCGATTTAAATTCGCGCCTCATTTGAACGACGAAATGGGTTGGTTTTTTTTATTTTATTTTTTTAGCGTACACTTCCGGTCGAAATTGTTCGCGAAAGCTCGTCATCATTAAGGCATCTTTTCATTTCATGGGGCGAGAAGAGCATACTTGAAGATTTTCGTGCGAATGTTCTACTATTCAGTTGAAATTTTCATTTGAATATTTTATGTATAAGCGAGTTCCCTCTATGTAATATTGATGGGAAAAAAAATTATTAAATTCAATCTTGAATTGATAATTTTATCGGATTTTTTGTATATCTATATATATAAACTAGTGTAAGCCCGTTGAATATCAACGGAGCGTTCTCATCGCCCGTACTGAAAAATAATATTAAATTTAATAGTTTTTATATGTAGTTGCAACAATGCGCCATCTATGACGCGTTATAATACAACAACGTAACAATTTAGCAAAGTTTCGAAACTATTTTTTTTTATTAACTAGCTGACCCGGCATGCGTTGCAATGCCCGATCCCGTTCCCGTTCCCGTTCCTAGTACGTTTTCTGACGCGTGAGCAGGCCCGTTCCCGTTCCCGTTTTTCCCCGATTTTTTTTCACAGGAACCATCCCCGGCATGATCACAATAAGTCCTGAAAGTTTCATCACGATCGGTTGAGTGGTTTAGGAGCCTATAAGAGACAAACAGACAAACAGACAGACAGACATTGATTTTTATAAAAAAAAGATAGTCATGTTGAAGCCAGTCCTATATCATCTGGTTTGGCTCAGCGCGTAAGCGCTCTGTTCCGAATCAGTGGTACCGGGTTCAAATCCCACTCGTTCTGGTTTTTTAATTATTTACCGAGGTTATCAGCAGCCAGACAGACAGACAGACGGAATAGGGCTATTATATGTATGTATATGTATGATGCAAAAGCTTGAAAGACGTGCCAGAAAGACGTCACTCGCAGCTGGCTACTAGCGTCATACACAGTACAAAACCATAACTGTGACACTCAGGCCATACACAATACAATTTCTTTATGGACTGTTAAACGTGTCACGAAAACGAAACGTATTTTTTTTAGTAATGGTTGAGACTATTGCTAAATAGTTTGAGAAGCGTTTACTTGTAAATAAAGTGTTATTTTGCTATCATTATTTCTACTGTAGGATGAAGGCCTCTCCAATCCTCTCTCATTCCTGTGTGTCTTGGGCAATCTACATCCAGTTGACTCCACACATTGTTCTCAATTCATCAGCCCATCGTCCACTCGGTCTTCCTTGCTTTCTTTCACATCCTCTCGGATACCATTCCATCTGCCATCAATTCTTTTCGCTATCTGCCACTTTGGTCACGCTTCTCACCCATGTATTCCTCTTACCATCTCTTTTCGTTATACCGAAAGGTACATTTTTCCATGCTTCTCTGTGTGCACTTGGATCTTGCATAACATTTTTGAACTAAGCATCCACGTTTCACAACCATACCTCATAACTGGCAGTACGCATTGGTAGTATGCCTTTAAGCATAGCGGAATGTTGGATTTAAAAACAATGTTCGTTCTTCCTAAAGCACTCCATCCTAGTTTATTTCTTCTTCTTTACATCCAGTCATATTCACTGTGGTATAAATAACTATCAACTATCTCTACAATATGAGTATCCTAATTTGCTATAAATAACTACAATTAATCAAAACTCTATAAATAATTTGAAAAAATATACTGAAACACTTTTTTATATGAAGTCACTAAATTAAATTGTGGATGACGTTATTCCCGAGACTTAAATGCTTGGTTAGTTTTATCTTTACCACAAAAAATTATTTTTTTAAACATACCGAGCATATAAATCAGTTCATTAATCATACTTTGGTTATCTCTAGTGGCCATTCGCGTTTGCAAAACTTAAATTTCATTTCATTAATGTGCCCAAAAACAACGGTAAACATACCCTGTGGGGAAAAATAACAAAAAACAGCTACACTTCATTCAACAACGACGTAAAGATGTTAATCTTCTTGAGTGACTTGTTGAATGTAAAAACTGAAAGCTCTACATACGAGTATATAGCAAAGAGATTTCACTCTCCAGTTAAATTTCGCAGATTAATTTACACGGATCGGAAAATTGGGCCATAATCAAAATGGATTTTCCACCGGAAGTAACGAGAATCAATTAATTCGAAAAGGTTTACGGAAACTCTATTATTAACCAAATATATGAGCCAAAAGTAAAGGTTCTACAAAATTTCAAACATACATTATAACCGATAAACTGAAAATATTGTCAAAAGTTCATTAAATCCTCACGTTTGTAAATCATGTATAAAATTCTAATTCAATTAAATTTTCCATTTAACGTACATTATGTTGAATCTAATTGTGATTTATTACTTGGTAATAATTTTTTTTATTGCCCTTATTATTATTGCGTGTAGGCTTTACGTATTCCCCAATTGGGAATGTAATATGAAAGCTTTATTACTTGAAGAAAATTATTTATTACATGTTTCATATTAAAATATTCCAAATTGATTCGTGTACTAGTACGTAGAAAAATTAAATAGTTAGTATTTTCTTTTTTTTTAGTAAATTGTTATGTGTATTTTAATATTCATGAATGAATGTACATATACTATAATTAAAGTGTAGATATTGCAGAGCTATAATATAATGAAAATTTAAATAAGGTTACTTATATGGAAATAATCAAAATGTGTATTAATAATGTGATTTTCGATAGTTTTATTGATATTTTCACTCACCGCTGGCGGCATTATAATAGTGACGTATGTACATACATACATATGTATATTATAATATATATATATATATATATATATATAATAGCCCTATTCCATCTGTCTGTCTGTGTTCTGATGACGCTCGTTGAGGTAAATAATTAAAAGACACAAACCGTCCCCGCGCGCGAGTGGGATTTCAACCCGAGATCACCGGTTCGAAACATTGAGCGCTTACGCTATGATCCAACGTCGATAATGCGAGATCTCCTATATTTGAACATATAATTCCTTAGTACGATCGCAACTTTGCTTAACTGGTACGTTGTTGTTGTATTATAACGCGCCATCTATACAACAACTATAAAAACTATTAAATACACATACATACATATACATACATATGTACTCACCCACACAAACATTCGTTGATATTCAACGGGCTTACACTAGTTATATATACACATACATATATATATGTATATATAATAGCCCAATTCCGTCTGTCTGTCTGCTGATAACGCTCGCCTCGGCAAAAGGAAAAACACGAACGTTGCGAGTGGGATTTGAACCCGTGATATTATTTGATATTCAACGAGCTTACACTATCCACTTGGATTTGAGTCAATCATCTACATATTATGGATGTGTGTGTGTGTGTGTGTACGGCATTGTTCTCGCTGTATATGGACATGTCATAAAGCGCTCAGGTCAGAGTCTCAGTGGTACGGCTGAAACACATTGATCAAACAATTGACTGTCAAGCGCCACGAGCTACAACCACCAGCTCAAGACCGATGACGATGACGCGATTACATAAATTGTTTATCGGTCGTTATAATAACACTAGTGTGAGCCAGCTGAATTTTAAATTACGTAAAGCGCTTTTTTAATAGAGATCCCCACTAATTGAAAATAATAGTTTTTATAGCGCCATCTATGTATTATAGCAATCCCGTAGTATTGATAGTATCGATTTTTTTTTTACTTTACTATTTATATTATAATTATTAATTATTATATATATATATATATATATATATATATAATTATAATTTTGTAAGTGATTTTGTAAAAATCAAAAAACAAAAATAGTTTTAATAGCGTCATCTATGTATTATTAGCAGAGCCACGATCCCTTTTATAGGTAAAGCAGAGTCACGATCCCTTGTATAGGTAATGTTTAAAAAAAAAAGGACTAAATTGAACAAGGGCGATAGCGGATAGCATTAGTGTGATTCCTTTCGAGCCTGGGGTCCTGGGTTCGATCCCCCACACTTTCTGGTTTTTTAAATAATTTTTCCTCAGCGAGCGTTATCAGCAGACAGACAGACAGACGGATTTCGGCTATTATACATATATATATATATGTAGGTATAATTGAACAGGCGCAGGTATTTATTTATACAAATTAAATTGCGGAGATTATAAATTATACGTAGATAGTATCTTCAAACAAATGTTTTTTTACCCTTTTGAACCTCAAAAAAAGCAGAAGGTAACGCAATTGAAACGGAAACAATGCGGGTGACGGTAAATACGGTAGAATTTAATTAACCCGCTCTCGCAAACAATTCATCTCGTTATGCGCATTAGGTAGATATGCACGCGAAGGTGCGTTAGTGGAGTTAGGGCGGGGGAGAAAGGGTTATGTAGGGTGATTAACCCTTAAGCAGCGAGTTCGCTCTAATCGAAATTAATTTTGAATTTGAATTAAGCCGATACACGAGCCGCCTTTCTTTTACTGTTGGCTTTGAGCTCGTGTCTATATGTATTTATGTACAGCGGTTACGTCATTGTAATTGACCCCTTAGCCACCGGCAGTCACTTTAAGCGCCCCTGTGGCCCCACTCCGCGTAAATCTAGCGCTCCGGTGGAAACTAAATCGTCGTTAATGGACTGACCCAAATATGCCGCGACGCGTAACAGATGGTGGGGTGGACCAGAAGGGGTTAAACAGGGGTAGGGGATAAGTGGTAGTTGCAATGAGGGGGTTGAGGTGTCGTTGCAGTCAAACCAAATATCACTGGATTGTAACTTGAAATCGAATAAAAAAAATTAAGTTAGATGGCACGGTGGTGAACGGGTTAATTTTTCTATCTGCAACTTTTTTACAAAAGTGTGAAGGAATTAATCAAAAACCCATGTGATTAATTTTCCGGACACCGCTTGGGAATATAATTATTTTGGATTGTATCAGAAATATTCATCATGATCATTTTCAGCAATCTGTATGTATGTCTTTAGCAATCTGTATCCAGTTAATTCCACAAATTCTTCTCAATTCATCAGCCCATCGTCCACTCGGTCTAACTTGCTTTCTTTCACATCCTCTCGGATACCATTCCAGTATTTCTCGCGTCCATCTGCTCTAACTTTTCACACGTTCTGCTATATCTACCACTTTGTATTCCTCTTACGATCTCTTCTTGTTATACCAAGCATACATCTTTCCATGCTTCTGTGTGTGCACTGGATCTTACGTAGCATTCTCGAATTTAGCATCCAAGTTTCATATCAATACGTCATAACTGGCAGTATGCCTTCGTCCACTCGGTCTACCTTGCTTTCTTTCACATCCTCTCGGATTCCAGTACTTTAGTTATGCTTCCACGTATTCCACTTACGATCTCTTCTTGTTATACCAAGCATACTTCTCTGTTTATACTGGATCTTGCGTAACATTCTTGAATTTACCATCCACGTTTCACATCCATACTTCTCGTATTCATGTATTCCTATACGTAGTACCCATGTATTCCTCTTACGATCTTTCCATGCTTCACTGTGTGCACTGAATCTTACGTGGCATTCTTGAATTTAGCATCCAAGTTTCACATCCATACGTCATAACTGGCAGTATGCCTTCGTCCACTCGGTGTACCTTGCTTTCTTTCACATCCTCTCGGATACCATTCCAGTATTTCTCGTGTTTCGCCATATCTACCACCTTGGTCATGCATCTTAGCCATGTACAAATTCTTATACCAAGTTATAACAAGCTCTGCGTACACTGGATCTTGCGTAACATTCTTGAATTTAGCATCCACGTTTCACATCCATACGTCATAACTGGCAGTGTGCATTATTTTTTAAGCATAGTGGAATGTTGGATTTAAAAACAATGTTCATTCTTTCAAAAGCACTCCATCCTAGTTTTATTTCTTCTTCTCAGAAATATTAAGTGGTTAAAAAATGTTCAAGTTTGTCCGATTGTTGGTTCAAAGCTGTTTTAAAATCTGGTTTCGGTCGTAGCTCTGGTTAATTTTAGATTAATTTAGTTTTAGCTTGCCTAAATTGAAGTAGATTTCTGCTTTTCATCACAAGCTGGTGCTCAACGACTGATACATATAAGAACGCTCACCTAAGGAATGCTAACAGTCATCAAACAGTACCTTTTAAGTTTTACACCATGCTTTTTTGACACTATTGTGACTAAAAAATAGGTAGAAGCAGCTTGAATATGTCAAAGTGTGTCATGTAAAAAGTCACAAAATTCAAAGGTACTCGTTTAATTATATGTAAAGTGGACCCATATTTTGATGGGGTAGATTAATGATATAATTTAATAAATTTCTTAGTACATAATATGTCTATATTGCAAATTTACTCATTAAAAAAAAAAATAGTTTTACGAAAAAGGTCAGCGAATATAAACAGCACGAATTTGCAATCGAACATACTATTGTTATACATAAACATACTTTTTAAATCGAACATACTTATTGTTCCACGTTTGAACGTAAACATTCCTCAGACGTTCCCGTGACAAATAAGAATTAAGTTCAAATTAAAACTATACAAACACTTGAAACTAGTGCAATTTCAAACGTTTGTGTTACAAACATCGTTAAACTGTGTGTTTCGCTGTTTATATTTGCACTCTGCCATTATCATCAAAGGCTTTTACCTCGGCATATTAACTGCCGTGAATTATCGTCGTTTACTTGAGAAATTCGACCTGAATTTCTCACAAAATGTTGTTTCGAATTATGCAAATAAACGGAAGTGTTGCACACAAGAGATTTGTTTGAGAGATAATTATAAAGAAATTAAATTATAATTTAGAACATAAAAAATGAATAATTATAAGCACACGCCTCTCATTTTGAGAGCAATTTGATTAAAATGACCTATTATTAAATACGTGTGTAAGCCTATGGAATATCAGTGTAGCGGTTTCTTATCACCCGTACTGTGAGTGTTTGTGTGGATGAGTATATATATATGTACGTGTAGTATTGCAACAAAAGTATACTGCAACAAAAAATGATATTAAATTTAATAGTTTTTATAGTTTATGCATAGATGGCGCGTCACACTACAACAACGTAACAATTTAGCAAAGTCGCGGACCTACTGAATATTAATATTGTCTCAATTGTAGCAGGCTCGTCATTACCTCTTCCAATCTGGTGATGTCGGGTACAAATCCCACTCGCGCGCGACGGTTCGTGTCTTTTAATCATTTACCTCAGCGAGCGTTATCAGCAGATAGACAGATGTAATAGGGTTATTATATGTATGAAAATTGTTGAATCACAAAATATGAGTAGGTATCTATAGGTAGTTTCGAAACATTAGGTCTTCAGAAAAATGAATTTCATCAAGTTTAATCGTATAAAATTCATTTTATTACAATAACAGTTACAAATAATCGATTCATTAAAAAAAAAAGTAATTTAAAATACATTGACTTTATCATAAAAATAGATACATTTAACTGCGATTTCACATTATCCTGTAAATTTAAAATACATTCGGTTTTAAATTGGCTTTTAAAAAAGTTGTAATTTCGTCGATTTTTTTCTCCAAACGTTTGTATGCAAACAATAGCACTTTGACGTGCTGTCTCATCTTTGAACATTTTATTTTATTTTTAAACTCCAACTGAAATTATTTTAACTAAGTTAATCGTGTATATTAAAAAAAAACACATGTATACTATTATATTAAGTAGTGTAAAAAAAAAATTATCATCAAGCACCTCCATTAACTGTCTTATAATTTCGCTACGTGAACAAATGGCACATTTACTCGTGTCCGAAGAGGTTTTATCTTGGAAAATTTCAAATAAATCACTGTTATCGTTCCTCGAATGTTCGTGACTCTTTGTTATATCGCTTCTCGACTCGAGTGAACTGAAATCAACGAGAAATATTTCATCGAAATTCGATAAATTGAAATTTATCTTAAAAAAGTTTAAAAAAATCAATACACTATAAGAGAGTTTTTATAAGAATCGCTCATTTTTTCGATTCCACTGTCTCTGTTGTGCGGCAATTTTCTCAACAGTTTATGAAATTCATTGAAAAACTTCTCATTATCGTACCTTTGCGATTCCATGAACTTGTTATGATCCATTATGAGTGACCTGTTACAGTTTTGATATAAATATTATATATGGAATACATCACTTTCTTGTACAGGATGGCAATGCATTCTTCATTTAGTTACAAAATGCTCTCTTGGCTTAAGAGTATTTATATTTGATAAGGGATGTTTTTAAATGGCATTGATAAATTTTATTTTCAACCAATGCGAAAGCTCGAGAGTAAGATGCATCTGAAAATCGCAAGTTTTATCTATAAAACGAAGCAAATTTATTATTAATAGCGGATATTTAGTATTAGCATGGTAGTCTCCTTCAGTATTAAAAGTCCTGGTTATACCAAACATGTCTGACAGTTATATCGTGCAATCTAAGTAACGTTTTAAAATGCTGAAAGTTCTGTCAAAGATAACTTTGCGTTTAAAGGATACTGAAAATCTTTGACTGTAAGCCATTTCATCCAAGGAATATACTAAAGGACTCTTACTCATGCCACAACCATAAATAATAAAATTGCGTGAATTGTATGGATAAAACTTGTATGTTTTCAGTTGAACCTCATTTTTGCCTCTCCATTGTGTTTGAAAAGAAAATTGATCGATACAATTAAAACTTTATCATATCCTCTTCTGAATTTCCCACTCCTCATAACGGAGAGCTTTTTGTAACTGGATAATTGAGGAGTTGTCACGCTGTGTAGAAAAAATTAATACCGTTTTTTTTCCGCATAAGATATTTCAATAGCGTAAATTTTTTCACCATAGCGCGCGCTCTCGTCCGAATCGTTCATTGATTCGTGAAACGATTTTATACTGTCGAGTATCTGTTGAAAATTTAATTTCAATTCATCGTACAATGTCAGACGTTGTACTTTAATTTGACAGTTGAAAATTTTTACCTTTCTCTTTTCCAAGTCGTTTTTTGCAAGGTTTTCGCTCAAGAATTTCTCGTTGGCCTGCAGGATCTCGGACTCGTGCGACATTTTCTGAAAAGTTCAAAGCGTTCGTTTCAATACTGACCGATCGATTGTGTTAATTATTATTACTTCAAAATGTGTACCGGGATGCTGCCGTTTATCGAAGATGTTTGGTGATTTTGGGAAATGATATCCTCAGCGGAAAAATAATCTTCAATCTCGCGCCAAGAACTTATATTCGAACGCGGCGTGCTATTTTTCATAGCGTCCATTTTTACTTCGGACACGAATAAACAAACGAATATTCTTATACTCCAATTCAAATTGAAAAAAAAGCACAATATATCAAAATTTATTATATTTATTTTCGTCCTTGGAATATAATTATGACCAGTCATTGCCCGTTGACAGTGTTATCGGGTGGTTATCATTTGTGTACACATACATATACATACATTAGTAGTTCAAGATGTAGAAGGAGTGTTGTGTGAGCTAGTGAGGTTATGTAGCGTGACAGCTTACCGTATTGCGTGTGAATGTATGTGTACGTGTCGTACCGTGGAATGCAACCGTCCCACGGCTATCCGCATTGAGAGTGTTTGTGTGAGATAGTGAGGTTATGTAGCGTGAGCGCTTCACTCTAACCGTGTCGTGTGTGTATGCATATGCACCCAGCCAGCCAGGCAGACCTCTGCGCTACTATATATAGTAATGGGGCTACTTTGAACAAATCAGCAACATGCCAATCTATGTATATACATATATAAAAATCAATGTCTGTCTGTTTGTTTGTTTGTCTGTCTGTTTGTCTCTTATAGGCTCCGAAACCACTCAACCGATCGCGATGAAACTTTCAGGACTTATTGTGATCATGCCGGGGATGGTTCCTGTGAAAAAAAAAAGAACGGGAACGGGCCTGCTCACGCGTCAGATAACTTACTAGGAACGGGAACGGGAACGGGATCGGGAACGGGATTGGGACTGGGATCGGGAACTGGAACGGGATCTGGAATGGAAACGGGAATGGGATCGGGGATAGGCCTGTTCACGCGTCAGATAACGTACTAGGAACGGGAACGGAAACGGGATCGGGAACGGGAACGGGATCTCGAACGGGAACGGGAACGGAATCGGGCATTGCAACGCATGCCGGGTCAGCTAGTTTTTTTTATGAAATACAATTTTATCTTAAAGCTTCCATACAAATAGTATTTCATGTGGCTTTTTTAGTGCTGGTGCGCAAGAAGTCTCGCTGATTACGCCATAACGATGGATAAACAATTTGTGAAACTATGTGCGTAAGTGTGGCTGCAATGATTTAGCGCAGCAAGATCGATGCCGTGAAAACCCCAACCGTATATAACATTTATATATAAACGATCGTCGTACATAATGACCTAGTTACGAATATAAAAAAAAAGGAAAATTAAAGGTTCTTATCTCCATTTTCGAGTACAATTTGTTAAACGTTTGCGTCGATTGATTGTGTTGCCTTTCACAGTTAATTTAATATCAATTTCAATGACGTGTATTTTTCGTCGTATTTTTTTTTTTCTCTCTTGCAGTACATTAACCGTGATGAAAAGCCGGCACAGCACAATCGTAAATAACGGCATTATTTTCGCAAAGGTACGGAAAACGGGAGGATGGAAAGGAGAGTGGGGAAAATTCCTAGTGAATAGAAATGGAAAAACCACAATAGGACCACAGAGCGTAGATTCATAACTTTTTCCAGGGCGGCCGCAAAAGAAAATAAGACGTCGAGCTTTTCAGTCACGACTGACATATTTTCGAGATTCATAATTAATATTTTAGCATTTGCCAGAGAAGAATGTAGTGATAAGTTTCCACAGGTAAGGAAAGTGGTTGTAAAATATTGCTGATAATTTTTTTATTAGTATTAATTAATAATTACGAACTGTACGCTCGAAAATTCGACAACTAAGATAATTTATTATTTTTTTATTCACTTACTGATTGTATTTCTTAAATACTAGTGTAAGCCCGTTGAATATCAACGCCCACTGATTGATAGCACGGTTGTGACAAAAGTGACAAAAAAGTAATAGTTTTTATAGCGCCATCTATGTATTATAGCAATCCCGTAGTATCGATAGTATCGATTTTTTTTACTTTTACTATTTACATTATAATTAATTATTATATATATAATAATTGTAATTTTGTAAAAAAAAAAAAAATATTGGCAAAGTATAGGTATTAACTTGTATAGGTAATGTTTAAAAAAAAAAGGACCAAATCAACAACGGGCCGTGGCGTATGCGTTATTTTTCCTCATTTCCTATTTATTTTAATTATAGGTAATTTAAAAAAAAAAGGACTAAATTGACCAAGGGCGATAGAGTATAGCGTTAGCGTGATTACTCTCGAGCTTGCGGTCCTGGGTTCGATCCCCACACTTTCTGGTTTTTTAATTATTTTTCCTCAGCGAGCGTTATCAGCAGACAGACAGACAGACAGACGGATTTCGGCTATTATATATATAATTTCTTTATCAAAACCAACTCAATGTACATACATACATTTAATGATAAAATAAATAAAATAAAAGACCTAATTATTTCGGTTAAATACACATAAACAAACTACGCTCGATTGCGATATAATGCAATGTTTTTAAAATGAAATTATATATAACTTTAATAATTATATATACAATAGCCCAATTCCGTATGTCTGTCTGTCTGCTGATAACACTCACGTCGGTAAAGGCTGAAATTTAATTTTAATTGAAAAAACACGAAAGTCGGGAGTGGGATTTGAACCCGTGATCACCAGGTTCGGTGAAGTAGCGCTAACGCGTTCACCCAAAACCGGTGATGGGAGGCCTCCTATAATTTTAAAATTTTAATCCTTAGTAGGTTCGCGACTTTACTTAATTGTGACGCAATCAATTGCGTCAAACGCGTCCGTCGATATAAAACGGGCTCACACTAGTATTGATATGTACATACATACATAAAAGTCGTAAAACTACCTGTTTGTCTGTCTGTCTGTCCATCAGAAATTCTCAATACACTGCTAAAGCTTTCGTTGAAAATTTGAATCGTATGTTTTATTCGCGTAATCCACATACATACATACAAACATATCTACATATAGTTGGAGCTGTTGTTAGCGCACTTATATGTCAATAATACGACCCCCGTTGATTGTCAACGGGTAATAATCCAATTAAAATTTTAAAGACTTTATTTGTTATTATTATTAAAAATATTTGTATTGTATAATTAAAAAATAATAATTTTTACTTTTATATAACAACAAATAAGTATACGTACATTTTTTGATGTTGCTTTTTCTTCAGTGAAAATTTTCAATATAAAAAATATTAATTAAAAAAAATAAACAGACTGTATTTTTAACGAAATTATAATGTTTCCTCGATTCTAGCAATTAATTTCTATAATGAAATTGCTCTGGCCTACTTTGTATCCGACAATTTCACGGACGAGCTTTTGCACTAGACACTTTCTAAAGGAGAAAATCTACCAATTAAAAGAAAATGTAGTCACAGAATATTTCCATCCAGTAATTAAAAGTGAACAAAACAAATAAAAATGTAAATAGTAACTCATTACAGCGAATTTGGGGTACAATGCGACGAAAATAATAATTATACCTCGAAAATAGTTTCCAATGTTACAGAAAACAAACATTATAATAGATTTTCAAAGTTCACACTTTCAATTCTTCTTCTGAAGGTTACGAACTTCATATTAAGCGTTGCCTCTTCACTATTTGACAAACATTTTACCATTTGTTATAGTGAACTAACTAGGGAAAGATACTCTCCAGTGGTAAAACCATTGCCTTCTGCAGGGGAGGGAGGGAGAGAAGGTACAAACATAGGTAGAAAGGAATTTTTAAGATGGTGCCAATTTTATGGAAGGTGACAGATGGAATTTCAATTGGAATTTTGTCGAATGGCGCTGCAGTCGTGCCAAGTGTGCGCACCACAGAATTTCACTATTCACCCGTTGAGTGTTGAGTGAAGTTTCTCTGTCGAATTGCGCTGCAGTTGTGCCAAATGTGCATACCACAGTATTTCGCTACTCGGTCGTTGACTGTCGAACGGTGCTTAAGTCGTGCCAAGTGTCGTGCCAATCACCACAGAATTTCGCTATTCGCCCGTTGAGTGTCGAATGGCGTTTCAGTCGTGCCAAGTGTGCGCACCACAGAATTTCGCTATTCGCCCGTTGAGTGTCGAATGGCGCTTCAGTCGTGCCAAGTGTGCGCACCACAGTATTTCGCTACTCGGTCGTTGACTGTCGAATGGTGCCGCAGTCGTGCCAAGTGTGCGCACCACAGAATTTCGCTATTCGCCCGTTTAGTGTTGAGTGAAGTTTTTGTGTCGAATGGCGCTTCAGTCGTGCCAAGTGTGCTCACCACAATATTTCGCTATTCACGCGTTGAGTGTGGAGTGAAGTTTCTCTGTCGAATGGCGCTGCAATTGTGCAAAATGTGCGCACCACAGTATTTCGCTACTCGGTCGTTGACTGTCGAATGGCGCTGCAGTCGTGCTAAATGTGCTCACCACAGTATTTCGCTACTCGGTCGTTGACTGTCGAATGGTGCTGCAGTCGTGCCAAGTGTGCGCACCACAGAATTTCGCTATTCACCCGTTGAGTGTTGAGTGAAGTTTCTGTGTCGAATGGCGCTGCAGTTGTGCCAAATGTGCGCACCACAGTATTTCGCTACTCGGTCGTTGACTGTCGAATGGTGCTGCAGCCGTGCCAAGTGTGCGCACCACAGAATTTCACTATTCGCCCGTTGAGTGTCGAATGGCACTTCAGTCGTGCCACGTGTGCGCACCACAGTATTTCACTATTCGCCCGTTGAGTGTTTAGTGAAGTTTCTCTATCGAATGGCGCTGCAGTTGTTTTTCACAGGGGTGTATTAATGTATAATGCCCTCCCGGAGTGCGTCAAGTCTTCTAAGACCATAGATGTATTCTTGAAAAGTGTGAGGAGACACCTCTGTGAGAGATAGTAGTTATGTACATATAAGTATAGTGTATAATGCGTAATAGATTTATGTAGTTGTTATAAATATGTAATAGATGTAAGTTAAATTAGCTAATTAGCTAATATTATATAAAATAAATAATAAATGTGCGCACCGCAGTATTTCGCTATTCGGCCGTTGAGTGTCGAATGACGCTGCAGTCGTGCCAAGTGTGCGCACCACAGAATTTTGCTATTCGCCCGTTGAGTGTCGAGTGAAGTTTCTGCGTCGAATCGCGGTACAAATCTCAGCACTGGCGAAATCCGCAGAGGTGTGCGAGCGCCTTAACCCTCCAAATCACCGAGCTATCATAGCCTGGCTCTAAGGTCATTCAGGTATATTATGAAGGTTGCTTTCAGAGGTTAAGTCTTACGGATTGTAACGGGCGTGTGACGTCACTAGCGATCCGTCATTTTTGACGGAAACTTCACTGGTTGATTAATATTCTCGGCAATCGTGAAGCAATTCAAAATTCATAACGTTCGTTCGTTCGTTCGTTCGCTCCGATGATGATGACGATGTGGTCTTAATTAATTCGAGGAAGAGCCCCCACGATACTCTTGGTCCCCGGGGCGATCTCTACGTACGCCCACTAAAAAGAAAATCTACCTGCTGCCTCTCTAGATCAACCCTTAGTCCTCGAGGGGGTGGAAGGGTGTCGGATCCTCGCGTTAATTATTTAATTTGCCGGCGAAGAAACGGACATCGCACTTAAACGATAGCCGGGGGCTCGGCGTGAAGGACAGGGGAAAGGGATGGGGAGGGGAAAGGATCCTGTAAGATTCAGGGGATGAGAAAACCTAGGGGGCGCTAGGGAGTGCAATCCCTTAATCGAATTACACTCGACTTTGATACGATTCGTACGTTAATTAATTGTCCTAATATGAAAAGAGGCAATTGAAAAGTTCGAGGTAAACGAAAAAGTGTACATACATACAAATAGGAATAGCCGTTTTATTAATATTTTTAATTAATTATACTGCTATTATATGTATGTACATACTAGTGTAAGCCCGTTGAATATCAACGGACGTGTTTGACGTAATTGACTACGTAACAATTTAGCAAAGTCGCAAACCTACTACGGATTAATATTTTCAAATTGTAGTAGGCCTCCCATCACCGGTGTTGGGTGAACGCGTTAGCGCTAACTCACCCAACCTGGTTGATCACCGGTTCAAATCGCAACGTTCGTGTTTTTCCTGTACCGACGCAAACGTTATCAGCAGACGAACAGACAGACAGATAGATAGAATTGGGCTATCATATATATGTATAACTAGTGTAAGCCCGTTGAATATCACCCGTGCTGAAAAATAATATTAATTTTTTATAGTTGTTCCATAGATGGCGCGTTATAATACAACACATAACAATTTAGCAAAGTTGCGAACACTTTAAGATTTATTAATATTGGCCAATTATAGCACGCGCGTCATCGCCCCCGTATGAAAGATAGTGTAAGCACGATTGCTCCCAACCTGGTGATAACGGGTTCAAATCCCACTCGCGCGACGTTCGGTTTTTTTTTTATAAATTATTTACATCGGCGAACGTTATCAGCACGTAGTGCATACGTTCGGCTATTATACAATATATATAATATATAATGTAAGTCCGTTGAATATCAACGGACGTGTTTGACGTAATTGATTACGTAACAATTTACCAAAGTCGCCAACCTACCGAGGATTAATATTTTCAAATTATAGGAGGCCTCCATCACCGGTGTTGGGTGAACGCGTTAGCGCTAAATCACCCAACTTGGTGATCACGGGTTCAAATCCCACTCGCGAAGTTCGTGTTTTTTTTTTTTTTAATTAAATTTGAATTAGCGTTATCAGCAGACGGACAGACAGATAGACAGACGGAATTGGGCTATTATATTTATAATAATATGTACATACATATACTGCAACCATGACTATGGTAATACTACATACAATATAGTAATACATATGAACATATATACATACATAGATGCTTAATTCCACCAATGCGTACTGCCAGTTATGACGTGTGGATGTGAAATTTGGATGCTTAATCCGAGAATGCTACGTTATATCCAGTGCACACAAAGAAGCATGGAAAGGTGTATGCTTGGTATAACAAGAAGAGATCGTAAGAGGAATGTGTCAATGGGCTGAAAGCGAAAAATACTGGAATGGTATTCGAGAGGATGTGAAAGAAAGCAAGGTAGACCGAGTGGACGATGGGCTGATTAATTGAGATGAATGTGTGGTGTCAATTGGATGCAGATTGCTCAAAACAAACAGGAATGGAAGAGGATTGAAGAGGCTTTCATCCAGCAGTGGATGTTGAATGGCTGAAAATGATGACGATGATATGTATAGATATAGGGGGAACGCAACAAAAACCATGATAACGGATAAACAAATCAGTCACGCTCGCATACACTCACCATAGAACACTTATGTCTGCGTATGTGTGTTCCATGTCTACATATAATACATATGTAGGTACAGATTAAGCTATTATATCAATATTTGACAGCCAATTTAGAAATTAATTCATTATTGAAGCGCTATAACGTCATTCAACTTGTTTTTTCATTCAATACACGATTTTGAATTTGAAATTTGTCTTTTATGCTAATATACTTTTTCAAGATTATTGTATTGTACGAGGGAGCACTAATTTAAATACAAATCGTCCTCTCGGTATGGATTTCGCATTTTCCGCTCCGGTTGTAGAAAGCAATGGGAAAATTCGAAGGAAAACATTTTTCCCGAGGATTTTAATTGAAATACCTACATATATTTCGGGTAACCGGAAAAACCCCGACGCGTTTTATAATCAAGAGTATTTTTACCTTTGCACGGTATTTTAAATGCGGTTACGTATTTGACTTGGAAATTACGACCGATTCGAATGGAATACTGTTCATTTTTAGAATAAATGTTGTATCGGAATGATATGATGCTTATTTAGAAACACATTAAATGATAGTGAAACATTTTTCACGTCACACACACAACATTTGAAAATTTTGACACTTAAAATTTAGCTACAAAGCTTAGTGGATAAATTTTACTATAATAATGAACACTTTTTATTATTTGTAGAAAGACTGTCACCAAAGGTGATTATGACAGCAGAAAATTTAAAGAAAGAAAATAGTCTGACACATATGAAGAAGCTTTACATTTTGAATCAATTTCAATCACAAATATATTCCAAATTACAAAACTTAGCACACTGAAATAAAAACAGTTAAATACGAAATGTTCTTGGAATAATTAAAATAAATATATTTTATTTGTTTATTTTATATAATATTAGCTAATTTAACTTACATCTATTACATATTTATAACAACTACATAAATCTATTACGCATTATACACTATACTTATACATAACTACTATCTCTCACAGAGGTGTCTCCTCACACTTTTCAAGAATACCTCTATGGTCTTAGAAGACTTGACGCACTCCGGGAGGGCATTATATGTACATTAATACACCCCTGTGAAAAACACCACCAGCTGTCGTTGTTTTCCTTACTCTACCTATGTACAACTAATTGGTTATTATTTTTAGTACAATAACTATGGATATCACTATTTCTAATTATATAATTCTTAAAATAAGTCGGCAATACCTTATGATCTAACTTATAAACAAAAGACAATGTGCTTAACTTTAAACAATTTCTAATACTCACCCATCCCAATTCATCTAACATACTTCTAATACTTTTTGGCCTACCAACATTCAAAATACCTCTCATAGCTCTATTTTGCAACCTTTGCATTTTATCTAAATCTTGGCCACTGAACATATTAAGTACAGTGGCACAATAAACCAGATATATACTTTACCGTGTTTTTTAAGTCAATATAGTATTTTTGTCACAGACCACAAAATTCTCAATTCAATATAATCAATATAGTATTTTTGTCACAGACCACAAAATTTTCAAGTCAATATAATCAATATACATAGTAATTTTAGAGTCAATATAGTAATTTTAAAGTCAAAATAATCACTATATAATATGTAGTAATTTTAATGTCAATATAGTCAATATATAATATGTAGTAATTTTAAAGTCGATATATGTAGTCAATATATGTATGTACATATAATATGTAAAAATTTTAAAGTCAATATAGTCAATATTGTATACATAATATGTAGTAATTTTAAAGTCAGTATAGTCAATATATACATAATATATCTATAGTAATTTTAAAGTCAATATATAATATGTAATAATTTTAAAATCAATATACAATAATAATTTATGTCATAATAATTCAATATAGTATTTTTCCACAAAAAATCACCCAAAAACAACTTCAAAATAACTGACTGTTGACAGACTCTCAGTATTATTAATTTAAGCAAATGAAAGTAGATTCTTTTTATATTGTATTATATTCCTAAGTTTTATTTACATGTAAATCCGCCCTTTTCAAACTTTAATACTTAAACTTTTGTTAGTCTTTGTCCATTAACGGACGTCTGATTCGCGATTATACCGCGAAAACCTCGCACTGACGAAAGCTGCGAGAGCTTTTCTTTCTCATTCGCTTATGAGTTTTGTTCAAGTTTCGCCTTAGCTTTTAGAAATCCCTTAAATCGACACTCACGACCGTCGAGAGCAATATTGTGAATATTGCAAAGCTCACCAAAACGACATAATAAAATTTAATATCGTACAAACGACTAATTAAATTTGTATTTATTCTTTGTCTATGAAAATACGAGGATAAAATGCTTCACTAATATGCGAAATCGAATCATAGCGTGGTGAAAATGTCGCTTTTCAAACATTCGCTTTGGATTCTGGATGATGGATCGTCAAACGATGTAAATATTTACTCTGACGTAACAAACACGATTTTCGCTCGATTCAATTGTACCGGTGCTGTTGGAAGAATTAACGTTTACACAAGCAGATGTGTTTATTTATTTGAAAATGGTTTTTTTTTTAAATAGAAATGAATTTATATTGAAAAAATAAATTATATTAACGTCCGTAAAATGTGATTTTTCAGACCCAACGATGCTGTCTAGAGTTCAAGAGTTAATTTCCTTTCGCGATTTCCCCGACTTTTCCGTCACATTTTCGCCGAGTTTAGTCTTTTCAACGTTGATATATTAGTTTGATGTTTGTTGAATTCGTTCTTGAGATTCGATAATGTTACAAGTTCCATCGTTAGATTTAATCAAACCGCAAAAGGGACGCATATCTTGCGATCGAATGTTGTTTTCTCTCGGAATTGCGTCTCAATCAAACCAATCAATCGACCACTAATTGCATTGAAACATTATATTTTCACTTAAGTTTATAAATGCAATGTATTTAGAAAACATACGATGTTTAAAGTATTTATGTAAATTCATCAATTTGACAATTTTTACATATTTGTTAAAAGGAAATTGTGAAATACTCATATTTATTAAATTTCTATTTCAATTTATGAAACGTAGTACATTTTGCACATTGCCTGGCCATTTTGGATATCATTTTCAGCCGTTCACCATCCACTGCTGGATGAAGGCCTCTCCAATCCTCTTGCATTCCTGTCTGTCTTGGGCAATCTGCATACAGTTGACTCCATAGATTCTTCTCAATTCTCGTTATACCAAACATACATCTTTCAATGCTTCTCTGTGTGCACTGGATCTTGCATAAAATTTTTGAATTAAGCATCTACGTTTCACATCCATACGTTATAACTGGTAGTATGCCTTATTTTTTAAGCATAGTGGAATGTTGGATTTAAAAACAATGTTCACTCTTCCTAAAGCACTCGATCCTAGTTTCATTATTCTTCTTTGCAACCAGTCATATTCACCAATTATTGTCCTAGGTATAAATAACCTACAACTATCTCTACAATATGATGTGTCTTGGGCAATCTGCAGATGCAAGATCCAATTATCGTCCACTCGGTCTTCCTTGCTTTCTTTCACATCCTCTCGGTTACCATTCCATTAGCCATCCATTCTTCTCGCTATGTGCTCAATTAAGTTGTCAAGTTTCGTAAAATGTTTAATTATTAAGAAAATTTAAAACTAAATTTCCAAACTCTCCAATCCTCATCCGTTCCACATTTCTCTCACACTCTACCCTGCTTTCTTTCACATCCTCTCGGATACCATTCCAGTATTTCTCGTGTCCAGACCATAGCCACACGTACTGCTATATATCTGCCACTTTGTTCACGCTTCTTACCCATGTGCTCCTCTTGCGATCTCTTCTCGTTATACCGAACATATGTACATCTTTTCACGCTTCTCTGTGTGCATTGGATATTACGTAGCATTCTTGAATTTAGCATCCATGTTTCACATCCATACGTCATAGCTGGCAGTACGCATTGGTCGTATGCCTTATTTTTTAAGCAAAGCGGAATGTTCATTCTTTCAAAAGCACTCCATCCTAGTTTTATTCTTGGTTTTACAACCAGTATCTAAAGGGTTTATACAATGCAAAATTTGACACGTATTCTAATTATTGTGCGTAGAGTTTGAAGAATTTGCTATTTTTTTTTTTTGTGTTTTTCATAACATACGTTAGTGTAGTATGCTAGTAGTTATGTGAAGAAGAGATTTTTCTACATAACCGCAGGCTGTTTGCCCCGCTTTGGTATGTCGTGTTTAAAGAGAAAAGCTCTCTCTCTCACACAAAAGCTCAGATCAAGCTTCGTAGCGAGGGTGAGACGAAAAGCTGCGTCCAAAGCAAACGAATCCGGGTGCCTCTTTGTGAAAGAAAGTGGAACATTAAAAAATATCACTGCAATAAAAGAAACACGCTCGAGCTGCGCGGAAAATTTGTTTTCCCGGAAAAACCATGGAAAAGGTCCGGGAAAAACCTTACGTAGCGACAGCTAGTATTAAGAATTTGCGTTAGAACATTTTCGACATAGGAAAATTTTCCGGAAAATTAAGTGTGTCGATTTTTGAAAGCCTACATCTCTCCTCACTTAAGTCATGTCGTTGCTTAACATTTCACAATGATTATATTAGGCATTAAACAAACTATAATATTATTAGACAGAAGACAGACTTGAAAATGTTTTTTTATATACAATTTATGTTCAATTATATACAATATAACGTTCAATATACATATATAATCTGACTGTAAATATGCACGAAAGGGATGAGTGTTTCGCGATATTCGCAATTGTCCCCATGTGTTCCCCGGGAAAACTTCTAAAACGTTCAGGCCATTATATATTCAAGACCGCTTTTCCACCCCATTTTCCCTCGGCACGTACCCGCATTTTTCGCAGAATATGAAAGAATGCGACCTACACTCGACTTTTTGCGATTTTTTTCCCTCTTAGGAATGGGTTTATTGCTGACGTGCTCGAGTTTAAAGTTAAAAGGTAGTATTTTACGAACGAGTTAAATTTAAAAGGTCTAGATCAATGGTCGGGAACCTTTCTCGAGCTATGAGCCACATTAAGGAAAACCTTGCAAAATTGTTAAAGTTTAAAAGCATCAACATATTATTTTTAAATTTTAAATTATTTATTAAAAATGAAATTTAATGTTGCTATCTTAAGGCTTTGTATAGCCATGAAGTTATTGTAAATTGGATTCATTTTGATTTTGTGTAAATTGTGTGTCAACGTTTTGCGTTTAACGCAAAAGCGAGAGTTGCTGGTTTTCATACAAAGAGCCGCATGCGGTTCCGAAGCCGCCAGTTTCCGACCGCTGCTCTAGATTCAACCAAATGCTATGTTTTAAAAAGGAGTTCAATTAAATTAAAAAATTGATATAATAAACGTTATCATATAAATTAGTTAACTGTTGACTTGAACAAGCAAACGGATTAAGTAAAGTTTTTAAATTGTATTATTCAATATTAATTATTATGATAATATTTAAAAGCAAATAAATATTGCAATGAAATGCAGTTTATTATTTGTGTCATTTGACAATACAAAAAAAAAGACAAACGATCACCTTTAGTGTAAGCCTGTTGAATATCAACGGAACGGTTTCTCATCACCCGTACTGAAAAATAATATTAAATTTAATAGTTTTTATTGTTGTTGCATAGATGGCGCGTTATAATACAACAATGTAACAATTTAGCAAAGTCGCGAGCCTATTTTTTATTATGTAAATAAATTGTCAAGTTGAAGCCAGCCCATTATTAACTGGTTTGGCTCACCGCGTAAGCGCTCTGTTCCAAATCAGTGATACCGGGTTCAAATCGACGTTCTGGTTTTTTTTTAAATTATTTACATCGGCGAGCGTTATCAGCAGACAGACAGACACACAAACAGACGGAATAGGGCTATTATTTATATAACATAATATGCATGTGAGCACATAAATGTATCTACTTATGTAGTTATGCGACTTTTATTCCATACAAATACAATTAACGTTTAATATTGAATCATTATACATACATATGTATATAATCTTTAATTTGTAAATATGATCAAAATTACTTCAGAATTCCTGATAAATCGTGCGTGCTGACAAAAAAAAATGAATAAAACACCATTGAACGGTTATCGAATTTTCCACGTAATTTTTCTTATTCGCTCCGTTGAACGTTAAAATTTTAACTTGTTTACCGAAAAAAAGTCGATTAGGCGAGTTCGAGATTGATTAACGACCTTTTTGCGCCAGACCAGGTATTTCAACACTGTTGTTAACAACATCGCCTTGATGAATGGCCTCCTTTTGTTTTTTCCATTGAGAAAATGGGGCTAAACGAAGATTTCAACCCTTAAAATGGGTAGACTTTTGTATACGTATGTATATTTATTTTTATTTTCAAACCGTATACGTTACGACGCATTCATCCTTTGAAAGTCAATCTGTAGCTTTTTATGTTTATTTTTTTTCTTCTGTACAGTGCGAATTGAGTGGAAAAGCAATTTTAGCTATAGAGCTTAACGAATTGTCCGCAAGTTGAGCTTTTGTTCGAACTCAATTTTGGCGAATTGTACGGATGGCAAACTGTTAGATTAGACCGGCTCTAACTGATTGAATGAATGCTTTACGCTTGCATTCAATGTTATTTTTTATATTTAATTCAATTCAACTTCAACGCAGATGGTAGTCTTTTGATACAATGATTAAGAGTTCAATTAAAAGTTACTAAAAGTGTATAAAATGAAAATTCATAAGGAGAATACTGCCGTCCTAAGCCCACTTAATGTAACTGATAAAAATTACGAAAATGAGTTAGATGTGTTTTAAGGGTTATAGGAGTGTATTCTTGCGATTTTTCATATCAAAATTAATGTATCATTATCCAAAAGTGACTTTTTTAATGCTATTAAATCATGCGCAGAGAAATAGTATCACCAATACTTTACTTCGGTCACTACCAAATGCAATACTCTTCATTTAGGACCTTCAATGCACAAATTCCGTATACGATTGATAATCAAATATTGACTCATGTTTCCTCCCAATGTGATCTGTGTGTAACTTAAAGATTTAAAATGGTCTGTGCACATCAACCAGTTAGTCAAAAAAGTAAATTCCTTTATATACATATATCATTAGATAGGTTTTCAAATCATTGAATGAAAATTTCTTGTTTAAAATATATGTATAAGTCATATATCAGACCCATTTTAAAATAGATGTTCTATGTCTCGAGAAGAAGAATTACAAAAATGCCATTCGAACTTCGGTCACTACCTTGAATATTGAAAAGACTGTATCTCTCCACATTGGAGACGAGGAGATTATGGGGTGATTTAATTGAAGTATTCAAAATAATAAACAATCATTATTCATGTGAAATGACCAACCTCATTATGTTCAATGAGAACCCTCATCTAAGAGGTCATACTCTTAGACTCCGAAAAGAAAAATCAAATAAGATTGTTAGAGATTCATTCTTTTCAAATAGAGTGGTTGAAGTTTGGAATAGTCATATGTATGTATATGTACATTATTAATGAATAATGATTCATGATTTTTTTTTAATTTTTCCTTAGAATTATCAAAACACAATAGAAAATAACCTCATGCACTAAAAAAAAGTTTAAATAAATCAGTAATATATGAAGAAAAAAACAAATTTAGAATAAAACTTTCAAGTCCATTTATCTCGATATTGTTGTTTTGTCAGTTACGTTAAGTGGGCTTAGGACGACAGAATACATCTTATTAATTATTTGTATTGTTTAACATATCATTTGATATTATATTTTTTAAATTCAAAATATTTATGTATAATAATAGCAGCAATTCAACAACTTTCTCATACTAAAACAATGATTTATTTTATTCAATAAACACTTAGAGTACCTTTCAAACGTATAAAAGTTTCAAATAAACTTATACAAAAGGGAATTCACGGTTCATAACAGACATTTTAAGAAATTCAACAAAATTTAGCACTTATTTTGCTTAACGCGTATACCATTCACATTTATTATATCTTACGAAACAAAAAAAAGTGACCCATTTCTTTCATTTAAAAATACCGATTTAAACTTGGTTCATTTTCACACGGAACATTCTTCATACATGTAAAAACAACAGTGCTTAAATCGTGTACTTATTTTACCAAGACAAAAATGACTAACCAAACTCTTAAACCTGATTCCAAGTACATAAACCTTATACTATGTCTCTGTTTCTTTAAGGTTTTTTAGCTCAAAGTTTAGATAGGTCAGGGGTTAGAGCGTTTATCCATTGAGAGAA
Source organism: Parapsyche elsis (assembly GCA_022651745.1). Taxonomy (NCBI): domain Eukaryota; kingdom Metazoa; phylum Arthropoda; class Insecta; order Trichoptera; family Hydropsychidae; genus Parapsyche; species Parapsyche elsis. The sequence continues at coordinate 749,068 of JAGVSN010000079.1, read as the reverse complement.
GGTCCAGGGTTCGATTTCCACATTTCGAAAGTTTTATTTACGGTATTAAGCCGTTTCGTCATTGGCAAGATTTGGATATTTGATAAAATTTACAAATTTATCTAACTTACATAGTTGTGAAATGGTTACATAAAAATTAGCACCACCGAAGAATTCTTTCCTTTTTATGAAATCATCAGTATTTTCTTTCTGTGGACAATCTTTTAATGAAGAGTATCTATTCTTAATTAATTTACTATGACATACTGTAAAATGTTTATCAAGTACTCAGTTAAGAGGCAACGCATGATATCGAGTACACCACATTTAAAAGTAAGAGACTTGGTTCATTTTTACATTCAACCGTCTATGTACATAATGTACATATATCAGTGGTCGGGAACCTTTTTCGAGCTAAGAGCCAAATTAGGGAAAATCTTGCAAAATTGGTTAAGTTTGGAAGCTGCAACATATCATTTTCATATTATGTATATGTGATAGAACGAAAAATGAAACTGAGATCGAGCGATTTTGGAAGAATGTATATAGTTTTTAAATGCAACATCCCGCTATGCTTAAAAAATAAGGCATACGACCAATGCGTACTGCCAGCTATGACGTATGAATAATAAATTCAAGAATGTTACATAAGATCCAGTGTACACAGAGAAGCGTGTAAAGATGTATGCTCGGTATAACGAGAAGATATCGTAAGAGGAATACATGGGTAAGAATAATGACCAGAGTGGTGGATATAGCAGAACGTGTGAAAAAATTGAAGTGGCACATAGCGAAACAAGCAATCAGCAAAGCATGCAGACTTTTCGCGTTTATATACATATATTAATGATAATTTACAACACAGTACACAACCATATTGTAGAGGTAGTTGATAAATATTCATACCTAGGACAATTGGTGAACATGACTGGATGTAAATGAGAAGAGATAAAACTATGATGGAGCGCACTTTTGGAAGAATGAACATAGTTTTTAAATCCAACATTCCGCTACGCTTAAAAAATAAGGCATACGACCAATGCGTACTGCCAGTTATGACGTATGGATGTGAAACTTGGATGCGACAAATGAAGTAGAATGGATGGTATCCGAGAGGATTTGAATGAAAGCAAGGTAGATCAAGTGGAAGATGGGCTGATGAATTGAGAAGAATGTGAAATGGATGTTTCTTAATGTTTGACAGCTTTTTATAGTCGGAAAGTTATGGAAATAGGATTAAATTTGATTTTTTGTCCATTGTATTTCAACGTTGTGTTTCGCGTAAGCCTTTGGGTGACAGCGAGAGCCGCAGGTTTTCATACAGAGAGCCGCATGCGGCTCCGGAGCCACCGGTTTCCGACCGCTAGTCTATACAGAAACAATAATAATTCGCCATTATATCCACCATAAGCCGTTTTCAATATATAAAAATGGGCTTTGTTCTCGGCGAGCGAATTCGACAGGGGTTTAATTAATCATAGAAGGGACGATAGAGGGGAACGGGCAACATCTTCCATTATTTGGACGTTTATCAAAATTTCCCTCAAATACTACCCTCATCCCCTCTGCCTTCAAACCATCAAGGAACAGGGGAAAGAGGTGTAGAGGGTAAGGGGAGTCGATTTGGCAAGGCTTCCGAATAAATTTTCCTCTCTTCCAGCGCAAATAACAAGCCTGTTGAATGCTCCAGATGGTCCACCGGGAAAATACTATCCATATCTCTGGAATTTTCCCCGGAAAATGCATCCAACCGACCGTTACGTTGTTGTTATAAAGTGTGACCCGAAACGCGACAAAGGCGACACACACAAAAGAAGTTTCGCAATAATTAAAAATTGACGACGAGGAATTTGTGTCTCCTTTGTGCCTCGTTTCGCTTTGATCGAAGTCTTACGTATTTAATATCGGATAATGATATATTTATACATAAATATAATGTTACGTCTTTGGCGGTATTATTTATTACACGACGAATATTATTTATGGTGAGAATTATGAATGTTTCCATTGATTTACGGCTAGCAATAAAATCGGAGACGTGATTAATCGGATGAATGTTAGAATTCCTCATCGGTATTGCTATGTATTTCATCATTGCACGTTTTAAATGTATCGAAAGTTTCATTGTTATACAAATTAAAAATGTACCATTATGATAACATAATGTTCTGATGACACTAACGATGATTACAATCATGTAAATTTGATTACATTAAATATTTATTACAATGAAGTTTAATTGTATGAAAGTAATAGCAAGTCGATTACATTGAGCATTGTATTGAAAATTTCATTGTTTTACAAATTAAAAATTTACCACGATAACATAAAGTTCTGATGACACTAACGTTGATTACAATCATGATAATTTGATTACATTAAATATTTATTACAATGAAGTTTAACAGCATGAAAGTCAACACAGTAATAGCAAGTCGATTACATTGAGCATTGTATCGAAAATTTCATTGTTTTACAAATTAAAAAATGTACCATAATGATATCATAAAGTTCTGATGACACTAACGATGATTACAATCATGTAAATTTTATTACATTAAGTATTTATTACAATTAAGTTTAGTAGCATGAAAGTCAACACAGTAATAGCAGGTCGATTACACTGAGCATTGTATCGAAAATTTCATTGTTATACAAATTAAAAAATTACCATGATAACATAAAGTTCTGATGACACTAACGATGATTACAATCATGATAATTTGATTACATCAAATATTTATTACAATGAAGTTTAATAGCATGAAAGTCAGCAAGTCGATTACATTAAGCATGGAATACATTGAAGGCTGATTACATTAAAGTTTGATTACATTGAGGGTTGATTACATTGAGAGTTGATTACAATAAATGTTGATTAAATAAAAAATTAAACGGCCGCATCTTATTGAACCCCTTACAAAGAAGGTTTTAATGTCAAATTATGGAATTAATATAATATTTTATCGCAAAATATTTCAGTTTTGCACCAAATTTTTTTTCCTCGATATTTTGAAACAAGCCATTAGTTTTCAAACGATATTTTTCAATTTGGTACAAAATTGCCTTAAACCGTTCGAAATGCACACGTACTTAACTAATGCTCGGAAAATTGGTGGAAATTAACGAGGGAAAGTCGTTTTCCACCGATTATCTGGGAAAGACTAGATATATTGTCACAAATAGCAGTTCATTAGTCACGGTTTAATCGCTTTAGTTTAGTCGCAAGCACACAAACATACATACATATATGTAACTGTAAGTAAATACGAGCTTATGCCTACTATATGTAAGTACATACATAAATGGTCTATTCGATTTTCTTTTTATGACATAATATTTATTTATATGTATTTTCTTGCAGCCAATTTTACATTGTTGGATATGTCGTGATATTTTTGAAGTCAAAATTGAGATCATTTAAATGTTATATCTATATATATATATTATTATACAAAATTATTAAATTGTGAATGTTGATTATATGCATAAATAAAACGTACCAATATTTGAAACTAGTCAAACGAAAAAACCCTGTGATATCATAATAAATAATAAATTAATAAAAATAAAAATATTATTATTCTAACACACGATAAACGAAATAAATAAACATATATTTTTTAATTATAAATAATCGTTGGTGATTTTATTATATATATATATATATATATATGTATATATATATCCGTTGATCGAAATTTAAAATAAAAATTAAATTAAAAATAATAAAACAACAGTGAAAATGTTCGAAGGAATCAAAAACAGCAAAATATCCAAGTTGGCACTATCCAGATATCTGTCTCAATCTCTGTAAGTTTTCATTAATTTATATTAGAATAGAAGATTAATGTAGATAAATGCCGGGGCAGACGGACACCTCGTAATTTCTTACAGTTACAAAGTGTTCATTTGCCCCTAAATCTCCTTACAATATTATTTCTATCAATATAATTATATAATATTTTCTTAAGGGCACCTTACACGGCACAATATTATTGACGTCAATAATATTGTACCGTATTATAAGGTATTGTCAATAATATTGACCGTGTAAGGTGCCCAATACCCTTTGCCTGTCAGACTGTTCATTATAAAATTTCACATCATATATGTAACCAATCAAAATTAAAACTTTACAGAAACACTTCCTAAGACCATGCCATATATGTACATACGTACATAGATATGTATACGGCAAAAAGTTTACTCTTTTTCATCCGGATAACGCCTGGTACTTACAGCTACTCACAAAACTACCATACTATACATAAAATATCAAAAATGGAAACGAAACGAAAACCACAACAGTAGATAAACAGCTACGGTAACGCTCATGCACCATAAAGTGCCGATACAACTTATATTTGTATATACGTATGTACATATGTATATGTTTGCTATTGTATAATGTACTAATTAATTATTCAAATCAAAACCACCGCTATCTTGACAGCCAACCTTACACGATACAAAACATCATATCAAACTCCGTATTATAGCTATAACGCGCTATCAAATTATACATATACATATATAATAGCCGAAATCCGTCTGTCTGTCTGCTGATAACGCTCGCTGAGGAAAAATTATTTAAAAAACCAGAAAGAGTGGGGGATCGGGAACCCAGGACCCCAGGCTCGAGAGAACTCGCACTAATGCTATTCGCTATCACCCTTGGTCAATTTAGTCCTTTTTTTTTTTTACATATACTACATAGATGACGCTATAAAAACTTTTTTTTTTTTTTATTTTTACAAAATCACTTACAAAATTATAATTATTATATATATAATAATTAATAATTATAATATACATAAATAATAAAGTAAAAAAAAAAAATCAATACTATCGATACTACGGGATTGCTATAATACATAGATGGCGCTATAAAAACTATTTTTTTTTGTCACTTACAACCGTGCGATCAATTAGTGGGGATCTCAATTAAAAAAGCGCTTTACGTAATTTAAAATTCAGCAGGCGTTGATATTCAACGGGCTTACACTAGTTACTTTATATTATACGTATTTTAATTTATTATACATGTACACATTTGAATGTGCTTGAAAAATAAGGCATACGATCAATGCGTTCTGCCAGTTATGACGTATGGATGTGAAACTTGGATGCCAAATTCAAGAATTCTACGTAAGATTCAGTCTACACAGAGAAGCATGGAAAGATGTATGCACGGTATAACGAGAAGAGATCTAAAGAGTAATACATGGGTAAGAAGCATGACAAAAGTGGCAGATATAGCGGAACGTGTGAAAAAGTTTTAATGGATGGCAGATGGACGCGAGAAATACTGGAATGGTATCCGAGAGGATGTGAAAGAAAGCAAAGTAGACCGGGTGGAAGATGAATTGAGAATGCGGATTGGAGAGGCCTTCATCCAGCAGTGGATGGTGAACGGCTGAACATGATGATGATGATATATTATTTGAACGCGTTAGAAATTAGATCTTTATCGTTAATGGCTTTCGATTTTTTTATGGCGCGCACATTGAAAGGCACTGTAACGGTTAACAAGTCTGTTAGAGCGTTCTTCAGATTGGAGTGTTTCTCTCCCCCTTCAAGAAGACGACAACGAGTTTCTTGAGTGGTGCTCCAGAAGAACACGCTTGAATTTCGACGGCCATTTTTTTTACACAATTTCACGCCATTTTATAATAAAAGTGTGTATATATATATACATATATACATATGAATATCGTATGGCTTTCAACTTCGATCCCGTTATCCGAATGTCTAATAGAGATCGAGACAAAGGGTAAGTTCAGCTTGGTCAGTTTGAAATTTAATATTAAAGTGTCTGGAAAGTTGTCCGTTGTGCAGTTCTCTGAACTGATGACAGCTCAGTGCCCTAATATCGGTCGTTTGTGGGGAAATTTAATTTATCTCGAGCACGTTCACCGTCAAGTATACGCGTTTGACATTTTCATACGTACATCGATCGTCTGAATATGACAGGTGTACGTCATCAATATCAGCTCACGGAAAAACGATATTATATTCTATACAATGGCGTATTTATTAATATAAAATTGTAGGGCTGAATGGTAGGAAAATATTGGCAACATTAAGAACGGTTCTATTTATCCATGTGATGAAAATTTAACTCTCGTAGACAAACTTAAGCGTTTAAATATAAATATACACATTATTACATAATGTGTGGTGCCTTTTTGAGTCAAAATATGCCTAAATCACAAAAATCAAAAAGCTGTCAGCGTTTTTTTTTGCTATCTAAGTTTTAAAAAAGAAAGCAAGTTATACCGAGTGGAAGATGCGTACTGCATACCACCAATGCGTACTGCCAGTTATGACGTGTGGATGTGAAACGTGGATGCTGAATTCGAGAATGTTCCGTAAGATCCAGTGCACACAGAAAAGTATGGACGTACGCTTGGTTATAACAAGAAGAGATCGTAAGAGGAATACACGGGTAAGAAGCATGACAAAAGTGGCACATAGCGAAACGTTACTCCAATCAGCCAAGCATGCAGACTTTTCGCTTTTTTATATACTAATGATAATATTTACAACACATTAGACAACCATATTGTAGAGGTAGTTGATAAATATTCATACCTAAAACATTAAATGAACATAGTTTTTAAATCGAACATTCCGCTACGCTTAAAAAATAAGGCATACGACCGATGCGTACTGCCAGTTATGACGTATGAATGTGAAACGTGGATGCTGAATTCAAAAATCAAACAAAGAAGCATGTAAAGATTTATGCTCGCTATAACAAGAAGAGATCGTAAGAGGAATAGATGGGTAAGAAGCATGACAAAAGTGGCAGATATAGCAGAACGTTGATGAATTGAGTCAAGTGGATGCATATTGCTCAAGACAGACAGGAATGGAAAAGGATTGGAGAGGCCTTCATCCAGCAGTTGATGGTGAACGACTGAAAATGATCTGTTTTAATCTTTAAGATTATGTATATAGAGGACGTTTTTAGTTACATCTTAACACGAACTTAATCTTTATAGTCTCGATTTCTCAGAAATAGACATATTGATATTTATCCTTTTGGTACTAAGTTGTTACACAGTTCACTAGCATTTCACAGTGTATATATATATATACATATATCTAGTATTAAAAATATAAACGTCACGTACATATGGCAAGCCGAACGAACGCAATTGCACAGTAACTGGGTCATACATACATACATATGTATGTATGCACGTGGCATTTTCCGAATTTCGCAACCCGGCGAACCCTCAAATTTCATACGGGTCATATTCGTCAGGGGCGGTAAACATCTTCAGAATTGTAAAGCTTCTCACCTGAGGGTGGGAATAAGGGGATGAGGATGCAAAAAAAAAGTTTACCCTTTGAGCTATGACGTCGACGGAATACATGAATGTATAATGTGACAAGTAAGTCGGTTGTAAGTGGGCAACTGCGTAGGCGGATTACGCGCTCTGATAAATTAGGTTTAGCACCCCTGTACTGAGTTCTTTCTCCGTGGTAAAAGTAAATATTAAAGTTTGACGGACTCTAGGCGTTGATTTACAGCGAAAAAATGGTGTAATTTTTGTTGATTAGTCTGAAAAACTTACATAACTACTAGTGATCTACGAAAAAATTACATGTTTAAATTTAAAAAAAAATTTTAACATAGGAATTGCGTGTTAAATTTTAAATTTTTGTTTGTGACTCACAACTATAGAACACAATTATATTGAAAATAATTTAAAATGATATAGTTCTATCGTTAAACTGCATTTTAAGCAACTTTGAACTCTAGCAAAAGTCTAACATTTTCAGTATGACTCATCGAGTGTAGTTATTTATTTATTTATCAATATATGTACATAATAGCCGAAATCCGTCTGTTTGTCTGTCTGCTGATAACGCTCGCCAATATAAATAATTAAAAAACCAGAACGTCGTACGAGTGGGATTTGAACCCGGTATCACTGATTCGGAACACTGAGCGCTAACGCGGTGAGCCAAACTGGATAATAATGGGCTGGCTTCAACTTGACTATTTATATAATAAAAAATAGGCTCGCGACTTTGCTAAATTATTAACGCGCCATCTATGCAACAACTATAAAAACTATTAAATTTAATATTAGTTTTCAGTACGGGTGATGTACATATATAATATAATAGTTAAAGCTAATTACATAATCACCTTAACTTTATCAATAGTTTATCAAAATTTATCAATAGTTTTGAAACTTCTAATTCCATCCAGTAGTCTATTATATTCCAAAACACATCTGTACAAGATTCATCTCCTATTTCTATTTACTCTAACATTTTTTATAATTAAATTATATTCACATACATCCGCTCCTCTCACAATAAATTGACTTAAGATATGATGGTAACATATTATTATCTAACTTGAATATAAATACCAATATACAAATCCTCAAAGTATCATTCACATTCAACCAATCTAATTCAATCATCACCTTTTTTTATACTAACATACCTATCAACATTTAAAATACATCTCATACCTCTATTTTGTAATATTTGTAATTTATCTAAAATATTAAATAATGAACCACAATACATAAGATGTGGTCTGACAATTAGATTATAAATTATTATTTTAGTTTCTTTAGATAATAATCTTCTCAGCCGACATAATATTCCTACTTTTTTGGCTACTTTTCTAGCCAGTTGTGTAAATTCAAAATAAATCAAAAACGAACCATTGAACGGAACTGAAAATTTACATCCACAATTTTGAATATATTTAAAATCATTTCACACATTATTATTATTAATCAAACAACCAAAATGGAATATAAAAGCTTGCGGTTGCGGAAATGAAATTTACGATGTTTTCAATTAAAAAATAAACAAAGCAATCAAAATTAACTGTCAATGATAAGGTGTATTGAATTTATATCGCATTAAAAATAGTTATTGTCATAAGAATTGTGTTAAACGAATGATTCGTAAATGTGTGTTTACTGTTTGACCCTTCTCTCCGCAAATTACATTGATCTCATTCCACTTTGCTCTAGTGTGTGTGTGTGTGTTTTGTTTCCTTTTCTTAATTTTAATGATTCTTCATTTTGTAATAAATTGGGAATTTTCGCACACACAGGCGATTTTAAATTATATTTAGTTTGGCAGTAAAAGAGCGAATCGTAAAATTCGCTCGAACGACGCGACCGCCTCTTTTACGCGTGTTTTTATCGAACTTGTTTTTATTCTCGGTAAATTCGATTCGTTTTGTTATATATATTTAAGTCTACATTGAACAAATGTAAGGATGTAATAAATTGAAATACATTATTAATTCAACGATAAAATACTACAAAGATATACAACTGTAACATCGGACTTTGGACTTCGTATTGACGTGCTCTTATTTGAATTTGATCAAAATCTTATTTTTTATAAGCTTTTTTTTGTTATTTTCGAATCGATGTACAAAAGTGTGAACTTTTGATTACATCTGCGCCTTTGTGCCGATTTCTTGTCACTTCGTGACACGTTGAAATATCATCGCATCGAAAAAGGTTAAACGTGTCTAAGATTTTCACACGTCAAACGAAAGCTTCGCATACAAAAAAAAACCATGTAGAATACAAATTTAGACCTTCTGTTGATTTCTTGAAAAGGATTGTTTCTCAAACTGTCGCTCGCAATTGTTAGAACTGTTCGAGCAAAGTCAAAGTAACATTATCAGCAAAGTTACGATCTTTACAATAGAGCCGTTTGAATTGAACGTGTACGAGAACATTGAAATTGAATTATAAAATATTAGTAGACGCAATATATGTGCACATAATATGAGGATTCTATTGTCTTAACTTCAATCGGAAATAATAAAAAATCAACGAGAATTACATATATGTTACCGAAAACGTGTAAATTCTAGAAAAAGTGTAAAAAAATACAACGCTCCATCAATTGACTGTGCATTTTATATAATATATGTATGTATGTATATCTTAACTTAGAGCAGCGTTTTTCAATTTCTTTTTACTACGACCCACAGTAAGAACTACATTTTATATTGTGACCCCGTATGCCTATACATACATATATAATAATATATCAAACAAAAAAATTCTGTTAATTATGTTCCTTTACTATTGACACATGATGCATATTTATGGATGAAACTAGTTTTCAATTAGAAACTTTGTATTTAAGTGGAGAATAAAAGTATAAAGATTGCTTTTTTACTTCAAAGTGGAAATTCTCCATTAACCTTAATCCATAATGATGAAAAATTTAATTGCTGAAAATCATTCTTCAGTGTACATAAATGTACCAATAAGGTGCAAAAATTCAGCCTCCTCTTCAGGATCTAAGTTTAACTCAATTATTGATTCGGGGCTGTTTCAAATTTCTGCACTGGAAAATAATTATCAAAGCTTTGGGATAGAGAAGTGAGATGTGACAATATTTCGAGTTTTGATTGTGTTAAAATATCTTCATTGACAATGTTAAACAATGATAGAGGAACTGACCGTTCTGGTGTAATGATTTTATTTATTTTGCGACCCACAGTTTGAAAAACCCTGACTTAGAGTGTAGGTCAATTTCGAGATCGTTATTTTATGTACTGTGCAATTTGTTACATTTGCAACTTTATCTTGTAGCAGCAAAGACAGTTTGGAGAAACATAATATGTAATAGTCAATAAATAGTTACAGCGTTGTTTACGAGTACAAAAAGTTATACAAATTGTATTTTAAATGTATCAAATGATGCACCAGATCACAATCGCCAAAGGGGCCTATAATTTAGTTAAATAAAGATAATATATTGTATTGATGAAACTTTGCCTTTTGTTTTTTCTGGTATGCAAACTAAAATCCATTTATTTCCTGCGTTGACGTTATAAAATATGCAAATGGCATTTATGCCGCTTTTGAAATTTACGTACCGTTATCAACACAAATTTTATTTTATTTTGATTCAAATTTAATCCTGATATATGGCGAATTTAATTGCCGTTTCAACATTGGCGGAAATTGCAACACCACTGGGGAAAAATTGCAACTTCCACCGCGTCCATTAGTAAAGGTCAATTTGTTCGCAAACAAAATCCACTCACAAGAGCAGTCCCGATCGACCCAGTTTACCCGTCACTCTAACATCCACTATCGATTCCGATAATGTGAAGATTTAATATTTTATTTATCCGTTGGATGAGATGAGAATCTTCCGGAAGACGCGTCGATAACCCCGATGGTAAACGCTATCTCGACCGTTTAAATTCAATAAACGTCACGCTTTCACCGATAAAATTCGCCGGAATATTCTCGAAAATCAAACATTTATATAACAATGTGCAAAATGAGCGAGCGTTTGAAGGTCTGATAGAAAGTTATTCATGTCAAGAGCAGATCGGAAATAATTGAACGCGCACTCTTTAGGAGTTCGCGTGTCAACAACGAATGTAAAGGGGATGTAAAAGATTGTTTTTTTTTTTGTCAACGGGGAATGTTTTATATAACGCATTTATTAAATGAGTATAGGAAAAAAAAAATGTTGCCGATCAATAAAAGTGAGAGACCTTCGGGAAAAGCAGTCGAGTTTTTCATCCGACGAAAAGGTTATCCTCGAGGATGTACGAGGAATATTTTATTAAGAATTACTGTGCGCCGACCGAAAGTAGCACAGAAATAAATCGAAACGTGAAAAATTACAGTATTTTACATTTTCGTTACACGTTTAAACGTATTCACGTCACTTTTGATGTGGAAAGTTAATGTACATTGTTGGAATATTACAGTTAAAAATCGTATCGAATTTGAACGTTCAATTACGCGCTATCTACATATCTATCGAGCGTTGTTTTCTTAATGGAGACCTTTTTTTATAACGGTCAACCTTAACAAGTTTCCAAGTTGAAATGCGAAAAATGAAATGGATCGATCTACTACTCTCTTGCTAGACGTCTAGATGGATTCCATTAAGGACGAAATTGGTGTATTAAATTTCTGTTGGTTTTTTTTTTGTTGATATGAGTCCTTTGAATGCTTTGAACCACTCAACGAACGTTTGTGTAGCATACGATATTTGATTTAATAATACTTAAACTGATTTTGATTGATATATAATGCATTATTAATAGTGTCTTGATAGTTAATTTAATTAGATCATATAAGACGAGCTATTATAAGGGCTATTAACGAATGACCTAATTATGGCACATTTCACAAGGTAATGAAAAGAAACCACAATTCAATCAATAACACTACATTCTATGCATACATACATACATATATGAGTAGTCTGTTTTAATTGTACAATACACAATTACATACGTTACAGTTTTATATGAAATATGTTCTTTGTTAGTTTATGTATTGTTGAATAGGGCACAAGCCTATTGTATTTGTTTCTATTAACTTGTTATTTAAGTAGATTATACAAAGTGTCATTCTTGAAAATTCAAAGATGTGGTTTTTATTCAAATGATGGTTTGTATTAAAATGATGTTTATCGAAATAGCATTTTACAGACCAATTACGAAGTGCTGGCCGAATCCTTTTTTATCTCACCAGTTGGTCCTGAAGAACAATTTAAACCAATTTTTTTCATGCAGTCTTTGTCAAACTTTCAATTTATGAAACACAATACATTTTTCAATTCGCCTGGCTATTTTGGGCTTTGTTAAAAGTGCCTAGAGATTTGCTATAATGGAAGATATCACACTTTGTCTGTAACATAAGTATATATTTGAAAGTTTTTGTTTACACAATAATAATAAAGGATAATAGTGTTCAAATTGAAACAATATATGCAATACAATAATGTATAGTAGCACAAATCCGTCTGTCTGTCTGCTGATAACGATAAATAATTAAAAAACCAGAACAATGTCGCGCGAGTGGGATTTGAACCCGAGATCGAAACAGTGAGCGTTTACGCTATGATCCAACGCCGATAAAGCGAGATCTCCTATATTTGAACATATAAATCATTCGTAGGTTCGCAACTTTGCTAAATCGTTACGTTGTTGTATTATAACGCGCCATCTATGCAACAACTATAAAAACCATTAAATACACAAATACTAACGCGCCTCCGGTAACATATCATATTAGTACGTTAAGATAAAATAAAAAAAATATTGAGATAGAAAACCAATCTTTATAAACGTGGTGAAATAAAAAACTCTCCAAATAAATGCCAAATAGCATGGGAAAAAAATATATTTTTGACTTTAAAAATTCGCTAGATAATTAATTATAAGTATTTTAAAGTAATAAAAAATCACAACCAATAGACAAAATATCTGCCTATCGATTTCAATACTCACTTTGAGCACGGCTATACTATATTTTGAGTTATAGACCGCAAAAGCCAAAAAATAGATATTTTTACATTTTTTAAATCGCAAATATCTCATAAGCGAGAGCATATCATTATTGGATCGAATTTAGTGGGTCAAACTTAGTAATGATTGACTAATCTCGGCTCTGGGTTTTAAAAAACGTGATTTTTTTGTTGCTCAGTGTATTCTACACTAGTGTATTATATTGTTATTAATGTAATGTAGTACGTTAATGTTCCTCGAATGTTATTCGAAAATGTATTAAGTGAAATGTGATACAAGTTGATTCATATTGTAGTACACTTTCAATCATAATACTAAGCTCAATGTGTTTTTATACGTTATCCTTAAAGCAAAATGTTATAATTAAAGAGGCGAACACTAATTGCGACCACACCGCGTGTCGCTAATTCTGGTACAAAGTTGGTAAGTGAGCGAAATTGTCCCGAAATCTAATCGCAGCATGCTCACCCCAATTATAGTATTCCCTTTTAGGGACATTGTCGTTGGGCAAAAACCCTCAAAACATATATGGTATGTACATATAACTAGATACGTATTATATCGGTTGTAATTTTCGTTTCGTTCTCCAGCGATGGCAATAAGGGCAAATGGAAAGTGCCAAAATGTCACTTGGAAATGTCAGCGATGTTCACTGACACGAATCAAATTTTTACCGAAACTTATCCGTATACAGATAGCGAAAAAAATATCATATAAAAAGTTTGATACGTGTTACAAACATACGAGAGCATATTTTGCATTTTTTCCCGTAAACGTTGCTGATATGCGAAAGTTATTCGAGCTGTTCAACTTTTCAAATATTTTATTATTTTATAGTTAGTATGTGTGTGTGTGTTGAATTTTTGACATATTTACGGATTTATGTGTGCATATTTATTAATACACTCACTAGTGTACGACACTAGATGGAATCATCTATCAAATACGACGACAAATAGTGTTTCATTTAGAAAGAAAACATTGCAACTGAAACATCATATTTAGTTCAGTAGACATTCACAGTTTGTACTATCGATATTATTATTATAACTAGTGTACTGCCGTCCTGAGTCCACTTAACGTAACTGACAAAAATTACAAAAATGAGTTAGATGTGTTTTAGGGGTTATTATTTTTCATATCAAATTTCATCCAAAAGTGACTTTTTTAAGCTATTAAATCTAACGTACGTATCTGCATGCGCAGAGAAATAGTATCACCAATAATTAGCGAAAATAGCGTATCCAACATTTATGTACATGGCAAATTCAACGTATCTGCGTGCAGATACGATTTTCGTCTAAGGATAATGCAGTTACGTTAGTTTAGCTAAGGAGCTACGCAAAGCTACCGAAGCATTTTGCTGAGCTAAAATAACGCAACTATTAAAATACATATGATTTCCTAAGCAAATTTAGCGTAAGTGTAAAAAAGTGACGTAACTACTAAAGTATTCATTTTTTTATCAGTAATATGTGAAGAAAAACACAAATTTAGAATAAAACTTTCAAGTCCATTTATCTCGATATTGTTGTTTTGTCAGTTACGTTAAGTGGGCTTAGGACGGCAGTGTAAGCCCGATACCCGTACTGTGAGTGTTTGTGTGGTGATTATATGTACGTGCAGTATGTATGCAAACGATCCGCAGCTATCCAGCCAGACAGACTCTTGCGCTACTATGTATAGTAATGCATACTTCAAACTTGAGGATTGAATTGATTTCTAATAATAAAAAAAAATATATTAAATTTAATAGTTTTTATGGTTGTTGCATAGATGGCGCGTTATAATACAACACCGTAACAATTTCGCAAAGTCGCGAACCTATTGAAAATTAATATTGTCAAATTGTAGCGGGCTCGTCATCGCCTCCGTTTGGATGAAAAAGTGTTAGCACGACCTCATTGCGACCTGGTGATCTCGGTTTCAAATCCCAATCGCGCGACGTATTATTTACCTCGGCGAGCGTTATCAGCAGACAGACAGACAGACGTAATAGGGCCATTATACATATGTATATACACTAGTGTAAGCCCGTTGAATATCAACGGAGCGCTTTCTCATCAACCGTACTGAAAAATAATATTAAATTTAATAGTTTTTATAGTTGTTGCATCTATTCAACAATGCACCATCTATGGCGCGTTATAATACAACAACGTAGCAATTAAGCAAAGTCGCGAGCCTATTTTTTATTATATAAATAGTCAAGTTGAAGCCTGCCTATTATCATCTGGTTTGGCTCACCGCGTAAGCGCTCTGTTCCGAATCAGTAATATCGGGTTCAAATCGCACGCGTGCGACGTTCTTGTTTTTTGATTATTTACCGAGGCAAGCGTTATCAGCAGACAGACAGACGGATTTCGGCCATTATATATTTAATAATATAATCATGTGAGAATATTGATAGCGTTTGTGGACACAATAGTTCACACCTATGTATATACATATGTACATATGTATGTATGTATGTATACAAAAGTGAAAGAATCGATTGGGAAAAGTCTATATGAGTCGCCTAGTTCCAAATCCCGATAAGTCCACAATATATAAAAAACGAGGATAAAATATTTTCTGGTTCTAAGAATGTTTTCAGACGATGCCTTATACTTTAATTATTCCAAATACCGCCAAGTGCGCCGTAAAAAAATATTGAAAATCAGTGTTAGTTCCGAAAACCGACAATTGCACTATGATAAAAGCTGATAAAAGCCATATTTAGAAACAAACAACGATAAGTCCACGTTTCTAATCTCAATATTTTGTTTAATATCAACAAAATTAAGTTTAAATGAGTTTAAACGCCATCAAGCAAATAAGTCTGTAGCAGAAAAACCGCGTTTGCGAACAAGTGAGTTTTATGGACTTATCGGGATTTGGAACTAGGCGACTCATATGTTATTAGTTGAATTCATCTTAGCGCCGCTTGAAATAAAATAACGTTTTATAGCATTTTTAAGTAATGCAATAGACCTGCAGGATCCTAGTTAGTATTTCTGTAAAGTTAAGCTGTGATTTGTGAAACGGTGTTAGAATAAATAAGGAACTAACAGACACACAAGAATTCAATTTTACTCAGTATTATACGTCACGTGTGGTTTTCGCGTTCCCGAATCTCGGGATTCCAACGGGATTCAGGATTCCCGAGAAATGCGACAGAATCCTCATATAAAATAGACCTTTCAGCGACATCGCCGGTTGTAACATTTCACCGATTTTTATGGCAGCAACCGTGCCAGAGACCCCGTATCGAATTGGTGAAATACAAAGATTCCAGTCTACCGTAATGGGACTTTATTTTATGTCACTTTTCAATACGGGTGGGGCAAAAAATCAAACTCGACAAGAGTGCAACGTAAAAGCCAACGTTCCAGTCGAAATATTTCACCAAGTATTCACCGGTGTATATCCTGTGGATTCTTCGCAAAGTCTACCTACGTCAAAAGTGCTAGAAACTTTCACACTATTGTGTTCTTTGGACATTCCCGGCGGAAGATCAAACAATGGCGAATAAGGATTTGACCGAACGACAGGGTCGAACTTTAGTCAAACGCTTCGATTTCCTTTCAACTGATACCGGAAAATATATTTCAAATGTTATCAAAGCAGACAGTGGATAGTGTATTTATTCACTGAAACGTTCCGTTTGATTTTCTAGCATAGAATCCTCAGTACTTATATTATCAACTAGCTTTATTACCCGGCTTTGCCCGAGGTGTAATTAATATAATGTAATATAGTGTTTGTTTAGTAAATTATTTCGGGAGCCCAAAAAGGGGGCTTTTTTGGACTCCCGAAAAGCAATGCCGGCCCCTTACTACCCCCCCAGACCCCCCCTCCTGCCCCGGCGGCCCCTTTTTGGGCTCCCGAAACTCTATCTGCTTAAATCTACTTAAATCTGCCGAAAACATCTACTATCGTGTGTACTTCGTCGTTTCTATTAATCACGCCCGAGCAACGCCTGGTAATTGACGAATGAATACATGCAAACTTAAGCGTTTTATATATTAGCGTCTAATTAGTCAAAAAAAGGGTCCGCCGGGGTAAGAAGGAGGGTTTGGGGGTTGGTAAGGGGCTGTCATAGTTTTCGGGGAGTCCAAAAGGGGCCGCTGGGGTAGGAGGGTGGTCTGGTGGGGTGGTAAAGGGGCCGACATTGCTTTTCGGGAGTCCAAAAAAGCCTTTTTTGGACTCCCGAAAAGCAATGCCGACCCTATCCCGGCCAACCCCCAAACCCTCCTTCTTACCCCGGCGGCCCCTTTTTGGACTCCCGAAAGCAATGCTGGCCCTTACTACCCCCCAGACCCCCCTGCCCCCCCGGCGGCCCTTTTGGGCTCCCGAAACACTATCTGCTTAAATCTACTTAAATCTGCCGATAACATCTACTATCGTGTGTACTTCGTCGTTTCTATTAATCGCGCCCGAGCAACGCCTGGTAATTGACGAATGACCCATACGTACATACATACATACATACATACATACATACATACAAACTTAAGCGTTTTATATATTAGAATATCCTTTTCAGAACTGTTATCATTGCAACTAGTTAATCATAACCATTTTTAGCCGTTCCCCATCCACTGCTGGATGAAGGCCACTCCGATCCTCTTGAGCAATCTGCATCCACTTGACTCCACACATTGTCTACTTGGTCTACCTTGCTTTCTTTCACATCCTCTCGGATACCATTCCAGTATTTCTAGCATCGATTTTATGCAATGCGTGGATTTTTTTACACGTGACGTTGTAACAGGACACAATCTAACTGTCTATTACAAACATCAAATGTATAGTGTATTTAGTAGTTAAAAATGTAATGTGTAGTTAAAAATGTAACCCGTGCCGTGAGTGTATGTATGTGTACATGCCGTGAGTGTATTTGTGCGTGCCATGAGTGCATGCTACCAAGCTAGCCGGCCAGCCAGTCAGAAAGACCTGTATGCTACTATAATCTCATCTCATCTCATCATCATCATCATTTTCAGCCGTTCACCATCCACTGTGGGATTAAGGCCTGCATCTAGTTGACTCCATACATTCTTCTCACTCGATCTACATTCCTTTCTTTCACATCCTCTCGGATACCATTCCAGAATTTCTCTCATCCATATGCCATCCATTCTTTTCGCTATGTTTCCACTTTTTCACACGTTCCGCTATATCTGCCACTTTGGTCATGCTTCTTACCCATGTATTCCTTTTACGATGTCTTCTTGTTATACCGAGCATACATATGTCCATGCTTCTCTGTGTGCACTGGATCTTACGTAACATTTTTGAATTCAGCATCCATGTTTCACATCAATACGTCATAACTGGCAGTACGCACTGGTCGTATGCCTTATTTTTTAAGCATAGCGGAATGTTTGATTTAAAAACTATGTTCATTCTTGCAAAAGCGCTCCATCCTAGTTTATTTCTTCTTCTTTACATCCAGTCATATTCACCAATTGTCCTAGATATAAATAACCACCAAATATCTCTACAATAATATGATTATCAACTGTGACTACGTTTTGCGTGCAAAATTCATTAAACATAATTTTGATTTTATTAAAATTAATTTTTAAACCTACTTAATTGAGTCACTAACTGTCAGTTGTAAAAGTATTGAAAACGCAATAAAATACACATCATATTAAGTTGTAATCTCAAAATGAACCTACACTAAGTAAATTAATTTAACGTATTGTATAAAATGTCTAATAAATTCATAGTATGATATTTTTTACACTTTGCCTAGATTTCACATATCACCGGTATGTACTGAAAATACTTGAAAATAATCCATTTATAAAAGTTTGAGCTTTTGTACGTGTGCCTTATAAAATCCCATACCGTTTGGTACTAAACTTTTCAAAGATGCTTTGTGTACGTTCTTGTTGGTCTTTTAGGGTACTTGAGTGGGACAGGATATGTTTATTTAGGTTGGCTATGTCATCGAAACGAAACATTGTACGGTACTGTACCGGAAATAAAAATGTCACATCGCAGCTCAAGTACCATCAAAGACTATAGCAGGATCATAGGAAGCACGTCTGCAAAGTTTGCTAGTGATTATAATCAAACGCTACGGTAATGTATTTGGTACAAATGAACGTGCAAAAAATTTTATTTACACATGTATTGTACAAAAATACAAATATATTCGGGTACAGTGTGTCTATTTTGCGTTTTCGCATCCGAAATGTTTATTCACGAAACGTCTCGGTCCATTCGTTATCTGCTATTTTTACGGTGTCCCATCGAGCGCCTTTACACCCTAACTCTCTCCACCCTCCTTTAACCCCTTGGGATCTGATCCTGTGAGCCCTTTAAGGGATATCACCGCAAATAAGGCGTAATAAATGGGATTCAAGATCACGTACCGCAGAAACCCTTGCCCCGTAACGTTGTATTCCTTTTCTTCGCAAAGCGTAACATTGTAATGATGACGATTTACCCACCGGTTTTTCCTCACGGGACGTTAATTTTTCCGAAACGCTCGGTATCATAATTTTCCCCCAAGCGAATTTTCCGCATCGAATTGTTTGCGACATTGCATTTTGCTGCTGTACGGTGTTTAATAAGTTAATAACACTGTGCAACAAAAAAAAATCACGTTTTTGAGTTTTAAACGTGACTTCAGATCCTCTACTGCAGCGTTTCCCAAACTATGAGTTAACTCTAAAAATGTCTCACCAAATCTTTGGATCAGCTCATCTTCTGCCCGCTGGGTCATTTCATCGATTCTGCGTACAATCGTACTATAAGGGAAATCGTTTCGACTTTTATACTTTTTTCTTGATCTTATCATCAAACATAATTCCAACCGTGTCTTTTATTGGTGACTAGCTGACCCGGCATGCGTTGCAATGCCCGTTCCCGTTCCCGTTCCCGTTCCCGTTCCGTTCCCGTTCCTCCCGGTCCCGATCCCGTTCCAGATCCGTTTTTCTGACCCGCCCGTTCCTAGAGCAGGCCCGTTCCCGATCCCGGTCCCGATCCCGTTCCAGATCCCGTTCCCGTTCCCAATCCCGGTCCCGATCCCGTTCCCGTTCCTAGTACGTTTTCTTACGCGTGAGCAGGCCCGTTCCCGTTTTTCCCATTTTTTTTTTCACAGGAACCATCCCCGGCACGATCAAAATAAGTTCTGAAAGTTTCATCGCGATCGGTTGAGTGGTTTAGGAGCCTATAAGAGACAAACAGACAGACATTGATTTTTATATATGTACATATATATTTAGATAGCACTAAAGTCTTGCTAATTTTGTACCACTAAAAATCGGCTGGCAACCTACAAGTGGGTCGCGAAAAATTCAAAGTTCAAAATTAACATTGCAAAGAATGTGATTTTTTTTTAATTATTTAATAAAAAATCTCTCCACGCCTCTAACCTGATTAGTTTGCAAATCGCGCAAGCTAGTAAGCCGCACAGAATTGGCAAGACTTTAGTGCTATCACTAATAAAAGATACGGTTGGAATTATGTTTGATGATAAGAGCAAGAAAAAAGTATATAAGTCGAAACGATTTCGCTTATAATACGATTGTACCCAGTGGGCAGAAGATGAGCTGATCCAAAGAGTGAGTAAAATTTTTCTCATTGCAACTAGACGAGTCCATGGATGTACAAGGTTTATTTATCCCAGCTGCTTGTTTTCGCTAATTATAAGTTATTTGAAAATAAATCGTAATTTTTTTATTGATTCATAAAGTATATAGTATAGGGTTATATATAAAGTAGCATATTGGGGTTTATTCCTAACAAGAAGCATCGCACAGTGGAACGTAAGCTACTATGTACTACTATGAAGTTCCAGTGATTTTATTCATTGAAAAATATTCACTAGTGCACATTGTCACGACAAAGCATAATTTGTGAATAAAAAAGAAAGATATTCGACTATTCAGAGCAACAATTTTATTTTGTTCAATTCAAGAGTTGTGAAGTGTGATTAACTTTCGAATACATGTGAACCTTCGGGATGTGTAAATTGTTTTTTTTTTTTTATTTATGCTACTCCATACATAGCCCAATACTGTATAATTTGTGAATCAATAAAAAAATTACAATTTTTAATTAAAAACCTGTGCTTTCTATCAAAATTACTTCTTGCGTAAATGATGGGACATCCTTTAGAACCAATCCTTATAAATGTATTAAATTAAAAAAAAAACTAGACAATATAATGAATGCATAATAAATACCGGAATAAAATCCGTAAGAAAAAAAAAATATTTTTGACTTTTAAAATTTGCCAGACGATTACTTATAAGTAATTTAAAACTTTTACATATTACAATTATATAAAAAACATCTGAATATTTCTTCCAATACTCATTTTGAAAACAAAAGTACTAAATTTTGAGTTACAGACAAATTATTAATTTTTTTAAACGCTCATATCTCATAGTCAAGAGCTAACCAACAAATTACATTATCATTTTCGGATTCAATGGGTCAAATTTAGTAGTCGACATTTCAGGTAATATTTAATGGACAAAAGTGAATCAAGTCTACTAGAAAAATATTGATTGAAACAGTTTTGCGCTCAAAAGATTCACAAGCACGCGTATTTTGTATCGAGCTTTTATTGTGGTAATAAAAGTTAAATTTCTTTCTAGTTTATGCTACTTTTATAGTCGAATAGTATAGAACAGTGATATTCTGGCAATTTAATCATATTTTTTCAACCATTTTGATTATAACCATAAATCTAATCCAGCGATTGGGAACCGGCGGCTCCGGAGCCGCATGCGGCTCTCGCTGTCATCCAACGTTTTGCGTGAAACACAAAACGTTCATACAAAATTTACACAAAATCAAAATGATGGCTATAAAAAGCTTTAAGATCGTTTTGCAGATTAAACTTTATAATACTTAAAATTTCACGAAGATAACTTATACAACTATCCAATTCATTGATGAGTAATATTTAATTTAATTTAGAATATATACATAATTCGAAAATAATATATTGCTGCTCCCAAACATACCAATTTTTAGCTTGAAAAAGGTTCCCGACCACTGATCTAATCAAACCTTTGATCCTTTTAAATTTTTGGGCAAAATATTTTCCGTTCAATTTACCCAGTCAAATCACAATAATGGAAAATGAATTTTTCAATACTTGTATATGTACTTTGAAAGTCTTTTATTACATTATCATCTATTTATGTATGTATATTTTTCGATGGGCTAAAAATAGGCAACCCTTTAATGTAAGTTAATTATTGAAACAACTCTTGTATAGTAAATATTTACAAAATTTAGATACACATAAAATATGTGGTATTCACGAATAATATAAACAAATCCAAAATGAAACAATGCAAGATCAATATTTCTTGTTGCGGATTTGAATCGCAATCCCTCGGGAATTACGGGAGCGAAAACGAATACCTCTTCTAGGTTGATATTGATATTTACGAGATATCCAAGCATAATATAATATAAACAAAGGCTCTATCGAATAAACACAAATTCGAATATAATACGTATTCACGCGAGCAGATGTATGTAAAATTTCGCAATATAGTCCGAATACGTTCCATTCAATTGATCTCTCGAGTTGAATGAACTACGTTCGAAGATAATAGTTATACATAGCTTAAATTATAACCGAACGAAATTTTTGTGAATTTACTAGATTTGTTTATAAGCTTCGAGACTTAAATATTACGTCTCGTCTGGCGTAATGAGATTTTCTTACCGCTATGTCGGGAAAATTAAATAACGCCAACTTCGGAAAATTCAATCAGCATTTCGCCGGCATTACGACAAACTATGTAGAAAGATTTTCCGACAGATTTCTTCTCGCTCTACTTTTTTTATTCTCTGTTGTGGATGTAATTTTCCTTATTAAAACAACGCGAATGCTCGAAGTTCAGTTTTGGCGAAAGGATTGTAAGATTTTTTTAAGATTGAATATAACAACAGTTGTAGAATTTTTATATAACCTAAATTTTTTAAAGAATTCAGGAATACCTTACAATATGAATACAATCTTGTTTTATAACATGACAAAGAACTGTAACGATTTTCAACTCCTAGAAGAAGTTAGTAAACATAAAGTTAAAATAATACTTTTTCTAGAATAGCAGTTTCAGAAATCATTTTTTTTGTTCTAAAATTAATTAATTGAAAATTGTTACTCATGATATTAATTACTTTATCAGTTTTTCCTTTGTTTTAATAATAATAATAATAATAACAATAAAAATAACAATAATACGTGTCTAAAGTTTTAAATTTTGATGTGACACAAATTTAATCCTCTATATCTACATATAAGAACATATAATAGCCCAAATCCATCTGTCTGTCTGTCTGCTGATAACGCTCGCCTCAGTAAATAATTTAAAAAAACCCGAACGTCGCACGAGTGGGATTTGAAACCGTGACCTCTTATAATTTGAAAATATTAATCCTTAGGAGGTTCGCAACTTTGCTAAATTGTTACGTAATCAATTACGTCAAACACGTCTACAAGTATTGTATAAAAGTCACAGTAGATAATCATATTGTAGAGATAGTTGATAGTTATTTATACCTACATATGTAGAACAATTGTTGAATATGACTGGATGTAAAGAAGAATAAATAAAACAAAGAATAAAACTAAGATGGAGTGCTTTTGGGAGAATGAACATTTTTCTATCGTTAAAATCACTTACTTATAGCACGTCCGTTGATATTCAACGGGCTTACACTAGTAAGAACATAATAAGTGTAATTATAATTAGTAAGGGCTAATTTTTAATAATTAATTACATAAGTACTAATAGGGCAAAAACTGTGTACGATAAAATATTGTAATTATCTTATACGATATTTTCAAGTCAACATTTTCTATGTATATTCATTAAGATGGCAACACTTATATGCCCTTTTGTGACATTTTCTATGACATTCTTCATATTAAACCCTTTGTTTCTCCAAACGAGCTTCACTCACTGACTTTCTTTCACTTGTGAAACATTCATACAACAGTAAAATGGATACAAATTCTGAAACAGAACGTAAAGTAATTTTTTTAAAGCATCTTCCGGTAGATAAATCGCGTCAAAGTCGGGGCAAACGAAAATAGTGGCGTATCGATTGACAGGACATTGTGAGTGTGGCGAGTGTGAGCATATCGATTTCAATATTGTACGAATATATATATGGGTAGATTGTAGAGATATGGGTATAAATACATATATTCGACAGGATTCCAAAGCTTGTATTATTCACCTCTGGTACAATTAATTCTGGGCACGTGTGCCGACAAACACGTTCTAAATATTGACATGTTGCGCAACGCTCGAGTTTGCTCCCAACACTATGATTAATTGTTGCCAAAACTGAAACAGTTTTACAGTTTGAACGTTTGACGGTCAAGCTGAAACAATTAGACCACAGTTTACCATACTGTTATGTATTGGAGGTGGAATAACAGAGTAAAAATGAAAACACAGCACTTGAATGGTGATGATGATGTTTGTTTATTTCAAAATTTTATTTGATGGCACAATCACAACAAATTACAAAAGATTTGCGTATTTAGCTCGTATGAGTGAAGTAGAAGAAGTGTGACTGGAGAGTGAGTTTTAAGAGTGACCAAAGAAGTAGTAGAAGTCTGGAAGAGTGCGACTTGAGGAGTAGTCTGGAGGAGAAGAAGATTGAAGAGTCAGTGGTAGAAGAAGAGTGTGTCAATTCTGTTCCTTGCATCTATTTATGATCTCGCGACGGGGGAAAGGTGAGGAGCTGAGGAGGGGGCAACAGCTGAGTCCTGGATTGATTTCAATTGGTTCGCATATATCGCCTCTTGCACTTTTGGACTCTGATTGGTCGATCCAATGGAAAATTTTGCGTCGCTTATAGACGAGGGGTATGAAGGAGACGGGAGGATATTCAAGGAGAGGTATGACTCGATTTAAGGAGAGTTTTGTGTGTCGAATGTACGTGAGGTCATTGAAGGTTAACCAAGGGCATGGTAGCTTGTAGGCGAGGGGCTTGGAGGAGACGGAAGGAGGGTATTCAATGAGAGGTGAGGTATGACTCGTCTCAGGACCGGCCCGAGTTCCAGTCAAAACAATGCTAAGTACAACAATGTGTGACTCATTTCAAGTTAAGGTTCATATTCACCTTGATGGCTTCGACATCTGTTCTATATTTGGCTCATATTTACGAGCTTTGGACAGCCAGACATAACAATACAAGCTAGAAGCGCTTTAGCGCTAAAGCCTATATTTTGTCAATCTAAGCTTACATAAGTTTCAGCGATGAGGTAATGAAGTAGAACGTTCACTACATTTTGCTTTTTCTCAACTGACAACAATTAATCTGTCTATACTAGAAAAGCACTAATTGTCATTAGCCAAATTAATACTTTGTATGTAACCTAAAAAACATGTCCATTCACAAGATCATAAAGAGTATGTCTGCAAAGGTATGTAAGTTTCGATCATTCAAACGATGTTTTTGTACATTAAGAAACGGTCTGAATAAAATTCAATTTTATGTACATAAATCTAGCTACAGTACCTCGCATTTCCCCGGTGTAAATTTCAATTATTTTGAAACATAAAACAACTGTTAGTACATATTGTGTTTTGACTGCAGGATTATTCGGAGTATCTCTGCAAAGCTTACTATTCGCCAAACAGTACTGGCATATATATATATACCTACAATATAATAAACAGATAGACAACATTCAAATTTTATATTATAG
Source organism: Parapsyche elsis (assembly GCA_022651745.1). NCBI lineage: Eukaryota > Metazoa > Arthropoda > Insecta > Trichoptera > Hydropsychidae > Parapsyche > Parapsyche elsis. The sequence continues at coordinate 723,086 of JAGVSN010000079.1, read as the reverse complement.
GTATACACATTTATTTATTTATTAAAAGGCTAGGACTTTTACATACATATGTATATAGGTAAAATACATAATATATTAAATTAGTAAAAAAAAACAAAGGGAAAAAAACTAATAAAAGAAATAATAAGTTGTTGTCTTAGGGACGAAAGATTAGTATTGAAAAAATCAATAAAGCCATATGTAATAATTCTGGGGATGGGATAATGACGATAATAAATATTTATAATGATAATTGGATTGTGAAATATTTTCACAATCCAATAAAAAACGAGACCGGGTAACACGCACCTTCAAACGAAAAGTCGAATGAACAAAAATAGGACTATGTATTAGAGTTTAATATTTGATATAAAAAAATTACATCGAATATGATTATATTACTTAATTTTATCAATTTTAATTTTGACATGAGAATTTGTATTTTTATTTTTTCAATAGAATATGAATGAATTGCAAAATGAGTTGACCAAACTATAGAATTATACTCTAGTTTGCTTCTAACTAGCGAACGGAATATTAATTTAAAAGTATTAAGATTGTGAAAACGTATGACAGGTCTGATAATGGAGCATATGTGAAAACCTCAAGTTTGTCTGTTTGTCTGTCCATTAGGAACGCTCAAAACACTTGTATGTAAACTTTGTGTTATTCTTAGCTGGCAATACATACTCAATGTGTTTCGCCTCGTCCTTTATTAATCTAAATCACCAAAATGAAACTTTCCATATCACGTACCCGAAATAAAAATGTACATCATCACCATGCAGCATCATCAGAAATAAATTCTGTAAAGATTGATTAAATATGTCAAATAGTGTGCGATTGAATAAGGAAGATACATACATATGTAGACAAACAAGGCGGTAATTTTGTTTATAATAGAGAAATCATCATCAACATTTTCAGCCGTTCACCATCTGGATGAAGGCCTCTCCAATCCTCTTCCATTCCTGTCTGTCTTGAGCAATCTGCATCCACACATTCTTCTCAATTACACAGCCCATCTTCCACTCGGTCTACCTTGCTTTCTTTCACATCCTCTCGGATACCATTCCAGTATTTTTCGCATACATCTGCCATCCATTCTTCTCGCTATGTGCCACTTCAACTTTTTGACACGTTCCGATAATACATACATATATCTACCACTTTGGTCATACGTTTTACCCATGTATTCCTCTTACGATCTCTTATTGTTATACCAAGCATACATCCAGCATCCAAGTTTCACATCCATACGTCATAACTGGCAGTACGCATTGGTCGTATGCCTTATTTTTTATCCATAGCGGAATGTTGGATTTAAAAACAATGTACATTCTTCCAAAAGCACTGCATCCTAGTTTTATTTCTTCTTATTTACATCCAGTCATATTCACCAAATTGCCCTAGGTATAAATAACTATCAACTACCTCTACAAATAGAGACATACATACTATGCATGTCCAATTTGGACACAGTTTAAATGTATACATTGTCCGTCTCTAGGACAAGTGGACACACTAGTTAGGCATAGAACAGTTAACAAACATAGAGGATGGTTCGAAATTAACGGCCACTTTCACCTGTCGTCACATTTGATGCTACAATCCCATCGAGAGTGTCAGAAACACGATCCACTCTGAGTGGCATATTAACGCGGAACACAACAAGAATTGTCGGTCAAATTCATCAACTAAATAACACGTCGACAGTGAACCAAGTCCACAATGGAATAAATAAACCATAAAACTCGTTTAAATGCTGAAAACTGATATAAGTTTGCGTACATGGATGTTATACGTTTGAGTTGCTAATGTATGTATGTATGGTGATTTTGCAATTCCGTTTAATTTGGCAATCGAGTTTAATTTGTCCTATTGTGCAAAATTCGTAATTGATAATTAATACGTTAGTTATTCGAAGTAAAACGTACTAGTGTGATTTAAATTTTAATATTTCACAATTGGGAAAATGATTAAATTAGTGGTTCAAAATAAAAAAAGTGTACAGAAAGAAGGACATTGAAAAACTTGCACTTTTCCGTTCAAACAGATAAAATATTAGAAATTTTATGATGACCGAATATAAAAATAATTTCAAAGTAGAAGATTTTTAATTAAATCAATAAAAATTTTGATTTTGTAGCTCGTTATACGGAAAATCTACCATTTCCACAGTTTTTCCGCGCATATGTATACCTATATGTACATAGCTGTACTTATAGCAAAAGTCTTAAACCAAATTTCGTAAATAACACCATTGCCAATGTCTTTTAAAAGTTAAATGTGTTTTTCAGTGGTTCTCAATATTTTTTATTTCGCTCGAAACTATTCGACAATTTACAAGTTTCGATACGTTTCAAAGTTCCACGATTTTTACTGTAAAAAATTGTTAACTTAATTAATCACAATATTATTGTTAATAAGTTAACATCGTGAGCTATGTTTTATACGTAATACAATATCGAATTTAACTTTATGTTCAATGTACATATGTATGTTAATAATTAATATGTTTATTATACAAACGTGGATACGGTAAATATATGTATTCCACGGTGAACTTTTGTGAATAATTCAAAACAATAATACCATTCAAAAGGTAGTTTGTATGCAGTATATGTAGTTTTATTCATATAAAAACACTGACACGTGTATTGATTGTGTTGTGCAAACCATAGTTGACTTGAACGTATGAAAAACAACATAATTGAGATAATACTCAACAAGTTTGGCACAAGTCCAAAGCAAACAAGTGTCTTTACAGTGAATTTACAGCATTTGACAGGAAATTGTGTTCTCAATTGCTCATAGATATAATATATATGTACATATGAACTGAAACCTTATATTTTCACGCAACAGATTAACAAAACTACTTTGATTGCTTTTTATATTAATAAATTAGATTTTATACTGGTTATATGTATGTAAGTAGTTAGCGTTATCCTAAATTTGATTTAATACCTATGCACTAACTACTTGAACTATTAAATGGAACGTTGAGAGTTCATACTTATCTAACTGCCAAACTAACTATCGAAAGTTATAATCGAAATTCAGTTGGAAACGCGTCTTTAGAAATTATCCCCACGTCATTCCCGGGAAAATTCACATTGTTTTATTGCATTTCAATACTCGCTTTGCCTTAATATATACTTACTTGTCTGAAAATGGGTTCAACGTTTTGCATTATTTTATGCAAAATACATTTAAATTGGTCATTTGAATAATTCTTATGAAATTTTTACCAGTGACATTTGTCAAATATGAAATACAACATTGCAACTAGTATTTTTAGAACCAATAAATTGAATTTTTCAACGCACTACCTAACGTAGTAAATTTTCAACTGTTATCATTTTTGTAAGCATACATGTTGTTTTGAAATGAGCTTTTCTTGAAGTCAAAGAGTAACTTCTAATATAAAGAAGACGGTGTTGCTTATTTTCTAAAGAAACTTTGTTTTGTGTATCAGACATCGTTATTATACTTGTGTTTTGATAAATGGCATGGGGAAAGTGCAAAATGTACTACGGCTTCATAAATTGAAATTGAATAGTCTTTGTGTTCGGTCTGTCCGTCAGGAATTGTAATGAAATTGTTTCAAGTGTGTCGACGCTCAACACATTTCCTTTGTTTTCGTTGAAAATTTTAACTGTTATATTTAATACTAGCTTTATTACCCGGCTTTGCCCGGGGTGTAATTACTATAATGTAATATACATAGTGTTTGTTTAGTAAATTATTTCGGGAGCCCAAAAAAGGGCTTTTTTTGGCCCCTTACCAACCCCCCAACCCTCCTTCTCACCCCGGCGGTCCCTTTTTTGGACTCCCGAAAAGCAATGCCGGCCCCTTACCAACCCCCAAACCCTCCTTCTTACTCCGGCGGCCCCTTTTTTGGACTCCCGAAAAGCAATGCTGGCCCCTTACTAGCCCCCAGACCCCCCTCCTGCCCCGGCGGCCCCTTTTTGGGCTCCCGAAACACTATCTGCTTAAATCTACTTAAATCTGCCGATAACATCTACTATCGTGTGTACTTCGTCGTTTCTATTAATCGGGCCCGAGCAACGCCTGGTAATTGACGAATGACCCATACGTACATACATACATACAAACTTAAGCGTTTTATATATTAGATATCCTTCTCAGAACTGTTATCATTGCAACTACATAGCTAATCATAACCATTTTTAGCCGTTCCCCAGCCACTGCTGGATGAAGGCCACTCCGATCCTCTTGAGCAATCTGCATCCACTTGACTCCACACATTGTCTACTTGGTCTACCTTGCTTTCTTTCACATCCTCTCGGATACCATTCCAGTATTTCTCGCATCGATTTTATGCAATGCGTGGATTTTTTTTTCACACGATGTTGTAACAGGACACAATCTAACTGTCTATTACGCACATCAAATGTATAGTGTATTTAGTAGTTAAAAATGTAACCCGTGCCGTGAGTGTATGTATGTGTACATGCCGTGAGTGTATTTGTGCGTGCCATGATTGCATGCTACCAAGCTAGCCGGCCAGCCAGTCAGGAAGACATTGTTAGCCCACTCACATTTCAAAAATAAACACCGGTTTATTCAACCATAGTCTGTTTTCAAAATCAACAATTTGATTTACTTTGTATTTTAAGACGGTTTGACCTTTTCAAAGGCTCTCAAATGGAACTCAATTAACTCATAGGTACAAAAACAATCCTCAAATAAATAGTCAAATGTTAAATTTTCACTCGGCATACTTTTCCTTGTGAAAAGCGTAGGATGCGTACGATAAATTCTAAAGCTGTGTACACAGCATGTATGCACACAAAAAAAAAATGAAACTTTTTGTATGTACATCCCGCGCGTGTTATGTCATCGTTGGGGCGTCCATTCAGGTTCGCTGCGCTCCTCAAAGTGTGGGTCCCGCTCATCCTTTAAGGATTCGGCCCTACGTCTACACTGTCTACAGCCACCGAGAGGGATGGAGTTAGAGTTAGAGATGGGTTAGGGGAAGAGGGTAGGAGTTACAATCGACACTGTCAGGGGTGTACTAGGTAGGGTGGGGTTAAAGCGAGACGTGCGCGACCTACATTCATAGCGTTACGATATCGACCCCCCCCAAAACAACGAAACATGCTGACCGAGGAGCCCATTCGAATGACGTCCGTGTACCCGAGCGGATGTTGGGGGAAAATTGCGGTCGAAATAAAATTTTAGACGGTTTTTGACATACTATCGCCGCTGGCAAGATTTGGTACACACAAAAATTCAGATGATCCGTCTCCTGTCAGAATTTTACACTTTATTTGATTTTTTTGTTGAGGACTTCGTGCAAAATTGACAAACGTTAATTCATTTTTACTTTATCCTAATCGGATAAAGTATTGTGATCGTGCGAAAATTCGACCTCGAGATTTTGACTGATTTGTATCGAGTATCATCCCCAGATCACGTTTTCATGATTTCTAAAAAATGTCTGTATGTCTGTATGTCTGTGTACTATGTGTGTGTGTGTATGTCTGTGTGTTTTCTCCGAAACTATCAAGTCTATCAAGCTGAAATTTCATATCTATTATTTTCACGTAAAGTTTAAAAGCCATAAGGAATTTGGTCAACATCATTCAACCGGAAGTAGGGTTTTTTTCGTGCAGAAAATTCAAAAATCCGGTAAAAAATCATATTTCCGAAACTGCACCGGGATTTTTCTCCAAATTTCATATCTATAGTTTTCACATTAGCCTTAAGAGATACTGTGATTTTAGTCAACTTCTGACTACCGGAAATGGCAGTTTACTCTTGAACGATTTTTTGTTTTTTATTTTTTTCGACCTTTAAAATATGTGGTATCGTCACAATATTGTAATGTTGTAATTTTGAGAGAAATTGATATTTAAAAAAAAATAAATTAATAAAACTAGTCAACCGGAAGTAGGTTTTTTTTTTTTTGTTGAAAGTTTACCACAGAATATTTCAGAAACTGCCCTATTGATCAAGTCGAAAATTTATATTTATAATTATCATATAAAATTTAAGAGTTGATAAGGTTTTGATTAAAATCCGCCGATCGGAAGTGGTAGTTTTTCTTATTTGAATATATGCCGAAGATCGTATTTTATATACGCGCGCGCACTCAACACAGTAATTTCATGATATGTACATACATATGTATGTATTTTGATTGGTGTGGTGGTGGTGTATGCGTTTTATTTACTTACGTACTTAAAAAAATAATTTCGTTACTCTTTGTATTCCTCAAATATATGGATAAAGTCATGGGTTGGCTACACCCGAATTTTTTTTTTTTAATCCAACATATACTTCCGTACTTTCGTCACACACGTCACACTTGAGGATATGTGTTATATACAAAAGTATTATATATATTAAATAACCCTATTCCGTCTGTCTATCTGTGTGTGTGTCTGTCTACTGATAACGCTCACCGATGTAAATAATAATTTAAAAAAAAACCTGAACATCGCGCGAGTGGTATCACCAATTCGGTACACTGAGCGCTTACGCGGTGAGCCAAACCATATATTAATGGGCTGGCTTCAACTTGACTATTTATATAATAAAAAAATAGGCTTGCGACTTTGCTAAATTGTTACGTTGTTGTATTATAACGCGCTATCTATGCAAAAACTATAAAAACTATTAAATTTAATATTATTTTTCAGTACGGACGATGAAGAAGCGCTCCGTTGATATTCAACGGGCTTACACTAGTAATAAATAATTTTAGTCAGTTCATCATCATCATTTCCATTTCCAATCCTCATCCATTCTCGTCTATCTTGAGAAATCTGCAATCTTGAGCAATCTGTCCACTTAAACTTTTTCACACATTCCGTTATGTCTGTCACTTTGGTCATGCTTCTTACCCGTGCCTTCATCTTTCGATCTCTTCCTGTTATACCAAGCATACATCTTTCCATGCTTCTCTGTGTGCACTGGATCTTACGTAATATTCATGAATTCAGCGTTTCACATCCATACGTCATAACTGGCAGTACGCATTGGTCGTGTGCCTTCTTTTTTAAGCATAGCGTAATGTTGGATTTAAAAACAATGTTCATTCTTCCAAAAGCACTCTATCCTAGTTTCATTCTTCGTTTTAATTATTGTCCTAGATATATGTAAATAACTATCAACTATCTCTACAATATGCTTATCTACAGTGATTACGTTTTGCGTGCAAAATTCATTAAACATAATTTTAGTTTTATTAAAATTAATTTTTAATCCTACTTTCATACTTTCGTTGCTTAATTGTGTCAATCTAATGTGTTTTCCGTTAATCTTGACCTCTGTTTTGTGCCATTTCAGCGATCGAAATATGCCCTCAAGCACCGCATTGAATAACTTAAATGAATAACCTTGTCTAACGCCTTTCTCAATACCGAATAGCTCCGTGTCTTCAAAGAGACAAACCGAGGCTGTTGACTTTTTTTAGATGGCAGCCAGCAGACTGACGTACGGTTGCGCAGCGCCTTATTTCTGGAGGACGTCCAGTACGGCTGTTTGGCTCACCGAGTCAAACGCCTCATCGTAGTCGACGAAACCTAAACATATTCGTTCGCGCGCTCAACCAATTCACTTACCACTGAAGACATACTATGTTTATATAAAAATTAGGCGGAATTTTAGGCATAAAACAAAGTTTGAAAGCTGCGGTCGGGAAGGTAAGGACTTTTATACCGGCAGCTCTATACCGATTCTACACCGAAACTTTTTGAAGTAAAACTAATATTGTGGCACGGTAGTGAAAATCGTTTCGTGGCGTTTCTATACAAACTGACCGACCGGACGGGTGAAACGATATTGCCGTCTCTCTTGCTCTTCCGCGTTGATGCGAGACAGAGATAGCTACCGGCGGCCCGTACCGCCCCTCGCCCTCAAAATTTAATCGCTTTTATCGCTCCATTATTTGAGCGGAATGTGTGCGATGTTTTGAAGTCATTCGTGCATGCGTCACCGGGCTTTTATTATTACCGTATGTCGCATAAGTTTTTTTTTAAGTAAAACTTCTATTGGCACGGTAGTGAAAATCGTTTCGTGGCGTTTCTATACAAACTGACCGACCGGATGGGTGAAACTATACTGCCGTCTCTCTTGCTCTTCCGCGTTGATGCGAGACAGAGATAGCTCGCTTTTATCGCTCCATTGTTTGAGCAAAATGTGTGCGATGTTTTTTGTTTACAATAACGCGTCACCGCGCTTTTATTATTACCGTATGCTCGCATAAGTTTTACTTCTATAGTGAGTAGCGGCTACACACTGTGATTTTTTCACAGCTATGCCTTGCGGTGGCCAAGTATCCATAGACGTCGGTAAAAAAAAAAAAAAATTTTTCCCTCCTTGATGTATAAACACGAGTCGTTATGAATAGGTGTCAATCGAAGGCTTGGACGTGTCGGGAAGGTGTTAAATGTCGGTGGTCAGTGTGTTGGCGGCGCGTGCCACTATTCGAGTGTTGCGTAACGCGCGTGGCTACAGGGGGCCCCGAATGGAGATGCCGGTTTCCATGGATACGCTGTCAGATGAAGGGGCGTCGGCACCCAACACCCCCTTATACCCACTCACTCCCCAACCCCTCAACCCCCTCACACCCCCCCCAGCGCGCGCCACATATTGATTTCCGCTCGGCGATCGTCGGCAACCCTCGGCTCCGCTCGCCACTCGGGTAGGTCCCACACTAGCCGGGTATTCTAAAAGTTTTTACGCACGCGCTCTTCTCCACTTTCTCCATTATGTAAAAAAAAAAACGAGTACAAAATTCTGAAAGTCCCCATGTGTGTGTGTGTGTGTATTTGAAACTTTGCATGTTTACATAATAGAACGCGTTGCGTTGCGCGATTGCAAGTTATCACTCGTTTTCGTCGAGTGTTGTTCGACGGTGTTGAAAATCTTCAGCGACAGATTGTCGCTAGCAGACATTCTCAGCCTTTACGTAAACCTGTCTCATTGTTCCCGATACTGAATAATGGGAACTTTTAATAGGTGCTTCCTTTGTACTTTTGGATAGCTGCTTTACGTTTTTTTTTTTCAAATATGTACATACTTACATATGTACCATTGACCGATGCTATTGAAGCTCATCTATACTGCCGTCCTAAGCCCACTTAACGTAACTGACAAAAATTACGAAAACAAATTACACTTGTTACACTTGTACACTCAAATTACACTTTACACTCAAATTACACTTGTAATTTGAGCCGTTTGTTTTGACAGTGGAATAATTTCACTTTATGAAAATATTAAGGTTAACTGTTTACGGCCATGTGTATATGTATATATTTGCGTAATACTTTCATTCAAACAGTTGACTGGAATCGTATAAGGTGTTTGCTTGTGTTGAAACTTTCACTTTTTTCCACTATTTTTTATTTATTTATTTATATAATATAGTAGTTGAAGCTAATTACATAAGCACCTATACAGAGATGTTTTTTTAAGACTGCCAGGAATTTATCAATAGTTTTGGAACTTCTAATTCCATCCGGCAGTCTATTATACTGCCGTCATAAGCCCACTTAACGTAACTGACAAAAATTACGAAAATGTGTTTTCTTGCGATTTTGCATATCAAAATTAATGTATCTTCATCCAAAAGTGACTTTTTTAAGCTATTAAATCTAACGTATCTGCAATAGTATCACCATACTTAGTACAAATAGTATCACCAATACTTAGTGAAAACAACGTATCCAACATTTATGTACGTAGCAAATTCAACGTATCTGCGTGCAGATACGTTTTTTTAGCAGTTACGTTATAAGGATAATGCAGTTACGTTAGTTTAGCTAGTTGATACCGAAGCATTTTGCTTAGCTCAAATAACGCAACTATTAAAATACGTATGATTTCCTAAGCAAATTTAACGAAAGTGTAAAATGTGACGTAACTACTAAAGTATTCTTTTTTTTTTTTTTTTTTGATTTTCCTTAGAATTATCTTAAAAACACAATAGAAAATAACCTCATGCACTAAAAAAAAAGTTTAAATAAATCAGTAATATATGAAGAAAAACACAAATTTAGAATAAAACTTTCAAGTCCATTTATCTCGATATTGTTGTTTTGTCAGTTACGTTAAGTGGGCTTAGGACGGCAGTATAGTATTGCCAGTAGAAAAAAATTTTTTTTTGCATCGGACATAGAAGACTATTGAACGTTGGAAATCGGCGGCTCCGGAGCCTCATGCGGCTCTGTATAAAAACCCGCGGTTCTCGCTGTCGTCCAACGTTTTGCGTGAAATATACAATTTATTTAACTTCGAACTGTCCATTTTCTTAAATGAGCAACATTTAATTTAATTTTTGAATATACATATGTATGTATAATATGTTGCGGCTCGCAAACTCACCAGTTTTCCTTAATTTGGCTTTTAGCTTGAAAAAGGTTCCCGACCACTGGTCTAATTTTCTCTAATAGAGCGATTTTCAACAATAGATTGTAGCGAACAGACAAACAATCTAAATTGCTCATATGTAGATTCTCTTGCCAAATTATCGTCCGTTCCTTCTATCCCTTCCTTCACCTCCAGAAGGTAATGGTGAACCACTGAATAGTATATGTATTTCCTTAGTTACATCACAATGGCAGACGGTGAAATGTTTTAGTCAAAATGTGAAGAGGCAAAGCTTGACATATAAAAGCCAACTTAAGCAGAATTAAAATATAAATTTTCTTATGTTATATTATTCAAAATATCAATACTTTTTGCATTCTCAATCAAAATTGAAACATAGTTTGCGTTTGCGTCGACAGATTGTAGTGCACAGACGTCTCAAGTATTCGGATTAATCCACCGTGACCTTGAAAGTGAATCAATTATATTATTTCAAACACTTGTTTTGTTTGGAAAATTCATTTAGAAACGTACATACGTATGTAGGTACCCTCGAAAATCCAATTACATAAATCGCTCACACTTCTTGTTTAAATTACGTACGAGTTTCCTCGTACGTATTATTACATTTTTCACACACTTGTTCCCGGAAAATTTCACTTTTTTTTTTTTCTCCTTTTTCCTTTCCTTCACATAGTTTGCCGTTTTTGACGCTCGGCGAAATTTCACGACCCAATAAATTCGCAGAAAAGGGGGAAAATTTTCAGATGTAGTCGCGTGTTGATTTTAACCGCGACATTTAGACATTGTTCCTGGGAAATTCGGGAAGCGCGATTACGCCATCCGGGATGAGCGAACTTTACGCAATCGAGAGGAGCGAAAGTTCGCTACGTGACCGAAATGCGCGAAAAGCGCAATCGAAAATTGAAAATCGGCACATCACCAAACAACATATTATCAGCCATTAAACGTGCATACGCTACGACCAAAGACCGTGTGTTTGTGAGCATTGACGATAATAACCAGTAACCAGAGACGTGTTAAATGGCACATGACGATAACTAGCGGTCATTGTCGTCAATTACTACTGCTACTCTGGGGAAAAAATGTTATTATATGTAAGCCCGTTGAATATCAACGGAGCGTTCTCACCACCCGTACTGAAAAATAATATTAAATTTAATAGTTTCTTAAAGCGCCATCTATGGCGCGTTATAATACAACAACGTAACAAAAATAATCAAGTTGAAGCCAGCCCATTATTATCTGGTTTGGCTCACCGCGTAAGCGCTCTGTGTTCCGAGTCAGTGGTACCGGGTTAAAATCCCACTCGCACAACGTTCTGGTTTTTTACGTCGGCGAGCGTTATCAGCAGACAAACACACACACACAGACAGACGGAATAGGGCTATTATAATTGAGTCGCCTAGTTCCAAATCCCGATAAGTCCATAACACTCACTTGTTCGCAAACGCGGTTTTTCTGCTACAGACTTATGTATTTGCTTGATGGCGTTTAAACTCATTTAAACTTAATTTTGTTGATATTAAACAAAATATTGAGATTAGAAACATGGACTTGTTGTTTGTTTCTAAATATGGCTTTTATCAGCGTTTATCATAGTGCAATTGTCGGTTTTCGGAACTAACACTGATTTTCAATATTTTTTTACGGCGCACTTGTCGGTATTTGGAATAATTCAAGTATAAGGCATCGTTTGAAAACATTCTTAGACCCAGAAAATACTTTATCCTCGTTTTTTATATATTGTGGACTTATCGGGATTTGGAACTAGGCGACTCATTATACATGATGACTGGTCAATGACGTAATTTTACAAATTTTCCCTGTAATAATAATTACACGAATTAATCGTACCATCGTTGCCTAGTATGAAAACTAGTTTTGTTAATCTGCGAAATAACAACACAGTTACGTCATGAAATAACTAACAGGAACAATATTATTATACTTACATAATCTCTATGCATTTAATTGCAACGTATACTCAGCTTACTGTTTGAATACCTTAGTCAGCATTCTAGGGAAACTTCATCGTTGCGAACATCCTGTTTGTTACGTCCTGTCCTTGTTCCTGTTGAGCTTACGTAAGACAAGACACAATATATGTACATATATGTGTGTGTTTGAGTGTTAGAGCTTTTAAAAAGCTCTATAGAACCGGACAAGAGCGTCAACTTTGACATAGGTGGCTTGCCGGATTGAAGTTTTCGGATTGGTTTCTCGATACGTGTACATATGTACATATGTACATAAAAATACACTCTATACGTGTGCAGTGTGAAGAATCGCACTTTAAAATAGGTTATATCAATTCTAAAATGGCCAATGTCAAATTTATTGCGGAACTGGACGTATTTAAAATCTGTACATACTTTCATATTCTAAAATTTCGATGATAATGGGTACTTAATATTTTGACATTGATCCATTTAAAATAAAGCCACGTGTCATTTTTTTATTGTTTAAATAAAGTGATCTTTTAGTTTGAATATTTTTTGATGGACGTCACTAATTGGGTATGAAACTTTTCGCACGTTATATGTATGTACATATATTATGTAGGTACGTGTATATGAAAGCATTTATTAAAATTAATATAATTTCATGATCATTCAAGGTGTCGAAATAAAATTTTCAAATCACATTAAAGTTAGTTTGATGTGTATATTCATGTAATCAGTGAATAACTGTGTCCACTTGATTGAGGAAAAATCAAAGAATCTCATCACCCGTACTGAAAAATAATATTAAATTTAATAGTTTTCATAGTTGTTGCATCTATGCAACAATACGCCAGCTATGACGCGTTATAATACAACAACGTAACAATTTAGCAAAGTCGCGAGCCTATTTTTTTATTATATAAATAGTCAAGTTGAAGTCAGCCCACTATCATCTGGTTTGGCTCACCGCGTAAGCGCTCTGTTCCGAATCAGTGGTACCGGGTTCAAATCCCACTCGTGCGACGTTCTGGTTTTTTAATTATTTATTGAGGCGAGCGTTATCAGCAGACAGACACACACACACACACACACACACAGTCAGATCGACGGAATAGGGCTATTATATATATGACTAGCTTACCACCCCCCAAACCCTCCTTCTTACCCCGGCGGCCCCTTTTTTGGACTCCCGAAAAGCAATGCCGACCCCTTACTACCCCCCCAACCCCCCTCCTGCCCCGGCGGCCCCTTTTTTGGGCTCCCGAAATAATTTACTAAACAAACACTATATTACATTATATTAATTACACCCCGGGCAAAGCCGGGTAATAAAGGAGGGATGCGGAGATGTGGAGGGGTGGGGTGAGGGGGGGGGGACGTACGTACGTACTTAAATCTGCCGAAAACATCTACTATCGTGTGTACTTCGTCGTTTCTATTAATCGCGCCCGAGCAACGCCTGGTAATTGACGAATGACCCATACGTACGTACATACAAACTTAAGTGTTTTATATATTAGATGTATATAAGTTAAGGTTAGAATCCATGACGTCACACTGATAAAGCGTACAATGGAATAAATTAACAATGCTATTAATTACATTAAAAATCGCCTTCGCTACTGTATTGGTCTAAATTAGAGTTGAACGTACTTTTTTCCAATTGTTTTATCCCGAAAATACGAGACAAAGGAAGCTTTAAATTAAATTGACTTTATATTGAAATAAGGAAGATATACGTATAATTTGCATGATATATAATGTAATCCCCATATACACACATACATACAAAACGTTTCATTAAATCTTCGTTTGGGCGAAAGTATGTAGTATTGTATATGTATGTACGCTGTAACTTTCCGTCGTGACCCAATTTCGGCACACGATTAACACTTTCCGGACCGGTTTCAACATCTAAACCGAAACTAATTCTCCTTTTGATCGTTGAAATTATATTTTGAAATTAATTTTAATTTAAATTTAGTTTAAAAAAAATTGTTAATAATTTAATTATTTAACATTGCCTAAATCCAGCCCCGTTCGGGGGCCCAATTAGGCATCTTCGGTCGGTAAAATGACCGCAAAAAAAGTTTTAACCACCTTTTCTCATCCCTCTTCTCCTTTTTTTCATCCCTCGTCTTTCGGTTCGTTTCCTTTTGGACTATTCCCAACTTTTTTGTCCACGAAGGCAATAAATTGGCATGAAAGGCGACGTCTGACATTTTTCGCATGTTTTACATTTTAATATTATTATTTTTTCCTAAAACAATATTATTGATTGAATTTATGACCGTGTTTCGCATAGTATAAATATTTAATAGGTTAATTTCACTGTTGAATTGATGCTCAGTCGCGATGTCAAAATAAATAGCAAAATATTAACTAGTGTAAGCCCGTTGAATATCAACGAAAGTTTTTGTGTTGGTGAGTAAGTATGGTTTTATAGTTGTTGCATAGATGGCGCGTAATAATACAACACGTAACAATTTAGCAAAGTCGCGTGCCTATTAAGATATTATATTGTCAAATTGAAGCAGGCCCGTTATTATCTCTGTAGTTTGGATCAAAGCGTAAGCGCTCACTGTCCCGAACTGGTGATATCGGATTCAAATCCCACTCGCGCGACGTTCTAGTTTTTTTAAATTATTTACCGAGGCGAGCGTTATCAGCAGACAGCCACACACACACACACAGACAGACAGACAGACGGAATAGGGCTTTTATACATATATATATATATGACTAGTGTAAGCCCGTTGAATATCAACGGAGCGGTTTCTCATCACGCGTACTGAAAAATAATATTAAATTTAATAGTTTTTATATGTAGTTGTTGCACCTATGCAACAATGCGCCATCTATGGCGCGTTATAATAACAACAACGTAACAATTTAGCAAAGTCGCGAACTTTTAACAAATTTATATGTTCAAAATAAAAGGGATCTCGCATCATCAGGTTTGGCTCACCGCGTAAGCGCTCTGTTCCGAATCAGTGATACCGGGTTAAAATCCCACTCGTTTTGGTTTTTTAATTATTTACGTCGGCGAGCGTTATCGGCAGACAGACAGATGGACAGACAGACAGACAGACGGAATAGAGCTATTATACATATATATATATATATATGACTAGTGTAAGCCCGTTGAATATCAATGGAGCGGTTTCTCATCACGCGTACTGAAAAATAATATTAAATTTAATAGTTTTTATAGTTGTTGCATCTATGCAACAATGCGCCATCTACGGCGCATTATAATAACAACAACGTAACAATTTAGCAAAGTCGCGAACTTTTAACAAATTTATATGTTCAAAATAAAAGGGATCTCGCATCAGCTGGTTTGGCTCACCGCGTAAGCGCTCTGTTCCAAATCAGTGATACCGGGTTAAAATCCCACTCGTTTTGGTTTTTTTATCATTTACGTCGGCGAGCGTTATCAGCAGACAGACAGATGGACACACATACAGACAGACGGAATAGGGCTATTATATATATGATGATAAGAAAGTACCTATGTATGTATATCAATTATTGGGCACCTAACACGGTCAATATTATTGACGTCAATAATTTTGACCCGGATGCTTGGATATTCTCATCTGCTGCTGTCCAATCCATCAATATTTCCAAATTATACGGTCAAAATTATTGTCAATAATATTGACCGTGTAATGTGCCCATATAAATTATTAAGTTCGTATTAACAAAAGACTAAACCAAAATTATTTCTCGATGCTTGATTTTGATCGTTTCGTATTGTATGTATGTACACACACCTTTTGAATGCATTACTAATTAATATATTTTTTTTTTGTTACAGGTGAGTACCAATTTGATCAATGACAACTTACTTTTATACGTATGTATTATACAAATTTTATTGTTATTTAACCTCAATTTAATCAAACCGTCAAAATTGACTCATTTAAATACATTTTCCAATACATTCATCTATGTATGTACACACATATTACATGTGTCCCAAATGAAACCCACAATCCATCAGCTTTCTATTTAGTATTAAAATCTACCTTAGAGTGTAATATATTGATTATTATTATTAAATCACGGGAACTTTCAATGCGAACGCGTCAAAGCAAGAGACGTTCGTACGAGAGAACATCACATTTTGTATGAGAGGTGAACTTTTCCATTTTCATTCCCTTCAAGTCGACACGCTTTTCCGATAAAAGGGGGTTTTTATGATAAAATTGACACATTCTATCAAACACCCGAGAGACTAGCGTGACTATCTAACACTATAGTAAACATATACATATGTATGTACATATGTGAGGTGTTTTAACGTATCAATCAGAGGATTAAACCTTCAATGTGCCAATATTTTACCATGTACGTAACTTCAATTAAGTCAGTCATTAAAGTTGCATGGTTTCGTTTAGCTCTACATATTTGATTTCTTCGGATTTTCTTTGCTTTAACGGTTTATTTATTTATTTATTATACGCCTGTTAGGGCTATTACAAAAAAATACACATAATACACAATACATTATATTAAAAAATACATAAAGAAAAAAAGCTAATAAATAAACTATGTCGAGTTGATAAATGTTATAATGAGTCGTTCGTTGCCTTAGAGATGACAGATTATTAGAATATTAATTGGTCAGTATAATAATCAATAAACGGTCAGTAACTATTCAAGGAAACGGTCAGCTAAAATAATAAATTGTCAGTAAAACATACGTATATTTTTGGTAACTCTTTCACACGCGGTCACATTTTCACATTTAATTTAAATACCGATCGTTTATATTAATTTACTTGCCGTTTAGTATTAATCACCGGCCATTTAATATACTTACTGATCACTTAAGGACTGACCCTTTATAAAAGTTCATGATCATTTATTACAATTGCTCACCGTTTGGTTAAAATAACTGGCCGAAAATCGGAAAAGTTACTGACCCAATAAATACAGTCCGTTTCATAATCTAATAAAAATCGAGTTTTAGGTTAGGCAGACATTTTTCTTTTATTAATGTATAATGGAGTATTATTTTAAGATGGGCAACACTAAGTTTACTGTCACAGTTTTTTTTTTGAAAGTGGTTATTAAGTGAACTTTTGTAAAAGTGTGACGAAAGAATTCTGCATTTACGTTGAACCTTATTATATTTATATAATCTTTTAATTTATTTTACGTGGATTATAAATATAATAATGTTACGCAAGATCCAGTGCACACAGAGAAGCATGGAACGATGTATAGTCGGTATAACGAGAAGAAATCTTAAGAGGAATACATGGATAAGAAGCGTGACCAACGTGGCAGATATAGCGGAACGTGTGAAAAAGTTAAAATGGACACATAGCGAGAATAATTGATGGCAGATGGACGCGAGAAATACTGGTATGGTATGCGAGAGGATGTGAAGGAAAGCAAGGTAGACCGAGTGAACGATGGGCTGATGAATTGAGAAGCATGTGTTGAGTTAACTGGATGCAGGGCCTTCATCCAGCAGTGGATGGTGAACGGCTAAAAATGATGATTAATTTATTTTAATTGTCCCCAGAGGGTTCTCCATTTATATGTTACTAGTGTAAGCCCGTTGAATATCAACGGAGCGGTATCTCATCACCCGTACTGAAAAATAATAATTTTTATAGTTGTTGCATCTATGCAACAATGCGCCATCTATGGCGCGTTACAATAACAACAACGTAACAATTTAGCAAAGACGCAAACTTTCAACCGATTTATATGTTTAAAACAGCGGTCGGGAACCGGCGGCTCCGGAGCCGCATGCGGCTCTTTGTAGGAAAACCTGCGGCTCTCGCTGTCACCATCTACTGCTGGATGAAGGCACTCTAATACTTTTCTGCAATCTGCATCCACTTGACTCCACACTCAATTCTCAATTCGTCAGCCCATCTTCCACTCGGTTTACATTGATTTCTTTCACATCCTCTCGGATACCATTCCAGTATTACTCGCGTCCATCTGCCATTCATTCTTCTCACTATGTGTCCACTTCAAATTTTTGACACGTTCCGCTATACTTTGGTCATTCTTCTCACCCATGTATTCCTCTTACGATACCTTCTTGTTTAACCGAGGATACATGCTTTTCCATGCTTCTCCGTGTGCACTGGATCTTATGTAACATTTTTGAATTTAGCATCCACGTTTCACATCCATACGTCATAACTGGCAGTACGCATTGCGCGTATGCCTTTTTTTAAACATACATAGCCTGATGTTGGATTTAAAAACTATGTTCATTTTTTCAAAAGCGCTCCATCCCAGTTTCATTCTTCATAATCTGAAAATAATATGTTGCGCCTCCTAAACTTAACCAATTTTGCAAGGTTTTCCCTGATTTGGCTCTTAGCTCAAAAAAGGTTCCCGACCACTGGTTTAAAATAAATGGGATCTCGCATCATCTGGTTTGGCTCGCCGCGTAAGCGCTCATCGTACCGCATCAGTGATACCGGGTTCAAATCTCATTTACATCAGCGAGCGTTATCGGCAGACAGACAGACACACAGACGGAATAGGGATATCATACATATATGTATATATGTACATACATAATTATAACAATGTGTGAAATTTTGCAATTTGGAAAATTTGCTACTCCAGTTGTGTCAGTGACGTTTTAATATGTAGAACTATTAAAAATGTTTATAAATATAATAAAATTTATGCACTAAGATTTGTAGTATGTCTGTTACGTGAAATTGCGCTAATACCACTATACATATGTACATATGTATGTATATGATACATTGAGTATAATTTTAACCCTATTGATACGCGTCTACGTAATTTATCTATTACGCCACACGTTGCGGTGTCAGCTTATTTTGCGATCGTGAGACAAGGCTCGTTTCCCAAAGCCAACACAATTACCTATGTACGGTAGGCATTATACATAATGCGTAGGTATATAAGGGAGATACTTGCTGTCAAATCGGTATTATGGATGTGTAGGGCCAATCGAATGTTTGAACGCACGGCTGAAAATATTCAAACAATGCCGCCTGCGGGTAACAATGGGGTTAGGTTGGGTTTATAGGGGGTCCTGTTAACCCCATCGCACCCACCTTCGAGCAAATATTCGAGCTGGGTATGCGGGAGGGGGTGGTTAATGGGTTTACGCACTCGAGGCGATGTTTAGTCGGACAAAAACGTACTGAACGATACTACAGTGTTTGAAAAAATTTATCTCTCTTTTACTTTAACGGTTTATTTTTTTTTTTTAGAGTATATGCAGGTAATATATAAGGCAATTCGACGAAAATACTGCAAATTATTTTAAAAAAATACACATTTATTCGCTGTCAAAACTTTCTACAAATTGAATTGCATTATATGAGTACTAGCTTTATTACCCGGCTTTGCCCGGGGTGTAATTAATATAATGTAATAGAGTGTTTCTTTAGTAAATTATTAATATATTAGCCCAAAAAAGGGGCCGCCGGGGCAGGAGGGGGGTCTGGGGGTGGTAAGGGGCCGGCATAGATTTTAGGGAGTATAGTAACGTTATAGTAACGCTATGACGTCACTATAGGATTTTTCGAGTTTTTTTCGGTTTTTTGGATTTTTTCAACTTTTTTTTTAGACTTTTTTGGAACTTTTTTTTTTTTTTTTTTGATACCCCCTAAAGCCATTCCGGCCCTCAAACCACCCCCAGACGTCACTCAAGCTCCGGCGGCCCTCTTTTGGACTCCCTCAAGCCATGCCGGCCCCTACCACCCCCCCAACCCCCCCCAAGCCCCGGCGGCCCCTTTAATGGGCTCCCTAAAAGCTATGCCGGCCCCTTACCAACCCCAAGCCCTCCTTCTTACCCCGGCGGTCCCTTTTTTTGACTCCCGAAAAGCAATGCTGGCCCCTTACCACCCCCCCCCAAACCCCCCCTCCCTATCCCGGCGACCCTTTTTTGGACTCCCGAAAAGCAATTCCGGCCCCTTACCAACCCCAAACTCTCCTTTTTTTACCCGGCGGTCCCTTTTTTGGACTCCCAAAAGCAATGCTGGCCCCTTACCACCCCCCCCCCCCCCCCCTCAAGCCCCGGCGGCCCCTTTAATGGGCTCCCTAAAAGCTATGCCAGCCCCTTACCAACCCCCCCCCCAACCCCCCCTCCTGCCCCGGCGGCCCCTTTTTGCGCTCCTGAAACACTATCTGCTTAAATCTACTTAAATCTGCCGAAAACATCTACTATCGTGTGTACTTCGTCGTTTCTATTAATCGCGCCCGAGCACCGCCTGGTAATTGACGAATGACCCATACGTACATACATACAAACTTAAGCGTTTTATATATTAGATTTATGGTTTTCGATACATTTTTCGTTTCCTATGCAATTTTTACAAATAATCAACCATTAAGTGGTGTTTTTATTTGATGGAGAGCGTTTTATGAAATTTTCCGCTCGGTTTGTTTTTCACGTGGTGGCGGAAAATTGGGTTACGTCTCTCGGGAAAAGTCAGCGGATTAATGAAAATTTATTACATTGCGTCGACGTATAAACGTCATTTAAATGCAGTTTGCAATACTTTTCAATTTGCATATTGGATTAGTGTATTAACCGTAGTAATATTAGCGCATTACACTTGTAATAGTTTGAACAAGTGTGTTTATTTATTTAATAATTACATGGAGAGGCAGCATAGGCCCATGGGGTTATGTACAAAAATAAAAATTAAATTAACATAAAAATAAAATGAATAATGGTCCATTTATTAAAGAATTACAAATACTCATTGTTTTTCAAGAATAAATCTAGTTGATTTTTATATAAATTAACATTTTTTTAAAGTGACTATTGAATCGGGAAGACTTTTCCAAACTTCAACCACTCTATTTGAAAAGAATGAATCTCTAACAATCTTATTTGATTTTTCTTTACGGAGTCTAAGAGTGTGACCTCTTAGATGAGGGTTCTCATTGAACATAATGAGGTTGGTCATTTCACATGAATAATGATTGTTTATTATTTTGAATACTTCAACTTAAATCACCTCTTAATCTCCTCGTCTCCAGTGTGGAGAGATTCAGACTTATACATATATTTTTAACAACAAATTTTCATTCAATGATATGAAAACACATCTAATGATATACGTATATAAAGTAATTTACTTTTTTGACTAACTGGTTGATGTGCACAGACCATTTTAAATCTTTAAGTTACACACAGATCACATTAGTCAATATTTGATTATCAATCGTATACGGAATTTGTGCATTGAAGGATCCTAAATGAAGAGTATTGCATTTAAAGACAAAAGCCAAACTTTGGACCACATTGTTAATACAGTTCAGGTCATTTTGTAAATCTCTACGTCCATCGATAGTTGCCGGTTGATATGTTGTAATCTTTTTTTTTTTTAATTTAATTTAATTGGCAAAGTTTTCAATTTGTAGCTTTTCGTGACAAAAGTTTAATACTTTTCAATATAAACTACTTCATAGTCAGGTTTTAAAATAAATAACCTTATCAAAAGTTACACTTTTTTCAATTAATAAACAGATACATAATAATATTTTAAGATTGATTTGCATACCAAAAAAAAGTTTTTAATTTTCTCCCGCGTGGAAAACTCTTTACAGTGACATCTGTATGTAAAAATATATAACAATTTAATTAAAAGTGTATCATTTAATTTAATTCGCTTAATGTTAGTATGGAAGTAGTTGTAGTATAACCCATATAGTTTATAACAATACTTTAGATGAATTTATTGAAATTGATAAATTAAGTGTTTCGTAAAAATTATTGGGTTCAGAACACTGCTATGAAAATATATGTTTTTTTTTCTATATTTGCACAAATTTTCTTTTAGTGACATCTATACAAACTTTAATTTAACTATTAATATTATTGTTTTTAAATTATATTAATTTACAAAGATATTCAACATCTTGTGTGAGTGCAAATATAATTTTTAATTTCAAAAGAAATAAATTTAACAATGGCGGCTTGATAGACAGTTAATTAAATTTTATTAGTATTATTTAAAATTTATAGATGTCTTCAGTAAAATATTGAAATAAAATTATCTTATCTTAAAAGTGATAGTTTTTAAATTCAAAAATACTACATATTTCGTGTCAGTTTGAAGTGCTGCAATTCAAAAAATCGGAAATGAACATCCACGTCCTTTCCCGAATATACATAACTGTCCCACAAACGTGATAAAGGGGGAGGGGATTTACGACCCAAAAAAATGATCCCTTGGGAAATACGATTCGATGTACGGTATGGGATCAATAAAGACCGCAAAAAAAAAAAAATAACTACTCCTCAGACCCCATTATGTCGATCGTTTTCAATTTGAACGCACTCGTATGAAATAGTCCCACACCGACACATAAAGATCGCGATTACATCCCTGAAAATATATCGTAACACACGCTTGCATCCGGCACGGTTACCTTTTATATATGTGGCCATACTTTTTAGGACGTGTGGGCAAATGGAAACATTAAAAATGATAAAGCCAGGATTAAACAAGGCTCGTCTCTCACGGGTTATTTTAACTCGTTGGCCGAACGCCATCTATTATTCGACGAACGAAACTCAGTGTACAGGATTATACTTTTATAATCGAACTAAAAAATTGTACCAAAATATACTATACCTGTATAGTATACGTTAAAATATTCAGATACAAAAAATCAGGGCTATAAAGCTTTCAACTGAAATATTTTAAAATTGAATCAAATTTCGTTTTTTCCGTATATTTTTTTTAAAAGCAAATTTTGTCATTATTTTTGATTTTTTTATCAAAAACCAACATATAATTAAAAATAAGCTAACATGAACTTAAAAATGTCTTTTGTTTTATGACCGTAGCGTAATTAGTTTCGAAGATATAAATTTTTGAAAACAGCCTGTAGATAGCCAACAATTAAATAAATCAACATTTGTTCTTTTAGAAATGAAACAATGAAAATATTCCACATGCTACAAGTGTACGATAATTGTGATCACAATAAATTTAAATTTAAAAAAAATGATCACATTAAACGGTCTATTCTAGTGGTGCGACCCAATGCAAGAACTGCATTATTTAATAAAACTAGTTTTCAAATTTAATAGAAAATCCTAGTTCACACAAATAAGTTCAAATTGAAAAGGTAATATATAGTATAAAGATTGCTTTTTGTACTTAAAAGTGGAAATTTTCCTTTAACCTCAATCCAAAATGATGACAAATTTAATTGCTGAAAATATTTCTTCAGTGTAAATGAACTAATAAGGTGCTGAAATTCAGGATCAAAGTTTAACTCAATTATTGATTCGCGGCTATTAAAATCAAATGGATTTTTTATCCAAAGGCTTTTCTTTACTGTTTCAAATTTCTGCACTGGAAAATATGTAGTTATCCAAAGCTAAATAGGGAAGTGAGATGTGACCTTGAGTTTTAATTTATTTTAAAATATCTTCGTTGACAATGTCAAACAATGACAGAGGAAATGACCACAAATTCTATGAAATCGCAGAATAGGCAATTTTCGACTGCCTAGTCGTTGTAGATATTGTGAAAGTGGTACAATTTAAACGATTCCATCGTAAGGTCGACATTTATAAGCGAAGGCTTTCAATGGACACTTTTCCATTAGTCGACCATTGTCTGTATTTTTAACCCTTTGAATGCATGGATGACTAGTGTTCCATAGTACGCTTCCTCTTATTTCGACGATGAGATGCATTTTGAATGCAACAGGGGGGTGAGAAGGGGGGGGGGGGGGGGGGTCGAGTTTCACTGAAAGGTCTGTAGTGCAGGTCCTCATTAAGCACCGTGTACTACAGTGTGGCTCATTACAAGCCTCACCTTTGTGCCTCGGATGACTCACGGGGTAAAATTAACCCCAGGGTCGCACATCTGCTACGTGAAAGATTAGATGATGCTATCGGCAGTGCATGAAATGCAGCTACAAGTATTGCAAATGCAACAAACTACAAAGTAATCCCAAAATGGACCTGTATACTTCAAATGAAGGAAGATTATGTATTTACATATTATTATATATATAATAGCCGAAATCCGTCTGTCTGTCTGTCTGTCTGTCTGTCTGCTGATAACGCTCGCTGAGGAAAAATAATTAAAAAACCAGAATGAGTGGGGATCGAACCCGGGACGCCAGGTCAGTTGTAGATTTGGTCCTTTTTTTTTTAAACATTGCCTATACAAGGGATCGCGACTCTGCTTTACCTACAAAAGGGATCGTGACTCTGCTAATAATACATATATGACGCTATCAAAACTATTATTTTTTTTTTTTTGATTTTTACAAAATCATTTACAAAATTAAATTATTATATATATGTACAATAATTAATAATTATAATATAAATAGTAAAGTAAAAAAAAAATCGATACTATCGATACTACGGGATTGCTATAATACATAGATGGCGCTATAAAAACTATTATTTTTTTGTCATTTACAACCGTGCGATCAATAAGTGGGGTTCTCTATTAGAAAAGCGCTTTACGTAATTTAAAATTGCGTTGCGGGCGTTGATATTCAACGGGCTTACACTAGTTAGTATATATATAATAGCCCAATTCCATCTGTCTGTCCATTGAAAAAACACGAACGTCGCGAGTGGGATTTGAACCCGTGATCACCAGGCTGGGTAAGTTAGCGCTAACGCGTTCACCCAACACCGGTGATGGGGTGCCTCCTATAATTTAAAAATATTAATCCTTAATAGGTACGCGACTTTGCTAAATTGTTACGTAATCAATTACGTCAAACACGTCTTCAAGTATTGTATGTATAGTAGATGATCAAATCGTAGAGATAGTTGATAGTTATTTATACCTAGAACAATTGGTGAATATGTCTGGATGTATAGAAGAAGAAATAAAACGAATAATGTAACTAGGATGGAGCGCTTTTGGGAGAATGAACTCAGTTTTTAAATACAACATTTTGCTATGCTTAAAAAATAAGGTTTACAACCAATTCGTACTGCCAATTATGACGTATGGATGTGAAACATGGATGATGAATTCAAGAATGTTACGTAAGATCCAGTGCACACAGAGAAGCATGGAAACATGTATGCTCGGTATAATGAGAAGAGATCGTAAGTGGAATACATGGGTAAGAAGCATGACCAAAGTGGCAGATATACCGTAGTGTGAAAAATCTGAAGTGGACGATGGGTTGATGAATTGAGAAGAATGTCAAGTAGATGCAGATTGCTCAAGACATACAGTTATTGAAGAAGATTGGAGAGGCCTTCCTCCAGCAATAGATGGTGAACGTCTGAAAATGATATTGTATAAAATACCTAGTCAAATGATGAAGCGTTATATTTTTTAAACTTTCCCAGTATTACATACATTATCAAAATCAAAAAAATGACACAAACTTACAATCACATTATTTGATACTTCAACTAAATCCGTATTTGAATTAACCCTAACATTTCCAAACTACCTACATGTTATGATATTAGCCCTTTTAGAACTGAAACACAAATACGTACGATATTTGACACGCTCCATTATGCAATTGAATAATTTAATTTAAATATCGATCGATAGCGTATTTTGTTACATTGAACACAAAAACACGTAAACCAATATGTGTACGTATCATACATATGTACATACATATATGTATATGTATGTACATTATATCATACAAAATGTACATATGTATGTACATAGTAAACTGTGCGTATTGTCGAAATCATTCCATCGGAAAATTAATTGGAGGATTTCGCGCTTTCGGAGATTTGAAGACGCGACGTGTCCCTTCAAATTTTCACGTGGAAAATTTGCGTCGGAAAATCCGAGCGAATTATAATAATAATAATTTAATTAATCGGATTTTGGTCGACTCACGAGCGCATTGTATTACATCGAAAATAATATTTAGCTAAATACGATGTACATACATATATAGATTACAGGAAAAGCGTTAAACTGCCACATTGTAAGCGTTTTAGGGAAAGTATGAAATAAATTAATGTTGTTGTCCTAGTCAATTTTTCTCTCACGCCTTGTATAAAATGCTTAATTTTATAAAATGTGAGATTTCACACATTGTCTGTAAAACAATATATCATTCAAACTTGACTCGATATATCAATATATCATTCAAACTTGACTCCGCACATTCTTCTCAATTCATCAGCCCATCTTCCACTCGGTCTACCTTGCTTTCTTTCACATCTTCTGGGATACCATTCCAGGATTTCTCGCGTACATCTGCCATCCATTTTTATGTGTTTACTTCAGCATTTTAACATCTATATGCTATATCTTCCACCTTGGTCATGCTTCTTACCCATCTATTCCTCTTGCAATATTTTCTAGTTATACCGATCAAACACCTTTCCATGCTTCTCTGTGTGAACTGGAACTTACGTAACATTCTTGAATTTATCATCCACGTTTTACACCCATACGTGATAACTGGCAGTACGCATTGGTCGTGTACGCCTTCTTTTTTAAGCATGGCGGAATGTTGCATTTAAAAACTATGTTCATTCTTCCAAAAGTGCTACATCCTAATTTCATTCTTCGTTGCGTCTATGAAACACATTCTTCTCAACTCACCAGCCCATCGTGCACTCGGTCTACCTTGCTCTCTTTCACATCCTCCCGGTTAGTAGTATGAAGGTCAACTTGGAGTGATCGAATGTATGAGTAATCGTACTCGTTTGTGTGACTTGGTAGAGAACTCGTGTGTGATGGTAGAGGATGACTGGAGGAGTGAGTTGTTCTCCGACCTTTACATCTACAATATATAAACTTAAGGGGTTAGAGAGGTGAGAGGAGCTTTGAAGGAAATCGGCTGATCCCTGGATCGATTGCAATTGGTCATCGGTTGTCGCCCGATGCACTGTCGAACCTGATTGGTCGGCGTCAACTTAGACTGAGGGGACGAGAGGCAGGGGGTTATGTGTCGCGATCTCTGACTCATTCCGGACTGTACCGATAAACTGAGGGGGAATTTGAGGAATCGGTGAGTGGGGCATATGTTGTGACCTCTGGTTCGTCCGAGGTATGACGAATTTCAAGTTAAATTGTTGTACTACATTCAGTTGTACTATTGCATCATATTTATATCTTAGGATGTATGGTTATTACCCATACCTGTACCCCAGTAAATTTATTCTGGGCATGACTGGCATGCACTCACTTGAGATTAGAAGAGATATGTTGTTATTAAGACATATGTTTCTTTTATTTCGTGGGTTCACCCGGAATCCTCAAGTGTTGGAGAGGATTGGCTTGTTTGTGCCGAATAATTATATTCGTTCACGAACACATCGTCTACTTAATGAGCCGTTAGTTAGGTCTGATGTTTTGGCAGTTTCTCCCGTTAACAAGGCTCTAAAACTATTGAATGCTCTGGCAACCGATGATGTGGACATTCTTTCCATTACTTATCCTCGCTTTGTGTCATATCTTAAGCTTAATTTTGCGAGGATACTGAGCGGGGATGGTGATGGTATTTGAATAATGTATATATTTTTTGTTATCAGTGATAATATCAATGACATCAGCCTGTTATTGATATTATTGTTTTATTAATTTTGTTATCACAAAAACCTGTTAATAAATAAATAAATAAATATTTATGACGCACCGGTCAGGCAGAGACGTAACAACGCTACATAACCTCACTCTCGCACAAACACTCGACGACACGTCAACGAGCAGTTGCTAGTATAAAATCTTAACGGGCATAATCCTCCATGTGACTGGACCGAATGCCCGTTTCACTTTCCCGAGAAATTTCCGGGAAACTCACCTGGTTAGCGCGCGTTATTCCGCGCGACGAGTCAAAGACACGAGATTTATCCCCGCGAATTTCATCCTTCGGGTTAATTTTGAACGACAGTTTAATTAACGCCCGGTCGGGGGCTCTCAAGTCGAGGGTTGGAATGCTTTAACGGCAGGGGTTTGTTTATAAATAAATTCAGACGTTCGCGGTCGAATCACACGGTTAATATTCAACTCGCTCGCTCGAATCTCGCTAATACGGTAGACCGCCTAATTAACCGCGGGCGTACTAAGCAAAGTCGGCTTATACATAATCGTATAAATACATTTTAAGCCTAATGAATTAAGGCTTATTATTTAAAAAATCTCCTTAAACCATATAAATCGATAGTACATACATTTAAATAAAAAAAATATTAGTACAATAGTATCGTTACGTTAATGAATCCACAAACTAAATTCGATGAATACAAAGAAAATGTGTCGGAAATACACGGTAATTGTTTGATTATATTAATCAAAATTGTGAATATTTCATAGACACCTTTAGATTAAATTATGGTATCGGAACAAAGTCTAATCCGACGCTCGCCATAAAAAGCATTTAAAAAAAGTTCAAAAAGTCTCGTAAAACTTCGTCAAAGTTTATCCCGATGGGAAATGAAAACTTTATAGCGTTTAATCCGCTTATTTCATACCTTATCTTTTGATCTCATTCGCAAAAATGTATAAATTTATCGAATCGACGCATTCAACGGCCGATTGCGATATGTTGAACAAAATAATAATGAAAGTTTATTTATTCATCGAACGTAATGCGTTTATAAAATTCGGGTGCTACGAGATTATCCGAGGTACAATTTCGTTCGACGAAAAAGCTAGATTTGTATAGAAATCCCCTCATTTGAATTTAATTCAAATACAAAATATATTCAATAGCTGCTTTTTGCGAACAAACTATGGTTATTTCAAATGTTTTTGTATATTGTTTCAATATAAACATGTATGTATGTACACATGTGTAGTGTAAATAATCTAACTAGGGCAAAAAAAAAAAACAGTACATCACATTTCCGAAACTAATAACGTTACAGTAATGAAAATAAAAGCATGTTAAAGTTGATTTTATCTTCCTTCTAATAATATAGTGGTTTTAGGCAATTATATAATTGTTGATCCTTAAAGTTAGCATTTTCAATTTTATTTTAATTGAATACATTAATCTTCTGTTTGGATGCTCTTAATTCAAGAATGCTACGCAAGATCCAGTGCACACAGAGAAGCATGAAAATATGTATGCTTGGTGTAACGAGAAGAGATCGTAAGAGGGATACATGGGTAAGAAGCATGACCAAAGTGGCAGATATAGCGGAACGTGTGAAAAAGTTGAAGTGGCACACAGCGAAAATAATGGATTGCAAATGGATGCGAGAAATACTGGAATGGTATCCGAGAGGATGTGAAAGAAAGGAAGGTAGACCGAGTGGACGATGGGCTGATGAATTGAGAAGAATGAAATTAGGATGGAGTGCTTTTGGTAGAATACACATAGTTTTTAAATCCAACATTCTACCATGCTTAAAAAAAAAAAATACGACCAATGCATACTGCCAGTTATGACGTAAAACGTGGATGATAAATTCAAGAATGTTACGTAAGATCCAGTTCACACAGAAAAGCATTTAAAAGTGTATGCTCGGTATAACGAGAAGAGATTGCAAGAGATACATGGGTAAGAAGCATGACCAAGATGGCAGATATAGCAGAACGTGTAAAAAAGTTAAAGAGAAATACTGCAATAGTATTCGAGAGGATGTGAAAGAAAGCAAGGTAGACCGAGTGGAAGATGGGCTGATGAATTGAAAAGATTGTGTAGAGTCAAGTGGATGCAGATTGCTAAAGACAGACAGGAATGAAAGAAGATTGGAGGGGCCTTCATCCAACAGTGGATGGTAAATTGCTGTTTTATGTCTAAATAGAATATAACGTTAATTGTAATCATTTAATACACTTTTAGTGCTATAATATTATATGAAAAAATAAAAATTATAATCCTTTATAAAGTAACGCTAATTTTGTCAATGATAAAATTAGCAAATCTGTTTGTTATTGTTATCGAGTTATTAGTTTTAAAAATGTATATTTTTTTAAACCTGTCCTTTTTTGCATACCAAATACTTAGTTCTCGTCTCCATTGTACATACATACATACGTACTAGTACAAGTTTGCACGATAGCATACTAAGCTCTCGTAGAAAAAACAATGATATTATTTTCCACTTAAGCACACCGAATATTAAATCTGTATATTGAAGCGGTTTCGCCTTAGAGCGGATTAAACTTACAAAGCTTCGGCGGTGACGTCACCGGGTCACAATCGATATTTTTAATAAAGGCCTCGCACCACATTCGAGCTTAAAGCACGAGATCGGTATCGGATTTACGCGAAACGGTACAGGATCCGCTCACTACGCCAAACCGTAAATAGATAATTAATTCTTTAGAGCGTGGGGGGGGAAGTTGAGGGGTTAAATCTCGTACGGAATATTTCTGCATTGCGATTGCTCGTTTGTTTCATTCGAATTTCCACACTTGTTGCTGCATTCGCTAGTACGATATGGACCATTCGATGGTTTTGCTAGGTCATTGCGGTTAAAGGGCTCACTGTAATTACGCCCTTATTGACACGGGGACCGTTCTAATTGATTTATCGGTCCCAATTCACGTGTTAATTGTTTATACGACACTGTGTTTGTAAATATTTGGAGTGTGTGGCGAGTAATAACGTACGTGTCTACGAATTTCTGACATTTTGCTAGGAAGATTTTCGGATTTTTGTCTAGGAATAATGTACGTATCGAAAATTTGGAATTATGCTTTTAATATATGAACTTTTCGTCCAGACTTTTAACCGTATAAAAATTACAATCCTGTAAATTAAAATGAATATTTTTGAATTTGTAAAATTGTGATATTTCTTTCATACAAATTACGTAGAAACATTTTTTTACATCGATTTTATTATACGTTAAATTCTATGCAAATTAATATACATACGTACATAATATAATAAAAAGGAGCTTCTTATCTGTAAGCACTACTCAATTTTTATTATTTTTCATATTATAAATTGCAAACTTCATGAAACGAAGGAAACGAGCGAAAATGAAAATTTATTTTCCTATTACGCTCAGGTGGAAAACTTTACAAGGCCGCTCGCTCTAAAGATAACGCTTAAGCATCACGTATTTTATTTTTATTTTAAAAATTATGTACATTTACATGACAACCGTCACAATTGATGATTCGTATTATTATGTGTATTTGAAAAAAAAAATACCACCGATAAAATGTGCAGATTTAAATTTTATATAAAATAATTAATTAATTAAAATTCAACATTTGTCAAGTCATATTCTTTAAGCTCTCATTCTCTTATTTTAAATAATTTCATACTAAAATTACACAGTTTGGTTTAATGACTCCTAATCTACACGAATTCATACTAATTTTGATGGATTTTATAGAATCATCCACTTATTGTAATCAAAATTCTCGGAACGTAATTTTTGCCATTAGCAATTTGAATAAATTAAAAACATAGCTCAATACACGTTTTTAGACATTTTAATTTTATCACATAGAAAGTGTAAAAAGGTTGTTGACTTAACTTTGACCCTTTTTAAACCAAGTTAAAAATATATGTAGAGATAGGCTTTGTACGAAATGTAATACGCATCTAGATTGTTCTAGATATCTAACCCTTATACGATATCGTTAACGACAACAATTTGAATTATTGTTTGTATAGAAGATTTTCCGAATTTTCAGCGGCTTTCCTATTCATTCCATCCATATATATATATATAGAGAGAGAGTTTTCTTTCGAATGCGGTTTCGTTATGCTAGGCCTGGAAAATTAGATTGGTTCCAGATATACATCGGATATATCGCGACGCGCACACAATATCCAAAATACAAAGGATGCGAGCGTGCAAATAAAAATGTTTTCGCATTGACATATCCTCGAGGTTTTTGGAAGCTTTTGACGTTTTCCAATTTCGCATTTTATCGCACCAAGGTCAACAATGGGAAACGGAAATGGGGAGTGGATTTCGATACGTTCATTTTCCCCCTCGCATTGTTCATATATTCATATTTACTACTTATCTTGCTATACAAAATTTACAGTGCTCCAATATGTTGCAATAAACTCACAGTTGTGAAATTTTTATTATTTCACTTGAAAATATCAAAATACACATACAAAATTATACTATTCCGTAAATGTAAGCCGTCATACTTTTAATAAAGTTACTTTAATGCTTAAAATAATAATTAATAAAATGATGACCATTTATTTATAATCGCCCGTTTTTCTGCCGCACTTTGTATGTACATAAACTGTATAACACTCATACCATTTGGGATATTTTTGCATAAAATTCATAATATCATACAATACACTTAAAATAAACTAATTTTAAAATCACTATTCCGTCTGTCTATGTGAACTGTCTGCTGATAACGTTCGCTGATAAATAATTTAAAAAAAAACCAAACGTCGCGCGAGTTGGATTTGAACCCGTGATCACCAGGTTGGAATCAGGTCGTGCTAACATATCATCAATTTGACAATAAATTGTCTCGCGACTTTGATAAATTGTTACGTTGTTGTATTATAACGCGCCGTCTATGCAAAAACTATAAAAAACTATCAGTACGGGTGATGAGAACGGTCCGTTGATATTCAACTAGTTGCATAATGCGTACTGCCAGTTATGACGTATGGATGCTAAATTCAATAATGCTACGTAAGATCCAGTGCAGACATCTGTATGCTTGGTATAACAAGAAGAGATCGTAAGAGGAATACATGGGTGAGAAATGAAAAGATAGCAGAACGTGGAAAAGTTGAAAAACGCGAAAAAAATACTGAAATGGTATCCGAGAGGATGTGAAAGAAAGCAAGGTAGACTGAGTAGAAGATGGGTTTCTGAATTGATTGATGAAGAGGATTAATAAATATAATGATGATTATATTATATTTATTTTATAACCTACCATATTTGTGCCGCACTTTCTTAACTGACCTAAATCTTTTATTATTTGTATAATTTAATAATAATTACTATTAACAGTGAAAGTGTGTATTTAATTTATTAAAAGACACATTTAGCTACGACTAGCAATGATTGTATTGATGTTTTTTCCGACTTTTCCACCCGCGCCATAAAGTTTTTCCCGCTCTCTCGATAATTGACCAGCCACCTGACCCTTAGCGTGATTAGGCAAGTTTGGCCCTAGAATTAGATTAGACGTCCTACCAGCAACCTGATACATTATTCTCGCTTTGTTCATCCTTCATCATTCATATGTATGTACGCATCCAGATCGGGCTGATTAAACCATGAAAAGTTAACGCATATCGGAACGCACCTGCGTCATTGAGTGAAAAATTCATCAATTCTTCAATGGCACAATTCACACATCGGACAGTATCTTTATCAAAATGTTTGCCGAATAGTAAACAGTAAGATCGTAAGATCGCGTATCGGATTGTAGTATTGTGATCATGCGAAAATTCGACCTTGTATCAGGTATCATCTCCTGATGACGTTTTTATAATTTCTGGAAAATGTCCGTATGACTCTGTATACCTGCGAGTAAAATCAATCGCCGATAACTCAAAAACCGTTTATCCTATTAAACTGAAACTTCATATTTATACGTTTTATACGAGCCATTACAATATATTAGGCTTTCAAAATTTTTCTTCAACCGCAAGTGGTACTTACCTTGGAAAACCACCTAATTTTGGTGCAATCTTTGCAATCTTCCAACCGGAAGTAGTACTTTTGCTCTTGGTTTTGATTTTTATTACTCAATCCTAGTCGGATAAAGTATTGTGATCGTGCAAAAATTCGACCTCGAGATTTTGACTGATTTGTTTTCCTGATCAAGTTTCCCTAATTTCTAGAAAATGTCTGTGTACTTTTTAACTTTAACTTTTTCTCCGAAACTATTAAGTCTATCAAGCTGAAATTTCATAAATATTATTTTCACGTAAGGTGTGAGAGATATTATAATTTTGTTTAAAATCCGCCAACCAGAAGTCGCAGTTAACATGTTTTGTATCTTTATAATATTGTAATAGTATAATCCTTAAATCAATAGCTATAAAAAAATAAATCATCAAAATCGTTCGACCCAAAGTTGGGTTATTTACTTTATCCTAATCGGATAAAGTATTGTGATCGTGCGAAAATTCGACCTCGAAATTTTGACTGATTTGTATCAGGTTGATCACGTTTTCATGATTTCTGGAAAATTTCTGTGTACTTATGTGTGTGTGTCTGTATGTGTGTTTTCTCCAAAACTATCAAGTCTATCGAGCTAAAAATACATATCTATAATTTTCACGTAAGGTGTGAGAGCCATAAGGAATTTGGTCAACATCAGTCGACCGAAAGTTGGGTTTTTTTCGTGTAGAAAATAATAAAATTCTTTTACCACAGAATATTTCCGGAATATTTTACATTAAAATTTCATATATATAGTTTTCACGTTAGCCGTGAGATATAAATGTGATTTTTGTCAACCGGAAGAGGCAGTTTAATTTTTTTGTACAAAGTTGACTTGGTTCATTTATAAAAAACAAACGATTCGCATGTGTGCGTGTGTCGTGCGTACACGCTCTCAACACCATGTGCTTTCTCCGGGCGCGTTTGTTTATGTCCGTCAATGGGGCTGGCGGGACTGGGATATACCCCCTGGGATGGGGAAAACCGGAAGTGGTGGAGCTTTAGGCAGCTGTGCTGAGCTTTTTGCCGATGTGTATGTCACGGTCGAAGGGGTGGGTTGGTCGTGAGGGGGTTACCGGGGTATCCGCGACGCGGATCGATACTCTTGCGCGTCTCCAAGGCGACGGCGGGGCTGACACTTGTTCGCGAGCCAATGCAAAATGCAACCAGACCAGACACGATAATGGGCAGGTATCGAATTCAAATGAAAAATTAACCCTTTAAGTACCAGCTGGTGAAATTTCAGCTCGCTGAAATTAGCCGGATCGACTGTACGATCGATAGTAAACGGGGGGCTAGGCGTAACGTTCAAATTTTTTGTAATTTCTTATGGTGTCAAAACTAATTGATTATTTTCAGCCGTCTTGAGCAATCTGCATCCACTTGACTCATTCTTCTCAATTCATCAGCCCATCGTTCACTCGGTCTACCCTGCTTTCTTTCACATCCTCTCGGATACCATTCCAGTATTTTTCGCGTCCATCTGCCATCCATATATGTATATATGTACATATATATGATTTTCTTATTATACCAAGCATACATTTTCCCATGCTTCTCTGTGTGTACTGGATCTTATGTAAGATTATTGAATTCAGCATCTACGTTTCACATCCGTACGTCATAACATACAGTGCGCACTGGTCGTATGCCTTATTTTTTAAGCATAACTGAATGTTGGATTAAAAAACTATGTTAATTCTTTTCCAAAAGCACTCCATATTAATTTCATTCTGTTGCGTCAATTGAATAAATTCTTCTCAACTCATCAGCCCATTATCCACTCGGTCTACCTTGCTTTCTTTCACATCCTCTCAGATACCATTCCAGTATTTCTCACGTCCATCTGCCATCCATATACATATATATGATATTTTTTTATTATACCAAGCATACATTTTCCCATGCTTCTATGTGTGTACTGGATCTTATGTAAGATTATTGAATTCAGCATCTACGTTTCACATCCGTACGTCATAACATACAGTGCGCACTGGTCGTATGCCTTATTTTTTTAGCATAACTGAATGTTGGATTAAAAAACTATGTTAATTCTTTTCCAAAAGCACTCCATATTAATTTCATTCTGTTGCGTCAATTGAACAAATTCTTCTCAACTCATCAGCCCATTATCCACTCGGTCTACCTTGCTTTCTTTCACATCCTCTCGGATACCATTCCAGTATTTCTCACGTCCATCTGCCATCCATATACATATATATGATATTTTTTTATTATACCAAGCATACATTTTCCCATGCTTCTCTGTGTGTACTGGATCTTATGTAAGATTATTGAATTCAGCATCTACGTTTCACATCCGTACGTCATAACATACAGTGCGCACTGGTCGTATGCCTTATTTTTTAAGCATAACTGAATGTTGGATTAAAAAAGTATGTTAATTCTTTTCCAAAAGCACTCCATATTAATTTCATTCTGTTGCGTCAATTGAATAAACTCTTCTCAACTCATCAGCCCATTATCCACTCGGTCTACCTTGCTTTCTTTCACATCCTCTCGGATACCATTCCAGTATTTCTCACGTCCATCTGCCATCCATATACATATATATGATATTTTTTTTATTATACCAAGCATACATTTTCCCATGCTTCTCTGTGTGTACTGGATCTTATGTAAGATTATTGAATTCAGCATCTATATTTCATATCCATACGTCATAACACACAGTGCGCACTGGTCGTATGCCTTATTTTTTAAGCATAACTGAATGTTGGATTAAAAAACTATGTTAATTCTTTTCCAAAAGCACTCCATATTAATTTCATTCTGTTGCGTCAATTGAACAAATTCTTCTCAACTCATCAGCCCATTATCCACTCGGTCTACCTTGCTTTCTTTCACATCCTCTCGGATACCATTCCAGTATTTCTCACGTCCATCTGCCATCCATATATGTATGTACATATATATGACATTTTTTTATTATACCAAGCATACATTTTCCCATGCTTCTCTGTGTGTACTGGATCTTATGTAAGATTATTGAATTCAGCATCTACGTTTCACATCCGTACGTCATAACATACAGTGCGCACTGGTCGTGTGCCTTATTTTTTAAGCATAACTGAATGTTGGATTAAAAAACTATGTTAATTCTTTTCCAAAAGCACTCCATATTAATTTCATTCTGTTGCGTCAATTGAACAAATTCTTCTCAACTCATCAGCCCATTATCCACTCGGTCTACCTTGCTTTCTTTCACATCCTCTCGGATACCATTCCAGTATTTGTCGCGTCCATCTGCCATCCATTCCTTTGTCTACACTTCAACTTTTTCACACGTTCTGCTATAGGTACATACATACATACATATATATGCCACTTTGGTCATACTTCTTACCCATGTATTCCTCTTACGATCTCTTCTTGTTTTACCGAGCATACATGTTTCTATGCATCTCTGTGTGTACTGAATCTTACGTAACATTCTGGAATTCAGCATCTACACACGTTTCACATCCATACGTCATAACTGACAGTGCTCATTAGTCGTATGCCTTATTTTTTATGTATAGCAGAATTTTGGATTTATAATATAAATAAACTAATTTCATACTTCGTTGCGTCAATTAAAGGTGTAAGGAATTTGTATGTATGTATTTTCGAATTAAAATATTGTTTAATGTTTGAACGAATTCGGTCGTAGTTCATATTATGTTAAACTGTTTAACATTGAGCTAATTTAGTATAGCGATGTGATCCAATTGTTTATTCAAAAACACCTCGAGGTCATTTATTATCAATTAATCTACACACTGGTATATAATTCTATGTAGAAAATAAACATATTGTGAAATATCTTACAGTTGTTGTTAAAATTTACCGTTGTGTAATTTATAACGCCAATTACGAAAGCCCCCCAATAAGTCTATTATAATTTTCAGCGAAATGTATGTACATACGTAATATGTAGGGATTATTGTAAATTATTACGATATTATAGCATTACTCATTTATAATAAATAAAAGTACATTAATCACGGTTGTATATACATACATACATAGGTATAGCTAGTACATTCCTATTTTGAAATTTTTATCCTTTTAATATTAATACGTAGCAATACGCTATTTTTCAATGCATTGAAACCGTCTCTATTGAATTTACGCTTCAAAATAATTGGAGCGCATATACACGCCATACAACAGCGCAAAACGATATTTTCCAATAGATTTCCCAACCTTGCGAATTTTTCACGCTTTATCGTATCGAAGGATACCTACTGTCGTCCATTTTGTCGTGAAAAAGTTTTCCCCGGTCACTCGGGTATAACCAAATAAAATAGTCCGAATACATTTATACTTTATGTACAACAGCACGTACACGTACGATTTTCATAAGGGAAAAATTGATTTTTCTCTTCGATATGGTTTATATTATATACCTATGTATGTACAATATATATATATATTATAAATATGTACATACGAGATGTGGAGCTTCGCGTATCTCACGGCTATAACTCCGATAAGTCGTCGGCTACTAAACTGAGATTACCTGGCAAAGTTGCTACATAGCTCCTGATGTATACCGAGATATACAGGACTTAATTCCTACTTTTGTATAGAGGAACGAGGGAAAAACTTAAGCCTGTGGAGAAACCCTGATAGTCTCTTGGTAACAAAAAGCGGTGAATTTTTCTTATTTTATGTTCAAAACGTTCTAAACTTGTCGTCCGATCGCTAAAGAGTCAAACGTTGACTTTACGTCAAATCCGTATTATATTACGTTAGATTTTATGTCGAAGAAACTTTAATACCTTCATCAACTTAAATATTGAATACTTAATAGCGCAGTTTTATAATATTTAATTAAAATACATAGATGGAGCCCAGTTTTAATTTTTATTTATTTAGTTGTTTATATTTGAACGATTTATGTACATATGTACATATATTAAAAAACGTATCCAGATGGTTTTAAAGAGATTTGTATTTTCAAAAATTACTTGCTGATTTGTGAGTGTCTGATAATTTTGTTAGATTTGTCTCACAGTATGTGATGAGGTTATTTATTGGACATTTATAATTATTATTTACTAGTGTAAGCCCATTGAATATCAACGGACGTGTTTCACGTAATGATTGCGTAACAATTTAGCAAAGTTGCAAACCTACTAATGATTAACACTTTAATATAATAAATGAATGTTTTCTTTCTTGTTTCAGGTAAGTGCAACAATTTCATAATGATTTATACTAAGAATAAGGTATATATCGACTACAACAGATGGCAAATCGTAAGTAAAAATGATTAACTAGACCAGTGGTCGGGAACCTTTTTCGAGCTAAGAGCCATATTAGGGAAAACCTTGCAAAATTGATAATGTTTCGGAGCCGCAACATATTATTTTGAAATAATATATGCAAAATTAAATTAGATGTTGCTTACTTATGAAATGGATAGCTCTAAGAAAATGAGTTATCTTCGAAATATATATTTTTATATGTAGATGTTTATTACTAAAAAGTATTATAAAGTTTAATCTGAAAAACGATATTAAAGGTGTAACGATATATTTACATAAATAGGATTCATTTATATTTTGTGTAAATTTCGTGTCAACGTTTTGTGTTTCACGCAAAAGCGAGAGCCGCATGCGGCTCCGGAACCGCCGGTTTCCGACCGCTGAACTAGACCAAACCAACAAATTTTGATACATTCAAATCAAACATAAGCATATTATTGAATACTTTGTCCAATATTTGGTTTATTTCCATCGTATCTTGGCTTTTTACTTACTTATAGTGTTTTAAAATATAGTATTGTATAAAAAGTATATGTGTATTACATTTTAAAAGTAATTTATTTACATTCCGTGGTATGCTTTCTGTTATTGTGCATGAGTACACATGTTTCCCATCTGTACACATCGTATCTCCCTTTGTTGAAATGAAAAGCTGTTTTTTAAATTATATTCTGAACGTATACATACATATATACGTACTGTTTTAGTCAATATGAAAAAATCCAGTATAAGTTCCGAATTAATACACATAAGCTTACCTCATCAAAATCGATGTGCATTCATGTACGTTACCTTAGGTTAAGAAGGTATTAGTAACTATAAATTTAAGGATTAGATACGTATCTCTGAGCCCTTTTTTTCAAATGTTCCGGTCAGTGACTTTTATTTTCATGCCTCATAGTTTATATGTATAGGTATTTATAGAATCAGAGCGTTCAAATATCTGGCTCGTGTATTATTTTATTAATCTTTCTCTTCCCCTCAATGATGTTGGTTAAACGTACAACAAGTAACATGAATAATATTTTTTACCGTTAAATAAATTCAATGTGATATTTTACGACTCAAAGCTCAAACTTTTCATTTTCCACAATTCGACTCGGCATAATTAAGGAATAATTAAGTTTAAGACTCGACTATTGAAAGATTTCGCTTAAAAAAGGAGGAATGAGAGGTCTCTTAATCCACATTGACATCGAAATGATCCTCAGGCTACGTTTTGTTGTTTCGTGGCTTTATAATATAATCCGGCAGCCATAAATAGCTAAACGGCAACTTTGACATTTGGTCTTATGTAACATTTTAATTATTGTTAATTTTATTTGAAATTATTTATCGGGATTGGTGTATCAAAATGTGATATTAAATTCAACATAAAATTGGTTACAGTTATATTTTAAGAGCTTGTTAGTACGAGTCGTTTGTCGTATTGTAACGATTTGTCGATAGCTATGTACGATTGGCCCGTGGCTATACATGTATTATTTCCTTTAGGATTTGTATTCGGAATTGCCTTTAAAATATTCAAAAGTCGATTGCCGATTCAAATTAAGCTAATCGTATCGTTTGAACGTCGTCATTGTTGCAAAAGAAAAAAACCGGAAAAGCTCATCAAAGGAAAACCTACGGTTTTCTTCCTCTTCGGTCGCAATTACTCTCGTCGTTCAGCGGACTAATTAAAATTGACGAATATTCATAAGACCCCTCGTCTCAAGTCTCAGGTGCCTTTTGCGACTGACGGAAAGTATATATAATATTATAAAGTACCAAAAAAATAATAATAATACATATTTTTGATAATAAAATTACATACATACGTTACCGATTCAATTTTCCGCGAAAATAAAATACACGTTTTGCGGTTCATTTCCACCGCATAATTCGCGTTGCGGCCGGCGAGCGGTTTATTAAGTCGTAATTTAACCTTTAGACTGTTTGGCGTGGTTCGCGAACAATTTGATCGGTACGCGCGAATTAAATTTCCCAACACCAATGTACATATTACACGTACAACGTACATATATCTATTCTGTTGCGCTATCATGTATGTACGTTCCGAAATACACGTGAGCGTAATTTACTCCTGTACATACATATGTTCATTTATTTATATATTTATTATACGCCTATTAGGGCATTTACATAATTATATTTTGAAATTATAAATGAAAAAAAAACGAACGTCGCGAGGGGGGTTTGAACGCGTGATCATCAGGTTGGGTGAGTTAGCGCTAACGCGTTCACTGAACACCGGTGATGGGGGGAGGCCTCCTATAATTTGAAAATATTAATCCTCAGTAGGTTCGCGACTTTGCTTAATTGTTACGTAATCAATTACGAAAAAAAAAATTTCTATCGTTAAAATCGCTTACAAAAAACACGACCGTTGCTATTCAACGGGCTTACGCTAGTGTATTGTATTAGACAAAACATGAAGAAAAAATAATCGGTCAAAATCTCAAGGTCGAATTTTTGCGGTCGGTTACAAAACATTATTCAATTGGGATAAAGTGAAAACTAATCAATAAATTATTTAGAGTTGATAAAAGAGAGATTAATTGTCACGTGAAATATGTAGTTGCATAATCTAATAAAAATCTAGAACGGGTATATATGTATATTATATATATATAAAAGCCGAAATCCGTCTGTCTGTCTGTCTGCCTGTCTGCTGATAACGCTCGCTGAGGAAAAATTATTAAAAAACCACTAGAACGAGTGGGGGATCGAACCCACGACCTTAGGCTCGAGAGTCATCACGCTAACGCTATACTCTATCGCCCTTGGTCGGTTTAGTCCCTTTTTTTTTTAACATATCGTGACTCGGCTTTATTTACAAAAGGGATCGTGATTCTGCTAATAATACATAGATGGCACTATAGAAACTATTATTTTTTTTTACCGCTAACATTAACATTTACCGCTTGAAATTAGCACATTATATATATAATAGCCGAAATCCGTCCGTCTGTCTGTCTGCTGATAACGCTCGCTGAGGAAAAATAATTAAAA
This sequence comes from Parapsyche elsis, assembly GCA_022651745.1. Lineage (NCBI taxonomy): Eukaryota > Metazoa > Arthropoda > Insecta > Trichoptera > Hydropsychidae > Parapsyche > Parapsyche elsis. The sequence continues at coordinate 680,964 of JAGVSN010000079.1, read as the reverse complement.
AACCAGAACGAGTGGGGATCGAACCCGGGACCCCAAGCTCGGGAAGAATGCGCTTACGCTAATCTGCCAAAACCAGTTGTCGATTTGGTCCTTTTTTTTTTTTTAAACATTACCTATAAAAGGGATCGTGACTCTGCTAATAATACATAGATGGCGCTATAAAACCTATTATATATTTTTTTTTTTTTTGATTTTTACAAAATCACTTACAAAATTATAATTATTATATATATATAATAATTAATAATTATAATATACATAAATAGTAAAGTAAAAAAAAATTTTTTTTTTTGAGTGGGTATCGAAAGCGTTCAATTAGTGGGGATTGCTATAATACATAGATGGTGCTATAAAAACAATTTTTTATTGTTTTTGTTTTTTAGATCAATTAGTAGGGATCTCTATTAAAAAGGCGCTTTACGATATTTAAAATTCAGCGGGCGTTGATATTCAACGGGCTTACACTAGTATGTACATATAAGCCGTTATAAATGAAAGTGGTTTAAGTCCAATTTTGAAAAAAAAAACGAGCTAATGATACTTTTGGCTACAAACATGTGTGATCTATTTATTGTGTTCAATATCTCAAAATGCAAAAAAAAAATGGACTTAAACCACTTTCATTTATAACAGCTCATATACATACATATAAAAGTATAAAATTTAACTCTCTCCTGTGTGGTTCCTCGATAACTATTACACCATCTGACTAATCGGCACTAAACTGTACACCGGGTACTTTCTATGATCCTGCAAATCTTATACTATACAGAGGAGTACTGAGTTAAACTACCTCACTGATGTTATTTAGCGTAAATAATAAATTTGCATGCTTGCAAATGATCAATACAAGTAAAACTGCCGAGAGTTTTGTTATTGAATGAAAAATACCTTACCACCTTGTACTATAATATTCATATACATAGTTCAATTCAATGACTATGAAGTGAATACAATGACCGATGAAGTGAGTCATAAAAATAGCATGTTTTGCCAGTTGAAAAGAACACAACATACGAGTAGCTTTAAATTTCAATACAAATGACATTTGTATCTGGATAATGCTGGATACTACGGCTAGTACTTATAAATAGAAAAAAAACGCGTAGACACGTGTCTAAGAAAGGGAGTATTACGTAGACCCGTTCGAAAACCTTTTGGATAGTTTTACAAAACAATTTTTTAGTGGTGATAGACGCCTTGTCGGCCAAGATAAATGACAGTAAGATACAGGTACTATGACAAAAAGCTACGAAACAAAAAAAAAAAAAAAAAACTCTTGTGAATTTGTGTATGTGTGCTGAGATATGAAGAAAAAGATACGAAAGTTCGCTCTGAAAGTTGCACGGGTTGATGAAAATGTTCCATTGCTGTCTCTAAAAATAAATAAAGTTTACTTTGGCAACTAGCAATGTCCAGTTAACGAATGAAGCTATTGTATTATACATATGTATATGTCATCATAATTATTTTCAGCCGTTCACCATCCACTGCTGGATTAAGGCCTCTCAAATCCTCTTCTATTCCTGTCTGTCTTGAGCTATCTGCATCCACTTGACTCTAATGTAACATTCTTGAATTTATCATCCACGTTTTACACCCATACGTCATAATTGGCAGTACGCATTGGTCGTATGCCTTCTTTTTTTAGCATGGTGGAATGTTGTATTTAAAAACTAGGCTCATTTTTCCAAAAGCGTTTCATTCTTCGTTGCGTCTATTAAACACATTCTTCTCAATTCATCATCCCATCTTCCACTCGGTCTACCTTGTTTTCTTTCACATCCTCTCGGATACCATTCCAGTATTTCTCTTTAACTTTTTCACACGTTCCGCTATATCTGCTCATGCTTCTTACCCATGTATTCCTCTTGCAATCTCTTATCGTTATACCGAGCATACACTTTTCCATGCTACTCTGTGTGAACTGGATCTAATGTAACATTCTTGAATTTATCATCCACGTTTTACACCCATACGTCACAACTGGCAGTACGCATTGGTCGTATGCCTTTTTTTTAACCATGGTGTTGTATTTAAAAACTATGCTCATTTTTCCAAAAGCGTTTCATTCTTCGTTGCGTCTATTAAACACATTCTTCTCAATTCATCAGCCCATCGTCCACTCGGTCTACTTTGCTTTCATTCACATCCTCTCGGAGTATTTCTCGCGTCCATCTGCCATCCATTCCATTCCGCTACATCTTCCAACTTAGTAAATTATATATATAATAGCCGAAATCCGTCTGTCTGTCTGTCTGTCTGTCTGCTGATAACGCTCGCTGAGGAAAAATAATTAAAAAAGAAGAAAGAGTGGGGGATCGAACCCAGGAGCGCAAGCTCGAGAGTAATCACGCTAACGCTATACTCTATCGCCCTTGGTCGATTTAGTCCTTTTTTTTTTATTAAACATTACCTATAATTAAAATAAATAAGAAATGAGGAAAAATAATTAAAAAACCAGAATGAGTGGGGATCGAACCCGGGACGCCAGGTCGGTAGTTGATTTGGTCCTTTTTTTTAACATTACCTATACAAGGGATCGTGACTGCTAATACATACATAGATGGCGCTATAAAAACTATTATATTTTTTTGCGGGCGTTTATATTCAACGGGCTTACACTAGTATTATATAATCACCATCATCATCATTTTTAGCCGTTCACTATCCACTGCTGGATGAATGCCACACCAATCCTCTTCATCAATCAATTCGGCAACCCATCTTTTACTCGGTCTACCTTGCTTTCTTTCACATCCTCTCGGATGCCATTTCAGTACTTCTCGCGTCCATCTGCCATCCATTCTTCTCGCTGTGTGTCCACTTCAAATTTTTCACACGTTTCGCTACATCTGTCATACTTCTTACCCATGTATTCCTCTTACGATCTCTTCTCGTTATACCGAGCATAACTACATATTTCCATGCTCCTCTGTGTGCACTAGATCTTGCGTAACATTATTGAATTTAGCATCCATACGTCATAACTGGCAGTACGCATTGGTCGTATTCCTTCTTTTATAAGCATAGCGTTGGATATAAAAACAATGTTCATTCTTCCAAAAGCACTCCATTCTTTGATTTATTTTCTTCTTCTTTACAACCAGTCATATTCACCAATTGTTTCAGGTATAAATAACTATCAACTATCTCTACAATATGCTTATGTGACTAAAATTCATTAAACATAATTTTAGCTTTATTAAAATTAATTTTTAATCCTACTTTCATACTTTCGTTGCTTAATTGTATTATTATGTATGTATGTATATTGTCTTGCTAATAAATAGCACGCGTCTTTTCCCCGATGAAAATACAATATGCAACGTTTATGTTAGACTTTCATAGTGTGATATCAGAGTGCGATTGCAAATTTTGACATTATCCCACATTGATTATAATACAAGAGTGAGAGAAATCTTCACTGCTTAGTATATATGTATACTATGTGTATACCAGAATTTGGTAAAATCCAAGATGGCGTATTTCACTTCGACTCGCTCTCGGAAGTTCAAAGAGAGACGAGAGGAAGTAACAGCGTATTTCAAAATCGAATTAAATTCTTGAGTCCGCACCCCCTCGTCTCGAAGGCTTCCATTATTAAGTGAGATACCGGCTTTATTCTTCCTTTTTTTTTTCAAATCAAAATTTCAAACTCTTATTTGAACATTCCAATGCTTTCGACATTTGTCTCGAACGGCGTGTGTCCCGGAAATCCCCACCTGTAACTTTAACCCGACAGTAACTTTAAGACATTTGCATTGTGTTTGTATTTTATTTAAATAATTAGTTTTCAAGGTTGTTTTGTGTAGAATTCGTAATAGGGTCACAATTTCAAATTTTAACATTTCGAATTTCGAGACTAAACGTTCGAGGAATGTTTCCGTTAATTCGCTACGTACGTGTTACGAATGATTAAGTGAAATTATTTAGATAAAATAAAATTGAACCTTTACATGGAAATTATAGTATGAATAATGTTACGCAAGATCCAGTGCACACAGAGAAGCATATATGCTCGGTATAACGATAAGAGATCGTAAAAGGAATACATGGGTAAGAAATATGACAGATATAGCGGAACATGTGAAAAAAGTTGAAGTGGACACATAGCGAGAAGAATGGATGGCAGATGGACGCAATATAATACTTGAATAGTATCCGAGAGGATGTGAAAGAAAGCAAGGTAGACCGAGTGGACGATGAGCTGATGAATTGAGAAGAATGTGTCGAGTCGAGTGGATGCAGATTGCTCAAGACAGACAAGAATGAAATAGGATTGGAGAGGCCTTCGTCCAACAGAGGATGGTGAACGCCTGAAAATGATCATGATGATGATATATGAATAATGCACACGCTCATATTCAATATCACAGATCAAAAATCTATTTAAATTGATGGTGATTCGTTCATAAATTACGCTTTTGATATGTATATAATATTGAGAATTTATTTTACAGAATAAATTAATATAGTATGAAATATCGTTTAAGAAAATTTTATATTCAATTAATTTAAATATGGTGAAAATATATCTCATTGAATTTTAATACGGAAATTCAAAGTTGAAATTTTGTAATCAATTTAAAACTTTTTAATTGTATTAAGTTTTAATACTTGACAGTATATTTTTAAATTAAATTATAATTTACAACATTGCGTTTGACTGTTATATGTTACGTTTTGTTCGACAGTATATCACTCAACTTACGAACGTATGAAAATTCAAAGTCAAAATTTTAAAGTTAATTTAAATACAATTCCGTTATTTATTTAATTGTAATAATAATAAAAATATATTAACAGTGTTGATAAGTATATTTATATATATATTTTGTATTAAAATAAAAATTATTTTAGTACCTTTCAATACAATAATAATTCGACCTTTGTTCGGTCGTGTCGCTTACGTCGATTTCTACACGGTACAGTTCGATCGTACTTTTTTGGGCTTTCGATGAGGCCTTTTCGAGGCTTGGCCAATAGGCTCCATTGGTCCATTAGGGCTGATGGATTCCCCTTACTAATACCCACGATGGATATTGAAATATCCGATGGATCGGGTGTGTGTGCGGCCGAAGGATAATGTCCTACATTAATTTTTCACATAGCATCAAATGTATCCATTATACTTAGAATATACGTAAAAATACTATATATATATTACATAATATTTATTAATCTATTCCAAGTGGCAATTTATACCACTTTCTAGCGAATTTATACCGTAAGAAACTTCTTATTTAGACTTGGCCCAGTCGTAAAGTGTGCCGTTTTAACGATCTGCGCTTTCGAACACCGAGGACGATGAATTTCTCGAGAGAAATTTATGTATTGTGATACAGACGAGATTGCCATACATCTTATAACCGTAATAAATGATCGCCATTATATAGTTATCGCTCATTTTGAAATCGTAACGGATCTGGCACAATCAAGCCACATTGTGATACAAACAAACAACAAATTATCTCATACCACTCGCCTATGTGAGTGGAGCGAGCTGTACGCTCCTTTAAGTGTAATATGCGTATAAATCAACAACACGCTTTCATAAAGTCATAACAAACTTATCATTGAACAACATAAGGTAACTATTATCGATAATTGATACTTAGAAAGCAGTATTAATTAACGAATAATAATCATTTGAATTAGAAAAATAGTAGTATGTAAAGATTTTTTTTTTGATCGTTCTGTAAACGATTACTTTGTATTATTAAAATAATCATTAGCCGAAATCCGTCTGTCTGTCTATCTGTCTGTCTGTCTGTCTGTCTGTCTGCTGATAACGCTCGCCGAGGTAAACTATTAAAAGAGACAAACCGTCTGCGCGCGAGTGGGATTTGAACCCGACACTAGTCATATACATATATATGTATAAAAGCCCTATTCCGTCTGTCTGTCTGTCTGTGTGTGTGGCTGTCTGCTGATAACGCTCGCCTCGGTAAATAATTTTAAAAAAACTAGAACGTCGCGCGAGTGGGATTTGAATCCGGTATCACCAGTTCGGGACAGTGAGCGCTTACGCTTTGATCCAAACTACACAGATAATAACGGGCCTGCTACCATTTGACAATATTAATTGTCAACAGGCTCGCGACTTTGCTAAATTGTTACTTTGTTGTATTATAATTGCATAGGCAACAACTACAAAAACTATTAAATACACATACATATGTACATATACTCACTACACAAACATCCGTTGATATTCAACGGGCTTACACTGGTGTATATATAATAGGCCTATTCTGAAAGGCTGATAATGCTCGCCTCGGTAAATAATTAAAAAACCAGAACGTCGGACGAGTGGGATTTGAACCCGGTACCAATGATTCGGAACAGAGCGCGCTTAAGCGGTGAGCCAAACCGGATGATGTAGGGCAGGCTTCATTTATAGCCGGATACAACAACAACTATAAAAACTATTAAATATAATATTATTTTTTAGTACGGGTGATGAGAACGCTCTGTTGATATTCAACGGGCTTACACTAGTGCATACATACATATATAACAGCCCAAATACGTCTGTCTGTCTGTCTGTCTGCTGATAACGCTCGCTGAGGTAAATGATTAAAAGACACGAACAGTTGCGCGCGAGTCGGATTTGAACCCGAGCACTTACGCTATGTTCCAACGCTGATAATGCGACACCTCCTATATTTGAACATACATATAAATCCTTAGAAGGTTCGCGACTTTGATAAATCGTCACGTTGTTGTATTATAACGCGCCATCTGTGCAACAACTATAAAACTATCAAATTTAATATTATTAGATATAAATTCATTTGTCAAGTTTGAAGTATGCATTACTATATATGTATAGTAGTGCAAGGGTCTGTCTGGCTGGATAGCCGCGGATCGCTCGCATACATACTGCACGTACACATATGTATATCCACCCACACAAACACTCACAGTACGGGTGATGAGAAACCGCTCCGTTGATATTCAACGGGCTTATACTAGTATACAATAATAACACTGAGCAACAAAAAAAAATACCCAGATCTTTACTAATTTTGACCCACTGAATTCGATTCTGATAATGATTTTTGTGGATATGCTCTCGTTTATGATTGTGATTTTTTATTGCTTTGAAATACTAATACTAATAATAAATTATCTACCGAATTTTTAAAGTGCGCGAATATCTTTATGACCGATAAGCGCGCCACCGACAACATATCATAACGTAGTTTAAAACCATTTTCCGCTCGAATTAGTACGTTGAGATAAAATAAAAAAAATTAAGATAAAAAACCAATCCTTATAAACGTGGTGAAATAAAAAAAACTCGCCAAATAAACGCCAATGGCACGGGAAAAAATGTGTAAAATAAAATTAATTTTTGACTTTAAAAATTCGATAGATAATTAATTATAAATATTTCAAAGCAATATAAAATTACAATCAATAGGAAAAATATCTGACTATTGATTTCATTACTCACTTTGAACACAGCGATACTATATTTTGAGTTATAGACCGCAAAAGCCAAAAAAATCTCATAAACGAGAGCATATCAACAAAAATTATTATCAGATTCGAATTAAGTGGGTCAAACTTAGTAAAGATTGACTAATCTTCGCTCTGGGTTTTAAAAACGTGATTTTTTGTTGCTCAGTGTAATCATCGTTAAATATATGTATATATTTTTTTTATAATTAAATAACAAACAGACACACTGGCAAACAATAATTTGTTTTTATGTATGCAGAATATATTATGTGCAATGATATAGATACATAGAGTTAGAGATAGCCAGATACATTGTACACTACACTATTATTTATATTATTGTCGTCGAAGTTTGCTCCCGCAAATGGTGTAAATAAAGCTTCCGGTTGCATCGAGCTTTTCCCGCGACTGCAATCAAGCTTTATATTCTACAGCGAGGACTCCCCGGTGCGGCATATCCAGACACATAGCTATCCAGGCAGTAAAAGGGTTAACGCGCGCACGGGCGCAACAAATGAAAACTCTTTCCATATCTCATACTACACTATGTGTATGTATTTTTATACCATATAAATATTCTGTATAAACTAGTGTAAGCCCGTTGAATATCAACGCCCGCTTAATTTTAAATATCGTAAAGCGTAAAACGAATTTTAAATAGATATCGTAATAGAGATCACCATTACCCAAATCTATCGATCCCCGATACTCATTGGAATTTTTTTTTTTTTACTTTACTATTTATGTACATACATATGTATGTATATTATAATTATTAATTATTATATACTAGCTGAACCGGCATGCGTTGCAATGGCCGATGCCGTTCCCGTTCCCGTTCCTAGTACATTTTCTGACGCGTGAGCAGGCCCGTTCCCGATCTCGTTCCCGTTCCCATTCCCGATCCCGGTCCCGATCCCGTTCCCGTTCCCGTTCCTAGTACGTAATCTGACACGTGAACAGGCCCGTACCCTTTTTTTCCCAGATTTTTTTTCACATGAACCATCCCCGGCATGATCACAATAAGTTCTGAAAGTTTCATCGCGATCGGTTGAGTGGTTTAGGAGCCTTTAAGAGACAAACAGACAAACAGACAGACATTGATTTTTATATATATAGATTATTAATTATTATACATATATGTATATAATGATTATAATTTTGTAAGTGATTTTGTAAAAATCAAAAAAAAAAAAAAAATAATAGTTTTTATAGCGTGATCTACATATATGTAAGTAATGTAGGTAGGTAGGTATGTAGGTAAAGCAGAGTCACGATCCATTGTATAGGTAATGTTTAAAAAAAAAAAAAGGACTAAATTGGCCAAGGGCGATGGCAGATTAGTCTAAGGATGTTCTTCCCGAGCTTGGGGTCCTGGGTTCGATCCCCACTCGTTCTGGTGGTTTTTTAATTATTTTTCCTCAGCGAGCGTAATCAGCAGGCAGACAGACATACGGATTTCGGCTATTATATATATATAATAAGTTAGGGGCTGTTAGTACTGCCAGTTATGACGTATGGATGTGAAACGTGGGTGCTGAATTCGAGAATGTTGCATAAGATCCAGTGCACACAGAGAAGCATGGAAAGAATGTGTGAAAAAGTTGAAGTAGCGAGAAATACTGAAATGGTATCCGAGAGGATGTGAAAGAAAGCAAAGTAGACCGAGTGGAAGATGGGCTGATGAATTGAGAAGAATGTGTGGAGTGAAGTGGATGCAGATTGCTCAAGACAGACAGGTGTGGAAGAGGATTGGAAAGGCCTTCATCCAACAGTGGATGGTGAACGGCTGAATATGATAAAACTGAATTCTTGTTTTACTGTCTCTATGTTTCTTGTGCGTTTAACTAGTCAGCGCCAAATTATGTATACAGAGGTACTTCATTTGATCCAACTTGAGTGCTTTTTCTTTATACCAAACAAAGTTAACTTTTCATAACTTCAACGAATGGCAGTTGAGAGATAAAGCAATGCAAGCTTATATAATAAAACATTGACTATATTGTATATGTACATACATACATACATACAAGTCGAAATTCACAAGGGCGACGCCAGGTACTATGTATGTATGTACAGCAAGTGTGTATAACATAAACTCGAAACAATTTCGGTAAATTAAATACGTACAGCGAAAGCTCGTGTATCGTCTTAGCAATAATAATCTGACGTAAATCATGGCCAGCTTAAGCGGCGGCCATTAATTCCCCTCACCCCATATCCCCTGCCCCTCATTCCTTATCTCAATTTAAACACTTGAATGTGTGCCGGAGCCGGATTAACGCGGGGATATCCAACCCGTCCAACCCGAAAACAATCCCCCAAACCATAGTCGAATACCCTCGGGGTAGTTGAGCGGTGTATACGCACCTTTGGCCCTACTACAATGTTCTCACGCCAGAGAGAGACAACGTCATACGAGTGAAGGACAACAACATACGCACGACACGAATTCGTTCGAATACGCACCCAGTGTGCGGAAACCCTTGCGAGTTCCATTCGAATAATCGGATATCCGAAAATCGATCATAATCGCCCCGTTTTTTAACTATTTTAAATTCGAATAATTAGCCCAATATTCGTAAAGTAATTCGTAAGTAATAAAGTAAAAAGTAATCGAAAATATTTTCAATAATTGTGTAACTTAAGATTTCACCAAAAATACAAATTACGCTGCACAATTCTTGAACTTAGTAGTACATTTCAAAAATATAATTGCGAAAATCGATCATTCTCAATCACAGTGGATGAGTGGACTGATTGCGTTTTTAACAGATATCTAAATGTGACAGTTCACACTCTTGGCAAAACTTTTGAATCCTACGTATTGGGCTAAGTAGAAATCAAAGGAATATGAAATGCTGAGAATATTAAAACGTTAGTGAAAAATAAGTTGGCAGAATTTAACATATTATTGCTTACACGGTCATGGGTTTTCCGTGAATACGTCTGTGTCGGCGGCTAATATTTTATTTGGAATACGTGAAAAAAATTCGTGTGTGACCCACAACTTTATCCATATATTTGAGGAATACCGAAATTGCTAGTAACGAAAAAATAAATCATTAAAATCAGTCAACCGGAAGTAGGGTTTATTTTTTTGTCGAAAAGTTTACCACAGAATATTTCAAAAGTGCCCCGGCGATCAAGTCGAAATTTCATATTAGCTGTAAGAGATACTGTGAGTTTGGTCATCATCTGACCACCGGAAGTGGCAGTTTTTCCTATTTGAATATATGCCGAAAATCGTATTTTACATACGCGCGCGCACTCAACACAGTGATTTCATGATATGTGTGTTGGTTGGTGTGGTGGTGTGCATGCGTTTTATTTACTTACGTACTTAAAAAAATAATTTCGGTACTCTTTGTATTTCTCAAATATATGGATAAAGTCATGGGTTGGCCACATCCGAATTGTTTTTTGACGTGAATACGTCTATACGCGGACCAGTATGGGGTACCAGTTCGGAAACGGCGGTGTTACGTTTAGATGGGCATAAATTCCGACACTATAACTTTGTTACTAATAACACGATTGTCATGAATGTTGTTTCGTTCACCCGGGTATACGTCTACGATGCATTTATGATCTTGATTTGGCACTGTATATGCGCGAGGCGCGGGGGAGAGGGCGTATCTTCCAACCAAATTTTAAATATGAATATTTAAAAGCATTTTTACCAACGGCCTTATACCAAAACATTAACAACCCGTGATACATTATATGAAAATCGTGAATATAAATTTTCAAATTGATATATATGTAGTATAGTTTCTTAGAAATTACGATTTAAAAAAAAAATCGGGGTCTGCCTGTGCCGAACACGGCTGTAGGTTTACCGTGAATACGGTTAGTGGCTAATTTTATTAATTTTATTTGGAATATGAGTATGAAATGAAAGCATCGAAATGGATACATTAATATATTTTTATTTAGCATAATGAATAAAGTCTTCACTGGTAATCGATTACAATTTATTTTATTTATCATTGGCCTGTCGTAAGGAGTGGCCGTCGAGGTGCTCGCGTCGTTGTTTTCCCAGCGCACTGCGTAGACTTTCTGATGTTCCCGATTCCGTTTCACTCGTTCTGTTACAGACATTGTGGCACTGATCGATAGATGATTAGACCCTCTTTCTGATGATATGCATTTTATGTATTTCCTATTGGCTTTTTGGCCGATATAGTAAAATTTTAGAAAATCACTACTCTAGCACGTTAGAGTCGCGAGATATACTGCTTGGAAATTCCCAAAAACGTCAAAAATAGCAATTGGAAGATACGCCCTCTCCTCCGCGCCTCGCGCATACCCGGTGCCAACTTAAGGTTGGAAATTTATCGTAGACGTATAGCCGAGCGAATAAAACAACATTCATGTCAATCGTGTTATTAGTAACGAAGTTATAGTGTTGGAATATATGCCCATCCAAACGTAACACCGCCATTTCCGTACTGGTACCCCATACTGGTCCGCGTATAGACGTATTCACGTCAAAATTTACGCATGTCTAGCCGGATCGGCACTTGGCGACACTGCAAGGCTCGAATTTACACATTTAAACGAAAATCAAAAAACATTGAGATAAAAAAAATAATTCTTATTAATGCGTTGAAATAAAACTGGCCAAAGTAACGTTTATAAAGAAACAAAGTCATAACTTATAATAATTACCAGAAACTATTCATTTCCACACCACCCAGGAGGTAGAATATCGGCGCGTTTTATTTTACTGTGGTATCCCCTAAATAAATTTAGGGCCTAATCCACCAACTAATATATTTTATGTGTTTTTTTTTTTTATTATTATTTTTTGTTTGTTTTTTTAATTGCTTTTTTTGTTTTTTTTTTTATTATTTTTTGTTTGTTTTTTTATTATTATTATTTTTTTGTTTGTTTTTTTATTATTATTTTTTTTGTTTGTTTTTTATTATTTTTTTTTTTTTTTATTATTATTTTTTATTATTATTATTTTGTTTGTTTTTTTATTATTTTTTTGTTTGGTTTTTTATTATTTTTGTGTTTTTTTTATTATTATTATTTTTTTTGTTTGTTTTATTATTTTTTTTTGTTTTTTTTTATTATTATTTTTTTATTTATTTATTTATTTTTTATTATTAATAAAATTAAAACATATTCAGAAAAAGTGAAATTCAAGAGCAATAGATCATTAAGGCCCGGGCCTCACCGGGCAACTAGTCTACCCACTAGTCTGCAGACTAGTCTGCGGCGAGTTGCATTGAGCAATTTGCTCAGCCGACTTAGTTGCTCACATTGCGATTTTGATTATCTTTAATTATTATGGAAATTCAAAACTGACCCGCAGAATCGGTTTCTTAGACAATTCTATAAATGAAACTCGAAAAAAAAAAAAGTTATGAAAAATTCGTCGAAAAAAACGAAAAAAAAGACGAATTTTTCATAACTTTTTTTTTTTTTTCCATAATAATTAAAGATAATCAAAATCGCAATGTGAGCAACTAAGTCGGCTGAGCAAATTGCTCAATGCAACTCGCCGCAGACTAGTCTGCAGACTAGTGGGCAGACTAGTTGCCCGGTGAGGCCTTATAGTTGAGAAATAATAAACATCATCTAAATGGACATCAAAAAGATCCACATATGTATGTATGTACCAGTATCTTGATTTTTCCACGAGATCTTTTTTTTTTTCAATTGAGATTTTTCTCCCCGATCGATGAAACATTTTATTGATCAGGGGGTATTCGATTACGAGAGATTCCGGAGGATACGAAATATTCAAATTTATTTTAATTTTAATTTTAATTTTGATGCAATTTGAGTTTATTTAAATTTATACGTAGATATTATGCGAGACGATGGTTTGAAAAGACTGAAATCACGAGCACTATTAAAAAGCAAATAAATATACACATAAATAACAAAATATATTGACAATTTGTGAGCCCTCCTTCATTGTGTGATGGATCCATATTCATATTTTCAATACACATAATGATTGTATCCGAATTCTGTGAGATAAAGGGGAAAGGGGCTATCATATAATTATATTAGCTGGCAGCTTTACGTAATAATTGATAAAATATATATGTATAGTGTCCTCAAACCACAAAGGTAACATGTGCGAGATTTTACGAAGATGGGTTATGAATGCAACTTTGTTCCTCTTTAATTATTCTATCGGGGCAGTCAAGTGGTACATCCGAATGACGCACAATTTATTTTCTACTAATATTCATGGAACACATACATACATACGTAAGTGATAAGTTCGATCTTGTCACAAATGAAAATTTGAAAAATTTACTTGTGTAAATTTAATAACAATGAAATAGCATCTGAAAATCTAGAGTAAAATATGTACAATTATCATTTTTATATAAAGTTCTCATTTTTTACCATTAAAATGACCATTTGAAACTTTAAAACTGCTGCCCTGAACAATTAAGTATTTTGGATATGTCACCTTTGTGTTCCAAGGACGTGATATATCTACCGAACTGCTAAGTAGTGTGTCTCAATCGTCTAACTGCTGAGAATTACCGAATAATTTACTTGGCTTATACTTATATCAAATTTATAATCTATAACTGATATTAGATTGCAAATATATATCAAACATAAATTTAAAGTTTTGTAAGATAAGATTAATTTTTTTTAATATTAGTATTAATATTTACATATGTATACATATGTATGTAATACCAATTTAACAAACGTCCGCTCATTAATTTTCCAAAAATCATAAAAATGTGACCAGCGGACGATACATTTCACATCTCTAATGAACGATTTGAATTTAAAACTCCAAAGGAAAGGAAAACTAATTCATGAAACGTTTTCAGAAATGAAAGCATTTGAAATGAAACTCAAATTATTATTAAAGACTAGCATAATAGAAAAAAAACTTCATCATTTGCAAGTTATTTTTTAAATAGATAAAAACACTTGTCAACAAATTTATTTTTGGAATACATTGAATCTCTTCAAAATGAATTTTCGAGGCAATTTTCAGACATCCATAAACACTCCAAAGAAATTCGTCTTTTTCAAAATCCAATATTGACAATGTTCCTGATTATTTACATCTAACTGGAAGTAATTGATTAAAAAACACTTTCAAAGTGATGAAATTAACAGATTTCTATACTGGACTTGAAACTTCCTTATTTCCTGCTCTGAAGAAATTTTCAGCTGGAATGATAACTATATTTTCCAGCACATATGTATGAATCTAAACACACATGCATGTAATGCACACATGTTAACAAACATTTTCTCGAATGAATTACATATGTATGTATATAAAAAATAAACATTGGACTAGAATTACAGATGGTCATTTACGTTCGTAGCTTCGAGTTGGCACCACTATTTTCATCGTTGATTTTACTAAATTAGCAAAAACATCAAACCTCTCATTAATTTTTTTTTTTTTCTAAAGTTATTTAATTTTTTTCTTGTATCTTTTTTATACCATTTTTATTTTACCTACAAAATAATAAAAAAAGATTTTAAGCGTCTATTTTTTTTTTTTTACTAATTCATTATAAAAAAAAATTTGATTTAAAAATCTAAAAAATTACATTTTGGTAATAAAAATTATTTTATATGTGGTTCTATGACAAATCCCAATATCTGAATGTTGGGATTAGATATTATCGGATATTGATATTATATCGGATATTGATATATTATCGGATATTATATTCAGATATTGGGATTAGATATTATCGGCCTTATGGCCGGGATTGTATGATAATGATACCTTTGAGATAAAAAAATCGAATCAAAAGTCGATTTAATTTTATAGGATTTTAATATCGTGTTATCGATAAAACGAATGAATCGATAAGAAAATGACATTATGCGAATGGAATGTAAAGAAGATATGGTAGAGAATTGTGTGAAATGGACAATTTAATTTCAAAAAGTGACAATTTACTAGGAATATAAAAAATTAACTTTTTTTTTTTTTTTCGATTGACGTTTTTTCAATTTTGGGCTTACTCTTTCCTGGGTAAATTATTTTTAATTGATTTTTACAAAAAAAAAAATATATTGGTCAAAAATACAAACTGAAGGCAAATATGAAAAAAAATTAATTATATTTGTTTTAAACATATTTAAATATATGTACATATGTAGTTACAAGAGTGGAAAGTATACTTCCCACGGATCTTTGGGTGTTGCAAAAATATAATTAAAAAAAATGCATTTATGGATAAAATCATATGTATTTAAATTAAATAATATTGAACACTCATAAACTGCTTCTACGTGGTCAGGATTAATTATATTCCAATTTTGTGACATCTAACAAATAAAAGAAACATATTGTAACATCCAATATTCCCATTTAAAAAAAAATTTTTTTTTGAAGGATATGGAACAATTTATATTATTTATAACAAAACAATGTGCAAAGAACATAAATCAATCGTTAAAATGCTTATAAAGTTAAATAATAAGACTATTCCTTGAAAAAACTGGATTTTTCTGTCAAAACGCCGCGCGCCGTTTTTTATTTATCAATCATTATTTATCAGTATTTACCATAAACACTGATAAATAATGATTATTTTACGATCGATAAAGTAGATATCTCTATTGCATCGTGCTGGTGACAAATTCCGCTGGATGTCACTATTTTAAAAATTGGGAAACGTTCTTCCCACTGACCTTTTGAAGCAAATTTGATTACTGGGAATACGTAATCCCACCGTTCTTTAAAGAATTTAAAAAATAAACACACACAAAAAGTATTCCAAAAGTGTTCCAAACAAATAAATTCAAATGAATCAAAGGATAATGATTCAAAATTCCCAGGTTGAATTTTAGCAATACATA
The DNA here is from genome assembly GCA_022651745.1 of Parapsyche elsis. NCBI lineage: Eukaryota > Metazoa > Arthropoda > Insecta > Trichoptera > Hydropsychidae > Parapsyche > Parapsyche elsis. The sequence goes on along the minus strand of JAGVSN010000079.1, from coordinate 664,662 downwards.
GCGCTATATACATACATACATACATATGTATGTACATATGTGGTATAATTTGAAATCAGAAGATGTTATATGATGTGTGTGTGCGTGCGTGCGTGCGCTCATTCATTTGTTGCTCGGGCAATATTTTCCGGTTTGGATAAACCAAAGAGCAAAATTTGTTTAACTAAAGTTTAAGATTTTTTACATCAGCAGCAGTCAGTCTTTTTGAAAATTTATTTTTGAGTGAATATTTGTAAAATTTGAACAATGCCCTCAGTTTTATTTTATTAGAAAAATATTAAGTTTTTTTTAGGATTCCTCAAACACGTCAATTTTGAGAAAAACATGCGTACTTCCATTACTGGACTTTGGTTTATCCGGTTTTCTTTTTACGCTTTGTTGTTACTATGAATTTGAATAAGATATAGTTGGGCCTCGGTTGAATATCAAGCAGATTTTCACCTTCAAATAAAAATATATAAAATGGCACTCTTCTACCGACATGCATAGAAAAAAGAAATAATAGAAAACCCTTTTTATGCGAGTCACAATAATAATAATACACGCACAAAAAAAAGTAAACGTGACTTACGCTAAATAAATTTAATAAATTAAAGGCACTGGAAAATAGTTTTATGGAATGAACACTTACTCGAATAGCAATCTGTTCGAAATCTATGTATACTGGACCGCATTCTTTTCGCCGAGCTCAAAGCAAAGTATATAAATTGAAAAGTGCTTCTCTCTCTCGTTAAACGAGCGAAAATTCTTTGAGAAATATTTCTTTTTAAACGGACAAAAGGCGATAGTACGAAATGAATTCCTCGTGCTGTAGTTTGTCAACTTAATCTACAGTTTCATTATATTACATATATATTTTTAAATACAAACTAAATGACATTTTATATAAGTGTATGTACATACATATATGCATTATGTAATGGTTCTGTAACAGACATTTTTCTTAAAATTGCATTAAAATTTAGTATTGTTTTATTTAAATATTACTACAGTGTTCTTTTTTCATAAAGTGACTTATTTTTTTTTACATTAGTAACAAAAGTGCTGTCAGTCTTTTTGAAAATTTGTTTTTCAGTGAATGTTTGTGAAATTTGCGTGTGTGACGTAATTACTTTGCATTTAGGTACTTTGAACTTTTTATCCTATGATTTAATTTAATTATCCATGGAGTATTTTGTACTTGTTTTATTATAATGTCCTCAGTTTTGTTTATTTGAAAAATATTAGTGATTGCAATTGGTACTGAAATGCATCATTTCTTCAAATGCATCAGTTACGTTTTTGTCTTCTTAAATTTATTGTCTTCAAAATTACCGTTCATAACAGTCTTTCAACAATAATTGTTGATAAAGCTATGTATTCATCATCATCATTTTCAACCGTTCACCATCCACTGCTGGATGAAGGCTTCTCCAATCCTCTTCCATTCCTGTCTATCTTGAGCAATCTGCATCCAGTTAACTCCACACATTCTTCTCAATTCATCAGCCCATCGTCCACTTGGTCTACTTTGCTTTCTTTCACATCCTCTCGGAGTATTTCTCGCGTCCATCTGCCATCCATTCCATTCCGCTATATCTTCCAACTTGGTCATGCTTCTTACCCATGTATTCATCTTACGATCTCTTCTCGTTATACCGAGCATACACCTTTCCGCACTTCTCTGTGTGCACCGGATCTTGCGTAACATTCTTGAATTTATCATCCACGTTTCACATCCATACGTCATAACTGGCAGTACGCATTGATCGTGTGCCTTATTTTTTAAGCATAGCAGATAAAGCTATTGTGTGTTTATAATTATAATAAAAGTTATCCGCTAAGCTGTGTAATTATATTTTTTTGAAAAGAGGTGTGCTAAAGTTTTATTAATCTTATCTAAATATATTAAATACAATTGAGTTTCGCTTTTCGTATATCATGTTAAACGAAACTAATCGAAAGGTTATAGCGCTTCGTTTCCAAAATATCGAATATCAATATCAATATCACCACTCGTGGTATTTTTTTTTTTTTTTTGGGGCTTTCACGCCGAAATTCGATAGGGTCGGATCAAAGATTTTAGCGTCGATGAAAAGGGCCATCATCCATAAAAGATACACCAGATCTTAATAATAAAAAAATATATACGAAATAAAAAATGCGCGAAACGATACAAGAAAATTTGTAAGAAAATTTCACACCGAAAGATCGTTTTTCAACGAAATGGTAATTTCGACTCGTCGATAATACAATTTTCGCGTATTTTTACAAGCAAACGCGCGAAATTAATTCCCAGTGCGATAACACGAATCAAATTTAAATTAAATTTCATCGGCGTTTCATGCGAAAGCGTTTAATTAATGAATTTCCGTTCACTTAAAAATTCTCGGAGACTTGAACGCAATGTATGCAAATTTTGAGCGCGAAACCCATTCAATGGAAAATTGTCTCGTGTAGAATTTCGCCGACGGCAATAAAATGACTTTTCAATTCGCCAAAACCGAAATTGCATCTATCCATATCTACTATACATACTATATAAAACGAACGAAATATTCGCTCGCTATCAAATTCAACACAAATAAGTCGATTCCAATATTGAACAGCGAAACGTAAAATATGATGAGCACAAAGAATAATAAAAATGCATCAAACGTGTATCCATACTATTGCACTTTGATAAAATCTTAAAATTTAAAACAGTTAAAATATCAAGGTCGAATTTTCGCACGGACGCAATACTTCATCATATCATCATTTTCAGCCGTTCACCATCCACTGCTGGATGAAGGCCTCTCCGATATTCTTCCATTCCTGTCTGTCTTGAGCAATCTGCATCCACTTGACTCTACACATTCTTCTCAATTCATCAGCCCATCTTCCACTCGGTCTACCTTGCTTTCCTTCACATCCTCTTGGTTACCAAAGTATTTATTGCGTCCATCTTCCATCCATTCTTCTCGCTATGTGTTCAATTCAACTTCAACTGCTATATCTGCTACTTCTTACCCATGTATTCCTCTTACGATCTCTTCTCGTTATACCGAGATCTTGAGATTATACACTGGATCTTGCGTAACACTCTTGAATTTAGCATCCAAGTTTCACATCTACATATACGTCATGATTGGCAGTACGCATTGGTCGTATGCCTTCTTTTTTAAGCATAACGGAATGTTGAATATAAAAACTATGTTCATCCTTCCAAAAGCACTCCATCCTAGTTTCATTCTTCGTTTATAAATGGATAAAACACACAATCCGCACAACGAGCGGACGTTTTATAATATAAAGTGTATAATGACGATGTTTTGTATCGTGTATGGTTGCTATAACAGTGTTTAAAATAGATTCAGTTTGTTGTTGTTAATGCTATACACTTAAAACCTAAACCTATTAAATTTTAATTAATTATTTATCAATTGTGAGTAAATATTTTAGCCAAATTGAAGTGTTTTCCATGAATTTTTAATCTTTCATTGTAGACATTCAACGTTATATTGTTTTTAAGCCCACTTTTAAATTTATAAGAATACGAAATTTTCAACGAGGCAACTCGTTTTCGTAAACACGAACATTGAAAATCTCTCCGTTCTTATGTATATACATAATAGATATATGTATGTATATATTTTTAAATACAAACTGACAACCTCTCTTTTGCGAATCGAATGTCCACTTTACATTTTTTTTTTTGTTATTCTCAACGGCGATAAAATGTCTGGTTTTTTTTTTTATTATTCCCCTTCTTTTTGTTTTCCTCTCGATGTTTTCAATTTTTAAAATGTGGATAACATCTTTTTATTGTATAATATTTATGCGCTCGTGCACAATATTGCCTTTTCCTTTACCTCAAAACGGACGCTTTCCAACTTTTCGTTTCGATAACTTATCTCTGTCGAATTATCACCGTTTCCTTTAGATATCTTTGAGTTGTACACCTGTGTATGTATATATTTTATTTTGCGTGTTTTCAACACGTTTACGTAATGCAAAGTTGCAATATTGCAAGCACGTATCAATAATTCTACATGCGTATGTAGCATCTGACGTGACTCGTTGAACTTTGCCGAATAGAAAATTGAAGATTTCATTTCAGAAATTCAATTTTTTTTTAAAGTCAATTAAAGCTATAACTCAGAGCTTTTTGACAGTGCAGAAACATCATTGACAGAAGGTCGTGAACTCTCGGAACAAAAGCTCAAACAACAAGTCGCGCCAGTCGAGTCTGGGTTGCGGCGAACAACAGCTTTGTTTGCGGTGTTCACACTATATTCATTATTAATAATAATTTTCAGCGAAAATTTTCAGAACCATGGTGGAAAAGCTCCCAGTGCTAAACTTTGCCAGCGTTGATGAATTGAGCTCATCTTGATAGTTTTGGTGGCTGTATAACGTTCGCGTTTTAATCCATATCGAATAGAAAGGAAATATTTTGAATGGAATTACATACTACACCTACATGCATACATAAATGAGCCCTAATATTAGTATCGAGTATGTTTTATCATTTTAACTCAATATAAGACATTTTCAAAGGTACAAGACTTACAAGGTTATACTTAACTTGAATTAACATTATATTAATAATTAATAATGTACGTAAATATACCAAAGCTGTTTGGTATTTACATTAGATAAATATTTACACACTAGTGTGTAAGCCCGTTGCTAGTGTGTATATCAACGGAATTGTTTGACGTAATTGATTACGTAACAATTAAGCAAAATCGCGAACCTACTAAGGATTAATATTTTCAAATTATAGTTGGCCTCCCATCACCGGTGTTGGTTGAACGCGTTAGCGCTAACTCACTCAACTTGGTGATCACGGGTTCAAATCCCACTCGCGACATTCGTGTTTATTTCAGACATACTAGTGTAAGAACGTTGAATATCAACGGAGCGCTCTCTCATCACCCGTACTGAAAAATAATATTAAATTTAATAGCTTTTATAGTTGTTGCATAGATGGCAATTTAGCAAAGTTGCGAGCCTATATAAATAAATAGTCAAATTGAAGCCAGCCCATTATTATCTAGTTTACGTCGGCGAGCGTTATCAGCAGACAGACAGACACACACACACACACACACACACAGACAGACGGAATAAGCCTATTATATATATAGAATATGTATTATGAAATATAATTTTCCAATCAATTTAAGATGATTTATTAACGACTTATAAATGATACACATTTTGTGCTATGTATGTAGGTTTAAATCTATTTTACAAAAACTGTTTCATCACTTGGATGCATCAATCAAAATGAATATAAAAATCATAATCCTTTTTTTTTTAGCATTTAATTATTATGCACTTAAATTTCAAATCTGTATAAATATTCACCCAGTATTTAATAATTCACCGGGGATCAATAATCAAAAATACATTTATGTATATAAATTTTACCTCTATACTTTTATTAGCATCGTTTACTTTTCACGTGGTTTTTATTTTTCATTTTAAAGCGTAAATTTAATATACATATGTATGTACATACTATAGTTAAGTCAAGTGTTCAATCACTTACACATTTCTCCCAACAATTGTGACATAAATACATACATACTATAGAAATGCATCTTCTGCTGAAGGTAGCGTACTTGACATAAAGCGTTGTCTTTTCACTATTAAGTGAAGTAACCAGGGAAAGATACTCTGCAGTGGTGAAACCATTTTTTTTCTGCGTGCGAGGAAGAGAGTTAAGGGCGATTTTTTTGAATTATCCCAATTTCGTGGAATCGTCTCACAATATTCATTTAAATAAATTGACAAATTTTAGCACTAGACGGCTAATATAAATTTAGTAATATCAATGATGATAATTAAGATTGAAAAAACCGTCTAAAAAAATCATTTGACACGCGGGGACTCAACAGACCAACGCTCTAACCACTGAGCTATCGCCTAGCTTTAACACCCGTCGATTAAAATACAGCATCGCATCGGTTACGTCCACGTTTGAACATTTGTGTATTGTGTACATTGAAAGGAGAAAAAGTACCAAAACGAACCCTGGTCGAGTATAATTACGCCTTTGGCCATTACGCAACGCAACGCATCATTTTCCCGCGCTCTCTCTCTCTCTCTCTTGCTCTCTAAAGCCAGGGAAAATAGGAAAACTGGGAAACTGGGCACTGGGGAGTAGGGATCGGGCACTGGAGCATTTTCCAGGCCCAGTCAGCATTGGTGGCTCGTGGTGTGAGCACGTGTCTCGAAAACGTGTCGTAAAATCGCGTGCCGTCACTGTGTCTAACAAAATAATAGTAATTTCCCGGTAGCGGGGATAGCAAACTTGTTGCACATCCCATTGTGAATATTATAATAATAATTTAAAAATTAAATATGTTAAGCTTTAAGCACAAATTAGAGCTTTGGTAATGCGTACAGTATACGTATAATAAGGTATTGTTATGAAATAGTCGAAAATACGACATACATTGTATATGGCGAATTTATGAGCTTTTATACGCACGTCATTGGTTTATATCGAAAAATTTATTATTGATGGTTGAATTGATTTTTCATATTATATGTATGAAGTTTGATGTATGGAATTTTTTTTCAGTTATGTAGATTTATGATTAATTTTAAAATTTTTTACAAACATTTAGTGTCCCTCGAGGGTTTTTGATGCAATTTTAATGAATCCTCTTTTTTTTGTTTATATTTTAAGGATATTTTGCGTTTGGCAGCTTTTTTTGACACGCAAAAGTTAAAGGTGAAACCCGCAAAAGTCACCTGTTATAACTTTGCAAAGTTCGTTGATTTTAATTGGTAACAAAATACATAATTAAAATCTCGTTTAAAGTTCGGCGAATTTAGAGTGTAGAGCGCAATCTCGAACGTCAAGTTTGCGTCGATTAAAATTACTAGGCTTTCGTTCGATATCCGATCGAATTCGTATGCCAAATTAAAGGTCACACTGTGTAGAATGTAATGTTAATCGAATAGTGCGAATAGTGGTGGAACTTATTCGCATTTTAGACGTTGCGGTCTCGCACAGATAACGCAACGCACGTATTCTATCGAAAACCCCGGCACCATTGTTTATTTATTGGCGGGCATTTTCTACGATACGTGCCGGCTTTCGCAGCTATCTGTGGTTTGAGGTGAACGGTGAATGGTGTGAGGAGTCAAAATAAAAAATCAGTAAATCGTCTATTTCGGGATTCGGTCCACGAAATTTGCCTCCTCTCTCACAAATGAATTATATTCGACAGATTTCGAGGGTGTATAGTTCATTTTCACTACGCGCGCGTTACGTGCTTCAAATATTTGCGACCAATACGATGTATTGTCCGTGGCGAAAACTACATACATATATAAAAAGTGTCAATGTGTGCGAAAATTTGCCAAGAAATAAAAGAGCCATTTTCCGATTTGGCGAACGTCGAATTGTAGACAAAAGTAACGCGTAAGCAAAACTACGCTAGTGCTAGTATGTTTGCGTTTTAAACGCTGAAGAATCAAAAGTAAAACTTGCAAAAGGTTAAAACTTATAAGATTTATATGCTTAATCTCTTAAATGTCTGTTTTACATGTATGCTTAAATTTTACAATCTTATTTTGCATTTGAAACTTTTCGATATGTACTATACATTGTTGCTTACGTTACGAAAACGACATCAAATTAGCCAAGTCAATAAATAATCCACATGAATAAAATTTTCATTTGAATTTATAGCTAGTATTAAAGTTAAAACATTACTTAAAGTTAAAATTACAAAATAAACTACATATCTACTAGCATTTGTAAAGGGATGCTATTTTAAGAATGCCAGGAATCTATCAATTTTATTTATATTTCTGAGAACTTCTGGCAGGCCAATTATATTCAACAACAATACAACTGTACAAGATACTTTTCCTGGATCTACTTAATTTTTAATTCTTAACATTAACTTATTCTTACCCCTAGAGTATTATGCCTATGTAAATTATACCCTCTTATCAAATATTTTGGTAATAAATTCTTATCTAATTTAAAAATATATACTAACATGCACACTTTTAAGGTTTCATTTACATTCATTCAACATGTGTATATCGTATACTAGTCAATCTATTGACATTTAAAATACTCCACATAGCTCTATTTTGTAATTTATACAACCTATCTTTAATTGCCCTATTTAATAAATTTAAAAATGAACCACAATATATAAAATGATGACGAACAATTGCATTATAAACAAATACTTTCTTAATCTGCACAATAATACAACTTTCTTCGCTCTTTTTTTTAATAATCATCTCACCTGTGTAATTTTAAAATCTAACTCATTATCAAGTATTACTCCTAAACTTATAATAAGTTAGGTATGTTAAAGTTTATACGATGCTGAAAATTAATTGCCCTATTTACTAAATTTAAAAATGAACCACAATATATAAAATTAGGAATATAGAAAATAAAATTGTAAATTATACCCTCTTGTTAATTTAAAAATATACACTAACATGCACACTTTTAAGGTTTCATTTAAATTCATTCAATTTAATTCAATAAACATACATATATATTATACTAGTTAATCTATTGACATTTAAAATACTGCGCCACTTTAATTTTCAATAGAACTTCACATCTGTTGAATCAATTGTAGTGAAATTTTCACATTTTAATCTAAAGGATTCGTAAAACGTACGCGACGAGTAAACAATCAACTTATTGGAAAAAATCCATCGAGAAACTAATAAGCGCGAGCTGCGATACTTTCTTTCGGTGCGAATATCGCTGAATTTCACTCAACCTTTTCTCGGCCGACAATAATAAAAACCTTTTCGCTGCTCTGTATCGTTAGATAATAAGAAAAAAATAACGACGTTTTTCCATCCGCACCTGGTACGCGCATTTTGTGGTTTTCACATTTCATCCCCATCCCTACTACGTTAAGCCACCCCTAACAAAACAACACTGTTAATTTTCTCCATGGTGTTTCCCCAAAAGCTAATAAACTCTAATGCACAATACTCGTATGTATATATTTTTTATTTATTATCAAAACCTTTGTTGAGAGTCCCCCAGCAGACTATGAACCCAAATCTTACATTTTACATACGTAGAGTAGTGTGTATTTCACCCTATATATGTAATTATGTAAAAAATTCGATTCCAATCAAATCACTATACTATGGCGCTAAAAATTTACTATACGCGCGTGAAAACGTATTATTTTTAGTATGTCAAATTAAATTTACACCTTTCGAGAGTATACTTGACCTTTTTTTTTTAGTGTAACAGATTACAGTGTCGTGTCACGAAACCACCTGTGGAAGTCTCGATACTCTTTATATATGTATGACTCGCAATACGTACTCGCTTACGGTTGCTATCGTGAAATCATCAACTTATGAAGAGTGTCGTTTTTATTTGTTCGTTTGTGATGTGGAAAATGGAACAAAGGGCGTCGTCCCTTCATTTGATCAATACCTTATACTAGTGCGTAGATATATTGGAAAAGGGAACTATGTAACTTATGTAGTAGGTGTGTCTCTTTTTCTCTGTCTAAGTACATATGAGTCGCCTAGTTCCAAATCCCGATAAGTCCACAATATATAAAAAACGAGGATAAAATATTTTCTGGTTCTAAGAATGTTTTCAAACGATGCCTTATACTTGAATTATTCCAAATACCGCCAAGTGCGCCGTAAAAAATATTGAAAATCAGTGTTAGTTCCAAAAACTGACAATTGCACTATTATAAAAGCTGATAAAAGCCATATTTAGAAACAAACAACTATAAGTCCATGTTTCTAATCTCAATATTTTGTTTAATATCAACAAAATTAAGTTTAAATGAGTTTAAACGCCATCAAGCAAATAGGTCTGTAGCAGAAAAACCGCGTTTGCGAACAAGTGAGTTTTATGGACTTATCGGGATTTGGAACTAGGCGACTCATATGAACATACATTGTATGTATGTATGTAGCCACAATAGTAGCGTTGTAGTTGAATTAGTCACAAACAAAAATACTCGATGACCACTGTGCCCATGAAAAACAATAAAAACAATTGTAAATCTTCGCTTGCGAGTCAAATAATATACATTGTTTGATGTATGAATTTTTCTATTCTACATAATGTTCTAATGTTATGTACGATAATACCTATGCGGGTATTACACGGGGATAGTTTACTCGCTACTGTCTCGCTAGTAAACTAGCTCGTGTAATAGGCGAAGCTGGTAAACTATCTGTCTTTTTCGGCCGAGCGAGTGAAGTTTGAATGTTTGAACTTTACTCGCTACAATCTGGCTGGTGTGACGTCACTTAATTTTGACAGTTTGAGGTTAAACGGTTCATTTTCAGCTCCCGACACACACATATGGTTTAAAAAAGGGAAGTAAAACAAGTACAGTGGAACCCCGTTGCATCGTTCTCGCATGTATTGTTTTATCGCATATATCGCTATTTTTTCATAGTCCCGGCCAAACACCCATAAGAACAGTGTTAAATAATCTCGTTTGCATCGTTCTCCTATATATCGTTATCCTGTATCAATCGTCTAAATATTACGTACTAAATATACTTTATCGTATAAGTCGTTTTTCTGCATACATCGTTTTTTTTTTTTACGGTCCCATGAAAAACGATGCAACGGGGTTCCACTGTACTGTAGACTGTGTACAAAACTACGTGTAATAGGATTACTAGCTTACTCGCTACTAGCTCTACGCGTCGGCTAGTAAACTAGCGAGATAGTAGCGAGTATCCCCGTGTTTAAACATGCTTTGAACAATATTGTTACGTTGTATGTGTGTGTGTGTGTATTATTAGATTTCTACAATCTTTTTAAATGTCAAAAACTGTTAATTTTACTAAAATGTAGCTTCGTATTAGCGATTCGTTGTGATTTATAAGGTTTCAATCGTTTTATATGTACAACTTTTTAATTTCGTATTGTGATTCTGTATTATTTAACAATTTAGTCATTATACACTATCAATAATGACTGTCAGTTACTTATCGAAGTACATAAAAACAAACATGTGTATATTTTTAATTTATAAAATGTCATAAACCGTAATGACAGTTAAATGGAATCGATTCCTTATAACCGCACTTAAACTTCGACGTGGAGAACGGTTGCGTTTAATTGAAATTTTTAATTTATGCATAAAAAAGTAATTAAATATTGATCTATCCAATCGGCGGCCGGGAGTTTTCCTCTAAATTTTGCAAGATCATGATTGGAAAAGTTTAATCTTTAAGCGCCTTAAAGTTTGAATGACAAAAGCGCCACTAGGCAAAGCAGCGCGTTTTGACGCCCTCCAATTCAATTTATATATATATATATATATTAAAACCGGTCGAAGATTATTGAATTGAATTATAAAATAATCATCGAAAGCTTTTGAACCTCTCCCCCTTTTTCGTTTTTTTTTTTTTTTGTATGGATAAATTGATTTGTCGAGCTGTCGTCGAAAAGCGGATTAGCTCGCGTTCGCTCGTGCGAATTTTTCGCGGTACTTCGTTCCGATGATCGAATGCGATTAGTTCGCGGTGATTTTGCGACTTTGTCGACTGCTATCGAAGGTCTGAAGGGTTTCGCCTTTGAGGCTTTGATAAGCCGCGACTTTGAGCCTTTAGATATTGAGTTTCGGAATATTACCGGCAACAACAAAGAACCGTACGAAGCAATGTCGACTTGCCACTTGCGAAAATGAGGGCTAAATATACATAGGTAACATTTGCCGACATGTGACTTGTTTGACATTTGTGATACCCTGACCTCCCTTTTGGCATAAGTTGAAACTTTGCATCGGTTTTGTGCTGAATTTTGATTTTGAAACCCGTTCATGTTTTGATCGATGAATCGACAAGGCGCTTTTCATTGATGCGTCAGTATTTTTCATGATATTTTAGTTAATAAGGTATCACCAAATTCGATACAATATATGTATGTACATACATACATATATAAAAATCAATGTCTGTTTGTTTGTCTGTCTGTCTGTCTCTTATAGGCTCCTAAACCACTCAACCGATAACGATGAAACTTTCAGGACTTATTGTGATAATGCCGGGGATGGTTCCTGTGAAAAAAAATCGGGATAAAACGGGAACGGCCTGCTCATGCGTCAGATAACGTATTAGGAACGGGAACGGGAACGGGACCGGGACCGGGAACGGGAACTGGGTCGGGAACGGAAACGGAAACGGAACGGAACGGGAACGGCCTGCTCACGCATCAGAAAACGTACTAGGAACGGGAACGGGTACGGGATCGGGCATAGCAACGCATGCCGGGTCAGCTAGTCTATATATATAAAAATCAATGTCTGTTTGTTTGTCTGTCTCTTATGGGCTCCTAAACCACTCAACCGATCGCGATGAAACTTTTAGGACTTATTATGATCATGCCGGGGATGGTTCCTGTGAAAAAAAATCGGGAAAAAACGGGAACGGGAACGGGCCTGCTCACGCGTCAGATAACGTACTAGGAACGGGAACGGGAACGGAATCGAGACCGGGATCGGGAATGGGAACGGGATCTGGAACGGGAACGGAAACGGGATCGGGAACGGGAACGGGAACACACGGGATGAGTGGCATTGCAAAGCATGCCGGGTCAGCTAGTACATATATAAAAATCAATGTCTGTCTGTCTGTCTCTTATAGGCTCCTAAACCACTCAACCGATCGCGATGAAACTTTCAAGACTTATTGTGATCATACCGTGGATGGTTCCTGTGAAAAAAAATCGGGGAAAAACGGGAACGGGAACGGGCTTGCTCACGCGTCAGAAAACTTGTTCGTAATAAAAATTTGATTTGAAACTTGACACATTTTCGTAATGATTGGTTGGTTAAAATAAATCATAAGACATAAAAGACATTCAAATTTTGCTTAATCAAAAAATTTTATAGCTTGTTTTTAAATCAAACATTTCGCTATGCTTAAAAAATAAGGCATACGACCAATGCGTACTGCCAGTTATGACGTATGCTTGTGAAACGAGGATGCTAAATTCAATAATGTTACGCTAGATCCAGTGCAGACAGAGAAGCATGGAAATATGTATGTATAACGAGAAGATATCGTAAGAGGAATACATGGGTAAGAAGTATGACCAACGTGGCAGATACAGCAGATAAGTTTAAGTGGACACACAGTGAAAAATACTGGAATGGTATCCGAGAGGATGTGAAAGAAAGCAAAGTAGACCGAATGGACGATGGGCTGTTGAATTTATAAGAATCTGTGGAGCTAACTGGATGCAGATGGCTCAAGACAGACAGGAATGGAAGATGATTGGAGAGGCCTTCATCCAGCAGTGGATGGTGAACGGCTGAAAAAGATGATAGTATCTTTCCGTAATAAGAGTCTAGTACAGTGTGAATTTCATTTAGTTTCTGCCATTTTCTCCATCCAATAATACAGCGAGAACGGTAATGGCGAATTATCAATAATCAAGAGAAACGTTCAGTATCGCAATACCTACCAGTACGAAAACAAAAATATACACCAAGAATAACAATAATCTACGAGGAAATTCTCACAGGGAAAATGAGAGCATAAACGTGTAACGGGCACGTCGTTACACTTTCTTTTCGGCCAAAAAAAAATTAATAATTCGCTTCCGAAACGATATTATTTTTTTTTTATAATATTAGAGGGATGTTGTTAGGCCAAATTCGCATTTAAATCACATTACATCCCCTTTTCTCTGTGTAATTGCGATATTTTCGACGGAAAATTACACTGTAGAATTTTTCTTTCGCTTTGTGAAGACTCATTGTGAATGTTTTTGAATAATTACATACGTACGTTACTAACTTGTCATTGAAATTGAATTAGTAAATTTGCTACCTACATACATATATAGATTATTTAACTGGTGAGTAAAATAATTGTTCCAAAAAATGCTTATTACAAAAATGTTACCTCAATACACATTATGTCCGTACATTTAAAATTATTTTTAGATTAGCGCAATTCTTAGTACATGACAAAATAACCCTTTTTTGAATACTTTCCGTATCAATGCTTAATACTTTAAATCAGCGGTCAAGAAACGGCGGCTCTTTGTATGAAAACCGATCAAAATAAATCCAATTTCATGGCTATAAAAATCTTTCAGATTGTTTTTCAGATGAAATACGTAAATTTAGTAATAAACTGTCTAACATCAAAAAGTATCACGTATATAACTTATTTCTTACAGCAATCCATTTCATAAAAGAGTAACGTATAATTTTATGTTGAATATGTAATCGGAAAATAGTATGTTGCGGCTCCATAACTTTTTTTATGACCACTGCTCTAAATAATATAAAAATCACTACATTCAACCGTGAAAAAGGTAAATTAAGTTAGTGAAGATGCAAAATGTGTACTGATACTTATTTTCACGCTATAAATATTCATATTTAATAAATATATAATTAAATTCAAAGCCTTCTAATTACTTCATTACAAAATTATTTAAAATCAAATTGAAGAAAGTTTCAAAGCACTGCACTGTTCTGTTCGTTTTATTCAATGACACACACACACACACACGCATTTGACGCTTAAGAGGTCTACATATATACACATAGCAAGTCTTATTTTACTTGGACAAGTTTGGAGCTCGCAATTTTACCGATTTAAAATTCAGCACACTTCCAATTGACCCTTTTAAACAAAAAAAAAAAATAGTGAGGCCAGAACACTATCTCAATAAACGTGTTTCAATAGAAAATACTCAATATAAAATAGTATTAACAGTGGGAAAAAATCCCAAATGAAAATACACACTTTTGACTTTTGATTTGAACTGGACGACTACTTAGAGAGATCTGAAAGCTGAAAAGTACTACAAATGAAAGATAAAATACCCGACTATAGATTTCAATATTCATTTTGAACAAAAAATTGACCCATTTTGAGACATCGAACGAACAACACCAAGAAATAGAAAAATCGCGTGATTTAAAAAAACACATATATCTCCGAATCTCAAGCCAATCAACATTTTTTATTACCAGATTCGTGTTCACTGGGCATATATCTATAAGGAAAGTCATATCTCGTCTCGGAAGCAAAGAAAAAGTCGTCATTTGTCGAACAGTGTAAGCAACGATCTAAACAACTTTAAACTGTACAACTAAACCACTGCAATTTGTGTAAGCTATCAGTTGAATCATTATTGAAATTTGTTCGGTTTGTATCTCTGCTAATCTTAGATACATACTATACACTATGTAGTTTGAGACACCCTGTACATTTCGAATTCAATAGAGGCGTATCGAGCATTTCGAAATTGAATGAATCGGCAATTCGCCGCAGATATGAATGGGTAGCAAATGGTAAACGATACCAATTAACGGATCAAATTTAGCCGAGCTGGCATCGGTTGGCTCGAGATCGCTCGTTTTGCATATTACAACGTGTGATATTGCCTAGAGTCCCACAGGATAGTCGCAGAAGGCCTATAAATTATTCAGCCGAACCGCTGAATTGCTTACGTTTCACTCAGACTGCTAAGACAAATGGTATACTGTTAAACTACCGCTAAACTGCTAACGTTTTATCCCCCATTTCTCCCTCACTCGGAAAATCTCCATAAAACCGCTTTGTTTTCGACGATACCACTTCTCGACAATGTTTGTGTATGTGTGCTGAAATTTTATTTAAATAAATTATCTAAAGACGCGTACGCTAAAATTACAAAATAAACTTATTATCTAATAGCACTTGTACAGAGGTGCTGTTTTAAGGCTGCCAGGAATCTATCAATTTTATTCAACAACAAGATACTTCTGCTGGATCTACTTAATTTTAAATTCTCAACTATTAACTTATTCTTACCCCTAGTATTATGACTATGTATATTATACCCTCAAATTAAATATTTTGGTAATAAATTCTTATCTAATTTATCCAATTCAATTTATTCAACATATATCTTATACTAGTTATTCTATTGACATTTAAAATACTCCGCATAGCTCTATTTTGTAAGTTTTGCAACCTATCTTTAATCGCCCTATTTACTAAATTTAAAAATGAACCACAATATATAAAATGATGACGAACAATTGCATTATAAACTAATACTTTTGTATTTTTTGATAGTATATTTCTTAATCTGCACAATAATCCAGCTTTCTTCACTTCTTTTTTTTAATAATCATCTCATTATCAAGTATTACTCCCAAACTTATATAAGTTAGGCATGTTAAAGTTTATACGATGCTGAAAATGAATTATGGAAATAATTTTAAATGCACATTTTCCTTCTAAAATCATAATATGATTAAAAAGTGCAACCCAATTCCGAATATGCAACTTTTAATGGTTTATTTAGTATTAAATTTTGATGAATAGTAATTTTTTGATACAATAGAATAGCTGCAATCAAATCATAATTAAGACATATTTATTCAAGCACTATTATAAAAAAACTATTTTCGAAAAATGAATCGCTACTTTTTGTAACATATTTCAATATTGTTTGTCAATTTTAAATTACAACTTAATACAGGAAAATATATACAAATTTTATATATTATATCACGAGATAAATGTGTTGCGTTTGGAAACTTTGTAAGTCCGCTCGTATACTCGACGTTTACGCTATTGCCGCAATCAATTTTCCGAAATTCTTTTCGTACACGCTTTTCCAGGCGAATTTTCTTTTTCAGTTACATTGTACACAGCATATACTATCTTTTCGGCGGAAATTTTCACTAATAAATGACCTTGAACAGTATTAAAAAATGAATTACCTGTTGGAAGCGATTCGCACGTGTGATTTTGCACGTACCTACGCTTGAAAATCAACGATTTCTCAAACATTTATTATAGGTAGAAAATAGTGATTGAATTTATCCATTCGGCGATAAACTATCGAATTCAAATATTGTGTTCGTTCGGTATTGGAATCACGTATAAACGTAACGGCGGCGATCGTTAAGCGCAATTTACGGTCGCCGAAATGGATGTAATTACAAAATCGAACCCTTTCGATGCTAATAACAAACGCCGTGTGGAAATTTTCGACTCGTATCTTTCGCTGGCTGCTAGGTTAACCCCTTCGCTGCCGTTTGAGACGTTTCAATGTATAAATAAAGGTAATTAACAGTGGAGTTTTTCCCGCCGATCGGACCGGGCAAGTTTTACGCGATCGTTAAGGGGTTTGCGGTGTTTAAGGGTTAGTTGCTTGCTGTGGTCGTAAAGCAAATTTTATTGTTGGCTCAGCTTGAATTTTAGATTTATCGAGTTGTACATACATTGGCTGTGAGTGTACATAGTTTATTGTGATGGAATGTAAGCGCTGCACAAGCATATAATTTTGATACTGCTAATATTTTTCTACATAGTGTAAACCCGTTGAATATCAACGGAGCGGTTTCTCATCACCCGTACTGTGAGTGTTTGTGTGGGTGAGTATATGTATGTATATGTACGTGAAGTATGTATGCGAGTGATCCGCAAATATCCAGCTAGACAGAACAATATGTATACTAGCTTTATTACCCGGCTTTGCCCGGGGTGCAATTAATATAATGTAATAAACATAGTGTTTGTTTAGTAAATTATTTCGGGAGCCCAAAAAAGGGGCCGCCGGGGCAGGAGGGGGGAGCTCCCTAAAAGCTATGCCGGCCCCTTACCACCCCCCATACCCCCCTCCTGCCCCGGCGGCCCCTTTTTTGGGCTCCTTAAAAGCTATTCCGGCCCCTTACCAACACCCAAACCCTCCTTCTTACCCCGGCGGCCCCTTTTTGGACTCCCGAAATAATTTACTATACAAACACTATATTACATTATATTAATTACACCCCGGGCAAAGCCGGGTAATAAAGGAGGGATGCGGGGATGTGGAGGGGTGGGGTTAGGGGGGGCGGGGACGTACGTACTTAAATCTGCCGAAAACATCTACTAATTTCTATTAATCGCGCCCGAGCAACGCCTGGTAATTGACGAATGACCCATACGTACATACAAACTTTAGTGTTTTATATATTAGATAGCAATGCATACTTCATACTTGACAAATGAATCAAGTACTGAGCTTAGTATTTATTTCTAATAATAAAAAAAATTATATTGAATTTAATAGTTGTTATAGTTTATGTATAGTTGGCGCGTTATAATACAACAACGTAACAATTTAGCAATGTCGCGAACACACGGGTCCTATCTGTCTTGAGCAATCTCCATCCACGACTCTACACATTCTTCTCAATTGATCAGCCCATCGTTCACTCGGTCTAGCTTGCTTTCTTTCACATCCTCTCGGACACCATTCCAGTATTTCTCGCGTCCATCTACCATCCCTTCTTCGCGCTATGTATCTTACCCATGTATTCCTCTTACGTAACATTCTTAAATCCACGTTTTACATCCATACATCATAACTGACAGTGCGCATTAGTCGTATGCCTTATTTTTTAAGCATAGCGGAATGTTGGATTTAAAAACTTTGTTTCTTTCTTAAAAAAAAACGCTCCATCCTTATTTCATTCCTCGTTGCGTCGATTAAACGCATTCTTCTCAATTCATCAGCACATCGTTCATTCGGTCTACCATGCTCTCTTTCACATCCTCTCGGATACCATTCCAGTATTTCTCGCGTCCAACTGCCATCCATTGTTCACGTTATGCCACTTTATCTTACGTATTTGACACGTTATGCCACTGAATGTTACGTATTTGAATTTAACATCCACGTTTCACATCCATACGTCATAACTGGCGGTATGCAGTACGCATTGGTCTTAACTATAGGTATACTACATCATCATCATCATCATCATTTTCAACCGTTCACCATGCACTGCTGGATGAAGGCCTCTCAAATCCTTTTCCATTCTCTTGGGCAATCTGCATCCACTTGAATCCACATATTCTTCTCAATTTAATAAGCCAATCTTCCACACGGTCTACCGTGCTTTCTTTTACATCCTCTCGGATACCATTCCAGTATTTCTCGCCATCCAAATTCCGCCAAATCTGCTACCTTAGTCATGCTTCTCTGCGTGCACTGGATCTTGCGTATTTGAATCTAACATCCACTTTTCATATCCATACGTCATAACTGGCAGTACACACTGGTCGTATGCCTACTATTTTAAGCATAGCGGAATGTTTAATGTTCATTCTTCTAAAAGCGCTCCATCCTAGTTTCATTATTCTCTGTCATACATATGTACAATGTCATTCAGTTTGCTTTGCTGTCCAATACAATTTGTTAAAATGTACATATGTACGCAATTTGATAGTCAAGTTGACGATATACAAAACACAACGGATACACAAACGAGCTAATAATGCTAATTTTTACCTTGTACGACTAAAATCAAATGGCATTAACCCACATATATGTATGTAGTATAAATACAATACAAATGGGGTATATGTGTATTTAGACATCAGACGCGTTATTTAAACGCTCTGTCAAATGCAGGCTTTAGGAGAGGCACACACACGTGTACAAAAGCAGACAAATAAAATAAATAGGGCTTTAGCGGCTCGGCTATTTGAGAAGCGTCGTAGTTTACATATCTCCGCGCTAATCCGGCCACGTAAAGCCTACCACACACCTTATCCCCCATACCCGTTCCATATTTACACACATGTGCGTGTTTACATTGTAATTCGAT
Organism: Parapsyche elsis; assembly: GCA_022651745.1. NCBI lineage: Eukaryota > Metazoa > Arthropoda > Insecta > Trichoptera > Hydropsychidae > Parapsyche > Parapsyche elsis. The sequence continues at coordinate 645,073 of JAGVSN010000079.1, read as the reverse complement.
AGATAGACGGATAGTATACGTGTGTATGTACATACGTATATCGGGGTAGGGGGGTTTGGTTTTCGGTAAACGGGGTCGTATACACTTGACAAGTTTGCTAATACGCGAAATAACAACTTCGTCAGCGTTATCGCTTTGCAATTTCGGCACGTACGTAGCACACATGCGAGTACATGGTCTTTTTCGTATTTTCATTTTTCTTCGGTGACGTTGGCAACATGTGTGCTACGTGCGTTGTGTTGGTGTGCGTGTATTTTGAATCGTGTGATTTGATAGTGGTGCGAGTCCATTTTTTTTGTTGTTTTTGTTTTTATATAATACTAGCTGACCCGGCATGCGTTGCAATGCCCGATACCGTTCCCGTTCCCGTTCCCGATCCCGATCCCGTTCCCGTTCCTAGTACGTTATCTCACGCGTGAGCAGGCCCGTTCCCGTTTTTTCCCGATTTTTTCACAGGAACCATCCCCGACATGATCACAATAAGTCCTGAAAGTTTCATCGCGATCGGTTGAGTGGTTTAGGAGCCTATAAGAGACAGACAAACAAAGAGACATTCATTTTTATATATATAGACTAGCTAAGCCGGCATGCGTTGCAATGCCCGATCCCGTTCCCGTTCCCGTTCCTAGTACGTTTTCTGACGCGTGAGCAGGCCCGTTCCCGTTCCCGTTCCGTTCCAGATCCGTTCCCGTTCCCGATCCCGATCCCGATCCGTTCCCGATCCCGTTCCCGTTCCTAGTACGTTTTCTTTCGCGTGAGCAGGCCCTTTCCCATTCCCGTTTTTTTCCGATTTTTTCACAGGAACCATCCCCGGCATGATCACAATAAGTCCTGAAAGTTTCATCGCGATCGGTTGAGTGTTTTAGGAGCCTATAAGAGACAAACAGACACAAACAGACAGACATTGATTTTTATATACGTATATAGACAATGTCATACACGATACAAATTGTTATTTCCATGCTTTTTTTCGCTACGTCAGTCTGTTTTGTATGTTGTATATACCTCAGTGCACACATGTAAAATGTAACTAGGATGGAGTGCTTTTGGAAGAATGAAACATTCCGCTATGGTTAAAAAATAAGGCATGTGAAGCGTGGATGGTCAATTCAAGAATGTTATGCAAGATCCAGTGCATACAGAGAAGCATGGAAAGATGTACATATGCTTGGTATATAACATGAAGAGATCGTGAGAGGATTTCATGGGTAAGAAGTATGGTCAAAGTGTCATATATAGCAGAACGTGTGAAAAAGTAGAAATAAAACTAAGATGGAGTGCTTTTTTGAAGAATGAACATTGTTTTTAAATGAAACATTCCGCTATGGTTAAAAAAAAAGGCATACGACAAATGAGTACTGCCACTTATGACGTATGGATGTGAAACGTAGATGTTAAATTCAAGAATGCTACGCAAGATCCTGTGCATACAGAGAAACATGGAAAGATGTATGCTTGGTATGACAATAAAAGATCGTAAGAGGAATACATGGGTAAGAAACATGACCAAAGTGGTAGATATAGTGGAACGTGTTAAAAGGTTAGGTAGATGGACGCGAGAAATACTGAAATGGTATCCGAGAGGATGTGAAAGAAAGCAAAGTAGACCGAGTGGAAGATGGGCTGATGAATTGAGAAGAATGTGTGGAGTCAAGTGAATGTAGACTGCTCAAGACAGGACAGGAATGGAAAAGGATTGGAGAGGCCTTCATCCAGCAGTGGATGGTGAACGGCTGAAAATGATAATGATGATAATATGTTACCAAGTGTAAAATCTTGCATTGTATTTTAAATACATGGCCATGTAAATTTAAAAATGTACTAGGCATCAAACATTGAAATTGTACAGAAAAAGCACGTTTTAGTTGGAGACAGATTGCAAAAAAAAAAACTGGTTAAATTTTTACTTCAAGATTTGTTCATTAAATAAATATATAATATACAATAATAAAATATATAGCAGGTTCGTGATCGCCTCCGTTGGATGATAGTGTTAACACGACTCGTTCCAACCTGGTGATCGCGGGTTCAAATCCCACTCGCGCGTGGACGGTTCGTGTCTTTTAATCATTTACCTTGGCGAGCGTTATCAGCAGACAGACAGACATACGGATTTCGGCTATTACGTATATACTAGTGTAAGCCCGTTGAATATCAACGCCCGCTGAATTTTAAATTACGTAAAGCGCTTTTTTAATAGAGATCCCCAGTGACAAAAAAATCATAGTTTTTATAGCGCCATCTATGTATTATAGCAATCCCGTAGTATCGATCCTACTCCCGACCTGGCGTCCCGGGTTCGATCCCCACTCATTCTGGTTTTTTTTTTTTTTTTTCCTCATTTCCTATTTATTTTAATTATAGGTAATGTTTAAAAAAAAAAAGGACTAAATTGACCAAGGGCGATAGCGTATAGCGTTAGCGTGATTACTCTCGAGCTTGCGGTCCTAGGTTCGATCCCCCACTCTTTCTGGTTTTTTTATTATTTTTCCTCAGCGCGCGTTATCAGCAGACAGACAGACGGATTTCGGCTATTATATATATAATGATTCGGTCAGCAAAATGTACATACACATTTCATACTTTCATTTAAATGATTAGGTGTTATATGAAATAGATTTAATTAACAAAGCAGAAATTTATATAATGCGAAAATTTAACACTTTGCAGAGATACTTACCTAGAGTACTTTATTGCGATAGCACATGTTGCTTTAACGACCATACGAAGCTTTGTCTTTGATCACTCAGGCTAATGACAGTTGACAGACAATATTATTAATTAAAACATTGAAACACAACACCTAGTCTAGTATTAAATGATCAAAAATAAAATTGATTCAACACACTTGCTATGCAATTCGATGGATGAATACTTCAAAGCATCGTTAATTTTCATTGACACGTACGCGAGTTGCTTAGTTAAAATACACTGTATATGAAATTTCCATTGATTTTCCGAGCGTGAATCTCCCTCCCCTCATTTTCCGGCAATTTTTCTTTGCTATCGCAAACTTTTCCACGATTAAATGCGGATCACGTGTCAAAACGTTAATTCCGAACTGAGGCACAAAGGAATTTTCGATTCCGTCACACTTTCAACATAGGCCTTTGCGTTTCGTGCTTTTTTATTATCATTTTTAATGATTTCCTAGAAGAAATGTGACACCTTGATATACCTATATATAAAAAAAAAAATAAAAAAAACTACCAACTTGACAGCTTTATCCGTACGATTTCTTTGCTGTGTACCAAATTGACCTGTTGCATCGGAATCAACAGATAGACTCTGTAAAACTTGACCCCTCTTCGTATTCCATCTATAAATGTAAAAGGAAAAGTCCCGATGCGGATTATTTTCCTTATAATTCCGCAATAAATAAAACGGAAGAGCTTTGGATCCAGTCCAAATTCCCCGGCAGTTCATTTCGCGTAATTTATGGGACGTGTGTGCTCAAACAAAGCCTTATGTCTTTTGTAAAAAACATATCCCACCCCTATTTCAGAAGCAACAAGTTACCCTAATAAGTATATTTCATCGCCGTATAATAATTTAGGTGTTGAATTGAGTGCCGTATAATACTTTGTAATACATATAATGAGACCTGTAGTACAATTTCCGTAAAATAAAATCATAAAATCAAAACTATAACTATTGCAATCTGCATTCACTTGACATTCTTCTCAATTCATCAGCCCATCGTCCACTCGGTCTACCTTGCTTTCTTTCGCATCCTCTCGTATACAATTTTTCTCGCTGTGTGTCCACTTCAGCTTTTTAAAACGTTCTGCTATATCTGCCACCTTGGTCAATCTTCTTACCCATGTATCCCTCTTACGATAACTTCTCGTTATACTGAGCATACATCTTTCAATGCTTCTCTGTGTGCATTGGATCTTGCGTAACATTCTTGAATGTAGCATCCACGTTTTACATCCATACGTCATAACTGGCAGTACGCATTGGTCGTAGGCCTTATTTTTTAAGCAAAGTGGAATGTTGGATTTAAAAGCAATGTTCATTCTTCCTAAAGCACTCCATCCTAATTTAATTCTTCGTTGCGTCAATTAAACACATTCTTATCAATTCATCAGCCCATCACTCGGTCTACCTTGCTTTCTTTCGCATCCTCTCGTATACAATTTTTCTCGCTGTGTGTCCACTTCAGCTTTTTAAACGTTCTGCTATATCTGCCACCTTGGTCAAGCTTCTTACCCATGTATTCCTCTTACGATCTCTTCTCGTTATACTGAGCATACATACATATTTTAATGCTTCTCTGTGTGCATTGGATCTTGCGTAACATTCTTGAATGTAGCATCCACGTTTTACATCCATACGTCATAACTGGCAGTACGCATTGGTCGTAGGCCTTATTTTTTAAGCAAAGTGGAATGTTGGATTTAAAAGCAATGTTCATTCTTCCTAAAGCACTCCATCCTAATTTAATTCTTCGTTGCGTCAATTAAACACATTCTTATCAATTCATCAGCCCATCGTCCAATCGGTCTACCTTGTTTTTTTTCACATCCTCTCTATAACACATAAAATAATAAAACTTTATGTTGATTCATTTGATTCCAACTGTAAATACTTGTACTAAAACGGGGTCTAGATCAAAAACCAAAAAAGAAAGAAAACCGATGTCGGTTTGTCTCAGACAAGTATCCGGATTGCATATACATATGTATATATGTTATCAGATAAAATCTCTTTCGTTTTACTTAAATGTCTTCCTACAGCGGACGGAGTATAGTGCGATTGTATACCCAGTTAACTTCAATGCCACGTGAGTGAGCGAGACAACAATGGGTTTGATTTCATCATCGACCAATCAAAATCTGTATATTTTGGATGGTTGTTAAACTGTATATTTTGAATATAAAATCCGAATTAATTTTTGTACTTTACTTTAAATTGCTCAAATTGTGATTTTCATGTTATTGTTATATTCAGAATATATCTCTGATGGAAAAATATGCCCCAATCCTTTTTTACTTTATCCTAATCGGATATATATAATATAATTCGGCCTTTTTAAATATGTAGTATCGTCACAATATTGTAATGTTGTAATCCTGAGAAAAATTTCTATTTACGATAAAATAAATCATTAAAATCAGTCAACCGGAAGTAGGTTTTATTTTTGTCGAAAAGTTTACCACAGAATATTTCCGAAACTGCACTGGCGATCAAGTTGAAATTTCATATCTATAGTTTTCACGTTAGCCGTAAGAGATACTGTGATTTTGGTCAACATCTGACGACCGAAAGTGGCAGTTTTTCTTATTTGAATATATGCCGAAGATCGTATTTTACATACGCGCGCGCACTCAACACAGTGATTTCATGATATGTATGTATGTATGTATGTTGGTTGGTGTGGTGGTGTGCATGCGTTTTATTTACTTACGTACTTAAAAAAATTAATTTCGTTACTCTTTGTATTCCTCAAATATATGGATAAAATCATGGGTTGGCCACACTCGAATTTTATTTTATGTTTACGGAAATTAATATTAATACAATTAATTGATTGAGAGCCTTTGGCCGGGTGTACGCAAAGAGAACAGAGGTATGGTGGGGGATAAATAGGTGGAGCTGGAACCGGGACAGAAAAACCGGGCCCAAATTGTCGAAAAGCTGGATTAGGAGTGCATGATATCTATAGGAGCTTTTGCCGTTGAAACAAAATGGTCTAGTGTAATATCAGCCCAAGTTGCTACTTCTTACCCCCACGCACACAATAACACGGGTAATTTAATCAAATTAATGAGAGAATTTCGGTGGTCCGCAGAGTAATTTGAATATATGTAAAATATATGTAGATTAACTAAGAAATTCGATAGAAAAGTAAATAAATAGAAATACATCTTATTTTCACAAATAAGTTCTTGGTGAATCAAGCAATGAAATGACACCAAGATAAGCTAAATTAAATTCATTTTTCAAAAGCGTAACGAATCCATTAATATCGCCCAATGCATACTCTCTACCTGCAACGCGGGCCACGGGTCGAGTACTGCTACTCTAAACTGACAAACAAAGTCTAAACTGACGAACCCATTGTTGTCTCGCTCACTCATATGGGTTGCGTCCGACATGTAACCAAATCTCTTCTGCTAGATCTGCGCTCCTAGTATTCGACAAAATTCAAGTGACACAAGTCTTTTGCATTTTGATGGATCTATCGTAAGAGGGGGAGGTACATGCATATGTGTGTGCCGGGAGCGTCCCATAAAAACTTGTCCCGCTGGTACCAGCGCCCAAAATAATTTTTTTCCGGCTAGGATCACAGCAACGTTAAAGAGATAAGTTTAACGTTGTTTAAGTTTATATTAGTGGTTGCCAACTGGTAATCAGCGAGAGATGATTATTGTTTATTTAACTAAGACATTCGATAGAAAAATAAATAAATAGAAATACATCTTCTTTTCATAAACATATTTTAATTAAAATTTCAAATATGTGAAATTTAAATATTCTTAATAACTACGTATATAAGTACAAAGTATTTTGCTTATTTTCTTTGGTATTCATCACCTTATATGTGGAAAAATAAGATTGCACTATTACTAGAGATGTAAAAGAACGTTCTTTAATAAATTACTAAAAATCAATCAAGCATTAAAGCCCGCGTGCAACGGGTTGAGTATCCCTGCTCCAAACTTTCATATATGTATTAGTTTAGTGTCTATTACAAATATTCACTACGTAACAATGAAAATGCTCTGTCTCTTTCGCTTGCGTACCTACTTGTTGTGAGTGTAAAAGAGACACAAATATTTTGTATGTCTTTCTTTTATGACATACAGCGTTCTTCTTGATTTTGGCCAGTCAGTCTTCGATTGTTATATCGTTTGTTGCTTTAGTTAGAGCGATATTACATTGAGCAACAAAACCAACACCAGATTTTTTTGGCGGTGGCGAGCATCTTATTACATTGCGCCACTTTTCACTCACCAGCTACCTGCTCATCTCATAATCTTCATACAAAAAAAAATAGGTTTAGGAAGACCTCTATAAAAAAGAGGTCTATAAAAAAGAGGTCTATGTAGACGTAGAAAATATATAAAATTCAACCTCTCGTATTTCTTTCTGAATTTCATTGTTTTCAAAACAATTGCGTTGACGTTGCGTTGCGTTGACAATTGAGTACGACGATGCAAAAAAAAAGGTCAGGAAAGGGTTTTTGGTTAAGATTTTTTTCGGCGAACATTGACTTCCGAGAAATTTTCAAGCAACCCAGAATCGCATCGTGTAATACATCGGGATACTTACCATTGGAACCTGTATATCTATCTGGTCGCCGAGGTTCAAAAAAAACCTGGTGTCCCGATTTGTTGCTGAATGTAATATCACGCTTAGAGTAGTTAGTTTAGTCAGTATATACCGTATTATTAAGGGTATTATTAAGGGTACAGTTAAGGGTAAAGTTAAGGGTATAATTAAGGGTAAAGTTAAAATTAAATATTAAAAAAAAAATTGTATCAGCCTGTATACTAAAATGCATATGTGTGTGTGTGTGTGTGTGCATTTTGTTTCATCGGCAAAAACTTCTGGGCTCCTGGTCGAAAATTTGGACGATTGGGCCACAGTTTATTTGGGATCTTGGTTTTCGACAAGTGCCATTGGTGTGTGCCATTTTGTTTCAACGGCAAAAGCTCCTATAGACTTCTGCACTCCTAATCCAGAATCTCGACGATTGGGGCACGGTTTTTGTGGGATCATATTTTTCGACATAGCTACAGATAGTGGGGGCGGGGATTGCTGGTTGAAATCCTGTTAATATTATCCATGAATTTTTCTGTTCCCCGGATACAAATTTTTGATTTTGTTCTCTGGTCGCAGTGCAATCGGTCGCAAAGTGGTGCACCCACTAAAACGATCCGATTTCCATATTGAATTGAATACTTTTTCAGAGAAACGATGGCTTTCAACGTGTTCGTTTTGGGATAAGGTTCAAACTTACCGTTCAACAGTTTCTCAAACGCTGTTACTACAACTCGTCATTGGCAATATAATTGAAAACTTGAGTATTGACCGTTGTTAGCTTGACTTGCGAATCGTCGTCTCGTTCAAGTTTGGCCAACTTTTGTCCGTAAAAGCCATATTATGTCGAGCAATTACGGTTTCGAGCTTTCGTCGAGCATTACCGTAAACTGTTCGAGAATCGTTCTAATTGTCGCCGCGCCAGAAATTCGCCCCGTCTAAAACGGTGGAATTTAATCGTCTCTCACTCGGAAGCTTCGGAAGCTGTCGACGAAAAAGCTTACACGTATAAAATGTGGCTTAATTGGACGCTGACGAGGCGGAAATTACAACCCGTCGCGTAACTTACGCTCGCGCCACGTCGTCGTACAAGTTTTGTTACGCTTTCGCCCCATTGCGAAACAACGCTCGCGTGTAAATATGTACTATACGAGATAATTATTATGTTTTAAGTATTGACAAGGTACGCTCTAATTAACGTAAACAAACTTCGATTTTAAAATATGTACACACATAGTATGCTTGTATGTCTATCTATGCCGTATGCTGGTATGCCGGTATATCTGTATGTCTACCTCTTTGTCTGTCTGCTATCTGCGTATATCTCACATAACTGACAAAACAACAATATCGAGATAAATGGACTTGAAAGTTTTATTCTAAATTTGTGTTTTTCTTCATATATTACTGATTTATTTAAACTTTTTTTTTTAGTGCATGACGTTATTTTCTATTGTGTTTTGATAATTCTAAGGAAAAATTTAAAAAAAAAATGAATACTTTAGTAGTTACGTCACTTCATTATTCATTGTATACATATGACTATTCCAAACTTCAACCACTCTATTTGAAAAGAATGTATCTCTAACAATCTTATTTGATTTTTCTTTTCGGTGTCTAAGAGTATGACCTCTTCGATGAGGGTTCTAATTGAACATAATGAGGTTGGTCATTTCACATGAATAATGATTATTTATTATTTTGAATACTTCAATTAAATCACCACTTAATCTCCTCGTCTTCAATGTGGAGAGATTCAGTCTTTTCAATCTTTCGTGATAAGGTAGTGACCGAAGTAAATATTGCTCTGCGCATGCAGATACGTTAGATTTAATAGCTTAAAAAAGTCACTTTTGGATGAAGATACATTAATTTTGATATGAAAAATCGCAATAATACACTCCCATAACCCCTAAAACACATCTAACTCATTTTCGTAATTTTTGACAGTTACGTCAAGTGGGCTTAGGACGGCAGTATATCTGTTCTATCTGTCTGCATTTCTGTGCATCTGTCTGCTGTCTGCGTGTATCTCAACTAGTATGTGTGTCAGTGTATATGTATCTGTATGTCTGTTTGTATGAATGTTTGAATGATTGAAATTTTCTGTCTATCAAATTTGGCTCTTTTCTGTACTTTTGTCTTTTGCGTGTACATCTGTCTCTCAACTAGTATGCCTATTTGTCTATCTATCTATAGGTCTGTTTGTATGAATGTTTGAATATTTTAAATTTTCTGTTGGTCTATTTGGCTCTTTTCTGTACATTTGTCTTTTGCGTGTATATCTGTCTCTCAACTAGTATGCCTGTTCTATTTGTCTGTCTGTCTACCTCTCCGTATTTCTGTGCATCTGTCTGCTGTCTGTATCTCAACTAGTATGTCTGTCAGTATACATGTATATCCGAATGTCTGTTTGTATGTATGTACATCTGTCTCTCAACTAGTATGCCCATCTGTAGGTCTGTTTGTATGTACATATATATGTTTGAATTTCTCTGTGTCGGTATTTATTTTATCTGTCTGTTTGCCTAATTATATGATGTCATTTGACTATGTACATATGTACATACATATATACATGTGTAAGTTTGTAAGTTTGACTTTCACTATCTTTCTATCTTTGTCAGTTGTATACATTCTTACATCGCCCAACTAATATAAAACAAACTTTTCACAGGTACTTTCTATAATTACCGAACCCTAGTTATTTCTTTGGCTCAATTGTAGCTACTATGTACATATATTACCAAAATGATCTCAATGGTACATATTGATCGTTCTTCTGTATAAATACAGAACATTTAATCATAAACACCGATTAAACATAGCGAGTAGGTAATATAATATAATATACATATGAGTCGCCTAGTTCCAAATTCCGATAAGTCCATAAAACTCACTTGTTCGCAAACGCGGTTTTTCTGCTACAGACTTATTTGCTTGATGGCGTTTAAACTCATTTAAACTTAATTTTGTTGATATTAAACAAAATATTGAGATTAGAAACATGGACGTATCGTTGTTTGTTTCTAAATATGGCTTTTATCAGCTTTTATCATAGTGCAATTGTCAGTTTTTGGAACTAACGCTGATTTTCAATATTTTTTTACGGCGCACTTGGCGGTATTTGGAATAATTCAAGTATAAGGCATCGTTTGAAAACATTCTTAGAACCAGAAAATATTTTATCCTCGTTTTTTTATATATTGTGGACTTATCGGGATTTGGAACTAGGCGACTCATATGTACATACATATGTTGGTTTACATTGTCCATTAAAATAAACCAATTCAGTCAGAGCACATCCATTTCGCAGTGCACATTTATGGCCACGGTACTTCAGTGCCATTTGGAACCGAGAATTATGTATGTATACTAAAAAACTAAAAGCCATAAGAGTGGCGACACTCTTTCCAAAGCGATTTATCACACACACAGAGAGAAAAGAGCGAGTGCGTATTTAGGACGAGTAATATGAAAACTTTTCACCGTTCATAAATCACTATTTGCACGCGTAATAACAAAATACTTTTGCACCACTTCATTTCGCTGGCGCTTTTTTCATTCGTGCTAAATTTGGTTGTTCGTGTTTAATTTTTAGTCGGTCGCCCTCTTTGTTCGGCGGCCATTTATTTTTTTATCTTCACTTAAGAAATTTGAAACCATCGGTGTAACGAAGAAGGCTTTTGTAATGAAAAGGAGAAGGAAAAAAAAAAATAAACTGTCTACTTTTCACCCTAACGAATTTTCTTATTAGACGTATCTAGGGCTCATTTGAGTATATCAAAATTAAACTTGAACCTTTGAGCAGACTTTTAGATAATGAATAAGATGGCCATCACATTTCAAACAAATTCCAATTTTGTTGGTTGGTATTGGTACCTTATCCATATACTAGCTTTATTACCCGGCTTTGCCCGGGGTGTAATTAATATAATGTAATATAGGCCCCTTACCACCCCCCAGACCCCCCTCCTGCCCCGGCGGCCCCTTTTTGGGGCTCCCTAAAAGCTATGCCGGCCCCTTACCAACCCCCAAACCCTCCTTCTTACCCCGGCGGTCCCTTTTTTGGACTCCCGAAAAGCAATGCCGGCCCCTTACTACCCCTCCTGCCCCGGCGGCCCCTTTTTGGGCTCCCGAAACACTATCTGCTTAAATCTGCCGAAAACATCTACTATCGTGTGTACTTCGTCGTTTCTATCAATCGCGCCCGAACAACGCCTGGTAATTGACGAATGACCCATACGTACATACAAACATTAGTGTTTTATATATGGATGTATTAGATTAGATTAGATTATTTTGACAAACGATCAGTATTTCTTACTGAATGGTCAATATTTATTACAAAACGGTCACTATTTTTTTATTACTTGAAATCATTGTAGCTTTACGCACATACACACATATAAAAGATTGTAATCGTGTTAAAATTTGACCTTGAGATTTCTTCTATTAGCAGTATTTCCGACGAAACACTAAGGAAAGGTCATTGTTTTTACTTTTTCCATATCATCATTTTCAGCCGTTCAACATCCACTGCTGGATGAAGGCCTTTCCAAATCCTCTTCCATTCTTGTCTGTCTTGAGCAATCTGTCTTCTCAATATTCATCAAACCCATCGTCCACTCGGTCTACCTTGCTTTCTTTCACATCCTCTCAGATTTTTAACACGTTCCGCTATTTCTACCACCGTGGTCATGCTTCTTACCCATGTATTCCTTTTACGATCTCTTCTCATTATACCGAGCTTACATCTTTCCATGCTTCTCTGCCTAACATTATTGAATTTAGCATCCACATTTCACATCTATACGTCATATCGTATGCCTTCTTTTTTAAGCATAGCTAGTTTAATTCAGTCATATTCAGCAATTGTCCTAGCTATAAATAACTATCAACTATATTGTATTAGTACTATGATCTTGCAAAAATTCAACCTCGAGATAATTTAATATTTATTTTGAAATATTCAGTATTATTTGTTAAATGCATAGTACATTTCAATAAAAGTTCAGTATTTTATTTATTTTAAAACTAGTATTTATTACTATAGTCATAATTCACCAAAAGCTAGTGTTAGAATTATATATGAAACGACCAGCACTTCTTCCTGAATGTTTTCTATTTTGTGTCTCTTATCTAATGTACACAATTGATATACATAGTGACGTGCGCTACACGGCGCTACCATAATCCACTTATACAGGATTGAACCATTACGCGTTTAAATATTGCAGAATTTACGAGTGGGGGATGAAATTTAAAATTTATATACTGTTGAAAAAATCGTCACCGGTGTTAAATTTCCACAGTTACGCAGTTCGACAGGTCGTTCGTATATGTATATATATTTTTTATTTCAACGCCTGTATTATTTACGAGGGTACACACGTGTCGCTACATATTTTCATCGCTTTTACCACAGCAAGCGACGAAAATTCCACACACTTGTACCGGAAGTGGTGGTGTGGGGTCGGAAAAGCCAGGTGTTTTTCCTCGGCGTGTGGAGGAAAAAAAAAAAAATGCGAGCTGCGGATGCTCGTCTATTCTTTGTAATAAATATGAGGCGATTCGGATGTCTAAGACAATTTTATTTTATTCCATACTTGTACATAGTTGCGTAATACTATGAGGGATATTGTAGTCTGTAAGGTAAAAATAAATAACGTGGAAATCTTTTTTTCGTATGATAAGTTAACTGCTTGTATGAACGAACGTGCGGGGCTAAAAATGCTATAACATAAAAGTAAAATTAAGCGCAGAGCTAAAACTTTTTATATATATGTTTGTATACTACGTACTGCCAGTTATGACGTATGGATGTGAAACGTGGATGCTAAATTCGAGAATGTTACGCAAAATTCAGTGTATACAGAGAAGCGTGGAAAGATATAAGCTCGGTATGACGGGAAGAAGTATGGGTAAGAAGTATGACCAAATTGGCAGATATAGCGGAACAATTGGTGAATATGACTGGATGTAAAGAAGAAGAATGAAACTAGGATGGATCGCTTTTAGAAGAATGAAAATAGTTTTTAAATCCAACATCCCGCTATGCTTAAAAAATAAGGCATACGACCAATGCGTACTGAATGTGAAACGTGGATGCTGAATTCGAGAATGTTACGCAAGATCCAGTGCACACAGAGAAGCGTGGAAAGATGTTTGCTTGGTATAACAAGAAGAGATTGTAAAAGGAATACGTGGATATGAAGTATGACAGATACATATAGCGGACCGTGTAAAAAGTTGAACACATAGCGAGAAGAATGTATGGCAGATGTACGCGAGAAAAACGTGTGAAAAAGAATAGTAGATGGACGCCAGAAATACTGTAATAGTATCCGAGAGGATGTGAAAGAAAGCAAAGTACACCGAGTGGACGATGGGCTGATGAATTGATTAGAATGTGTGGAGTTAATTGGATGCAGATTGCTCAAGACAGACAGGAATGGAAGAGGATTAGAGAGGCCTTCATCCAGCAGTGGATGGTGAACGGTTGAAAGTGATGATGATGATGATGATGACTTACTAATACATATTTTTATCGTATTAAGTTCAATTTTATGGTGATTCTCAATACTTTTTAATTTCACCATAAAATTTTCCTTGACCAATTTCGACTGTTTTCTTGAAACGTAAACATAATCAGAAATTGCTTAAAAATTTTCATCGATACATTTTAATTGTAAAAACATTAGGTTTTTCCTTTAATTTTTGTCCAAATGTGATCAATTCCAAATCAAACTAATTTATCAAAGGTTAAATTTGTTGCATTTTCATGGCACGTCTATTGAAAATGCGAAATACGTTTATCGTTAAAATAAATAAAATTACTCTCATCGTAATTTATGTACACAATATACAGAGCCGTTATAAATGAACGTGGTTTTAGTCCATTTTTTGTAATATTGATCTTATTTGATTAACTATCATTAACTCAATTACTTTCATCATAATTTAGCCTTATAAATAAAGGTGATTTAAGTGATATTTTAAAAAAATGAGTTAATGGTACTTTCTATTACAAACAGATATGGTATATTTATTTTCAAAGAATTCACAGTCAAGATAAAAAATGAACTTAAACCACCTTTATTTATAACGATTCAATTATGCCAAATTTTACACTGTGAAGTATTCTATATTTATATAATTATGTACATAGAGCCTCACGGAAATTTGGCAGCAAACTTTAAAACATTGTTTTGTGTAAAAAATACTACGAAGAAAATTTTATTGTTGAAGAGTTTCTTTAGTCACCAATCAATAAGATATTTCGTAGAATTTTAATATTTTCATTCAACTGTCAATATTTTAACTGTCATACCGTTTTGTACGAAAAAATCTTTATAATGTATATAATTTATAAATTCGCCATATTATAAACAATATTCATACAAGGGTTAATAATATACATATGTATATACAGGCAGTTTCAGTGAAAAGTGTATAAAAGCATCTAAATAAGACACAGAGATGGGAGCGTGCGAAAGGGACGCAACCATAACCGATTAATGACGCGAGAGCGAGACGAATACATGCGCAGCAGCGGCGCTGTCAGAACGCCACAAGGGCCCCGATCACACTTTACAACAAATAAAATAATAATACATAAAACGACGCAAAAAAAAAATGGCCAAAAAAAAAATCGTACGTTTTACATGTTGACGATGTCACATCGCGTCGTATCGTGAGTGTTTTTATTCGTTTATTATTTTCAAATGTGTAAATAAATTCACGGTGTGTGTGTGTATCGCCATTTGTCGCCAATTTTGCCGTTTGCTGCTGTTAAATGTCTACAAGTTGCAAAAAAGATGAGATGTGGGCCGCCATGACGCGCTCCATAGAGATACTTGTAGCGTTTTTCGAGTACTACTCGACGAGGTAAATTGGTATTTTAATTAAAATGATTAGCACCTAGCTGTGCGTTGTATGAAATTGTTTCGCTTTATTATTTGCCTTTTGCGCTCTCTTCTTCTTCTGCCACTGTTTTTTGACGCTTTAGCTCCTCTCCCTCTGTCTCTCGCTCCGTTTATGTTAATTATGAACTGCAATTTAATAAATAGCCTTGCTAATTTGTTTCAAAGTCGACTCTTCTTCTACTCCTTCTTATATAATACCAAACGGAATGTTCTCGAAGTGCTATTGCTTTATCTTGTGTGTGTATTTTGTAAAAGTTCCAGGACCGAGCTCAATACTGTAGTTGTCTAGTTTCAACTATCGCCATTTGTTACAGACAATGTCGAGAGTTTGTAATGTGTAAATTTGAATTTCAAATAATATCACTGTTTGCTCGATTCAAGCTAGTCGTGGTTCAAAATGGATATTCCATATAAATTTGAAACGTAGTGTAATCAGTTATATCAGGATATCTAAAGCGATTCTTAACAAGTTTGGTGTTTTTATCAATTTTGAATTGATTTTTATTTATTTATTTAAGATTAATTACACAAACATTATTTAAAGCTAATATTACAATATAAACTTGGCTGTTTTAAGGCTGTGCTGTGCTACAATCTACCTAATTTTAAATTATTAACTATTAACTTATTATTACCCCTAGTATTATGACTATTTATATTATATTTTGATAATAAATTCTTATCTAATTTAAAAATGCACGCTTTTAAGGTTTCATTTAAATTCATCCAATTCAATTCATTCAACATGTATCTTATACTAGTTAATCTATTGATATTTAAAATACTCCGCATAGCTCTATTTTGCAGTTTTTACAACCTTTTAATTGAACTAAATTTAAAAATGAACCACAAAATATAAAATGCATTTGTCACACATATGTACATAGATTAGTACTTTATAGCTCAATTTGTATCAACTAGTAAGAACATATTTGTAATAAATTAGTCATCGAAACAAGACTTTGCTTAGTAGTTAGCCGTAAGACAAACATCATATTGCATTCTTTTTTTTTTTTTTTTTATTAAACTTTTATTTATCCATATAATGTTCATAATACTTCTTATTTACTAAAAAACGTATCCTAATGGTTCCTGGTCAAGTGGCCATTATCCATTTTACAATAAATGTGTGTTATGTAGTAGTAATAGGAAAATAATCTTACTTTATCGTTAGTGTTTGTTATTACAGTAGGAAAGTTTAAGCTAAAAAACCTATTTACAAATTTTATTATATTTTTTTAAATACAATACATAATAAATAGGGTATGCATGCAGATATGTACATTAAATTCTTATTTCTAGAGTTTGGTTTCGATTACATAAATGGCTAAGCGTTAAAATATATCTAACGAATAAACAGAAAAGAATTGATTTTTTTTACTGTATATGTACAGGTATATAAAAAAACGAAGAATGAAACTATGATGTAGTGCTTTTGAAAGAATGAACATTGTTTTTAATTCCAATATACCGCTATGCTTAAAAAAGAAGGCATACGGACCAATGCGTACTGCCAGTTATGACGTATGGATGTGAAACTTGGATGCTAAATTCAAGAATGTTACGCAAGATCCAGTGCACACAGAGATGCATGGAAAGTTGTATGCTTGGTATAACAATAAGTGATCGTAAGAGGAATACATGGGTAAGAAGCATGGGCAAGGTGTGAAAAAGTTGAAGTGGACACATAGCAAGAAGAAAGGATAGCAGATGGATGCGAGAAATACTGGAATGGTATCCGAGAGGACGTGAAAGAAAGCAAAGTAGTGTGTGACTGTTCTACAAGAATTATTGACACACTTAATTGAAAATACTGTTATCTTTAGTCTACTCTTACATACATACATATGTACATCGACAATAAACACTCGTTGATCGTCAACGGGTATACACAACATACATATGTACAATTGCGAAATTCAATAACTCTGATTTCTCATGCCCTTTTAGAACCACACACATTACACGTACCTCGGTAAATTTATACAAATATGCGGACAAATTGTACTTGCCCAATAATATTCGATACACACTCGGCATTGACGATCGCATAAATGCGTTATTACTTCATCATCGTCATTTCCCAGAGTCTGCCTTCATCTCCGAATGGCGTAAAATAAATTTTCATTACGTCTTGCGATGCTTTTTTCCGTTCCTCACATCCACTTCCATCATTTTCCTCACGCAATTACGAGCGTTCCTCACATTTGACACGAAAACCTCATAAATCTCGCTTATTTAATATCCGTGTTATTTACTTTTTTTTTTTTTTTTTGATTACTTGACTTATGCCTTTCTTGCTTTGTTGCCTCACAGCTACGCATGTATGTAATATATTAAGTGTGCAGATTGATTTGATGTACCCATCACGGGCTCCCAATCTATGACTTGAAATGAAATAGTAAACTTTAAAAAAAAATTGACTATAATGCAATTTTCTGTCAGTTATGATGTATGGATGTGAAACGTGGATGCTAAATTCAAGAACGCTATGCAAGATCCAGTGCACACAGAGAAGCATGGGATGATGTATGTATGCTTGTTATAACAAGAAGAGATAGTAAGAGGAATACATGGGTAAGAAGTATGACTAAAGTGGCAAATATGTATAACGGTGTGAAAAAGTTGGATTGGACACATAGCGGGAATAATGAATGGCAGATGGACGCGAGAAATACTGGAATGGTATCCGAGAGGATGTGAAAGAAAGCAAGGTAGACCGAGTGGAAGATGGGATGATGAATTGAGAAGAATGTGTTTAATAGACTCAACGAAGAATGAAACGCTTTTGGAAAAATGAGCATAGTTTTTAAATACAACACCATGGTTAAAAAAAAGGCATACGACCAATGCGTACTGCCAGTTGTGACGTATGGGTGTAAAACGTGGATATAAATTCAAGAATGTTACGTAAGATCCAGTTCACAACAGAGAAGCCTGGAAAGGTGTATGCTCGGTATAACGAGAAGAGATTGCAAGAGGAATACATGGGTAAGAAGCATTAGCAGATATAGCGGAACGTGTGAAAAAGTTAAAGAGAAATACTGCAATAGTATTCGAGAGGATGTGAAAGAAAGCAAGGTAGACCGAGTGGAAGATGGGATGATGAATTGAGAAGAATGTGTTTAATAGACGCAACGAAGAATGAAACGCTTTTGGAAAAATGAGCATAGTTTTTAAATACAACATTCCACCATGCTTAAAAAAGAAGGCATACGACCAATGCGTACTGCCCGTTATGACGTATGGGTGTAAAACGTGGATGATAAATGCAAGAATGTTACGTAAGATCCAGTTCACAACAGAGAAGCCTGGAAAGGTGTATGCTCGGTATAACGAGAAGAGATTGCAAGAGGAATACATGGGTAAGAAGCATTAGCAGATATAGCGGAACGTGTGAAAAAGTTAAAGAGAAATACTGCAATAGTATTCGAGAGGATGTGAAAGAAAACAAGGTAGACCGAGTGGAAGATGGGATGATGAATTGAGAAGAATGTGTTTAATAGACGCAACGAAGAATGAAACGCTTTTGGAAAAATGAGCATAGTTTTTAAATACAACATTCCACCATGCTTAAAAAAGAAGGCATACGACCAATGCGTACTGCCCGTTATGACGTATGGGTGTAAAACGTGGATGATAAATGCAAGAATGTTACGTAAGATCCAGTTCACAACAGAGAAGCATGGAAAGGTGTATGCTCGGTATAACAAGAAGAGATTGCAAGAGGAATACTTGGGTAAGAAGCATGAGCAGATATAGCGGAACGTGTGAAAAAGTTAAAGAGAAATACTGGAATGGTATCCGAGAGGATGTGAAAGAAAGCAAGGCAGACTGAGTGAAAGAATGTGTGGAGTCAAGTGGATGCAGATCGCCCAAGACAGACAGGAATGGAACAGGATTGGAGAGGCCTTCATCTAGCAGTGGATAAAGGTTGGGAACCTGTGCTCTGTACATGGAATAGCAAAAGAGCAACTGAATCAAAACCACGACGGTGGATACATAACTTCGATCACGCTAGTATATGTACATACAATACTAGTATATTTTTGTAATTACGATTACGTCGTTGGATCAATGTGTATCTGCCAAAAGCGCCACATTGACAGCCAACCGTACACAATACAAAATATCTTTGTATCAAAGCGGCTGTCAAATTACAGTTTGAACCATCGGTTTATTCAATCAATTTCTTATTAATATTTATTATCAATCTATTGTTTTGTGTATTGATAGATTGAAATGGATATTGTTGTCTACCTATTTTGGTATGTCATGTTTTGAGGGTACTGTAAACATACGCATTTATATGTATATATATATATATATATTTTTTTCTTGATTGCGCCATGTCAATTTCGTTCCATTATTCATTCATGCTTATGCCTTCTCGAGAGGCATGCCAATCAAATCCACCGGTGAGGGATGCGAAGAAGTGAGGGGGGTAGGAAAATTGAGCTTTTTTTTTGTTTGCGCTCAAAAGCTCTTTTTTACCGTTATTATGTATACGGGTGAGTGAAGGAATGGGTGTTGTTTTCGCAAAAAAAAAAAAAAAAAAACAACATTGTGTGTTCCGAAAAAACTCTTTGAATTTATATGCATAGTGTGTGTGATTTCTTTCAAATTTTGTTTTACTTACGGTGAATATATGAAGATTGGTAAAGTACGGGCTCGGTGATTGATTGAACGATTGAAATATGTACGTACATACATATGTATATGTACATACATATGCTCGAGTATTTGCCCGTTGACGTTCAACGCGTGTTTATTTTGTGCCAACAATAGCGGTAACCGTGAAATACGGTAGAAAAAATAATAAAATAAATGGATAAAGCGGATAAACAGTATTTTATATATATACTAGCTGACCCGGCATGCGTTGCAATGCCCGATACCGTTCCGTTCCCGTTCCCGTTCCCGATCCGTTCCCGTTCCTAGTACGTTATCTGACGCGTGAGCAGGCCCGTTCCTGTTCCCATTCCCGGTTTTTCCCGATTCCAGATCCCGGTCCCGTTCCCGATCCTGATCCCGTTCCTGATCCCGTTCCCGTTCCCGTTCCTAGTACGTTATCTGACGCGTGAGCAGGCCCGTTCCCGTTCCCGTTCCCGTTTTATCCCGATTTTTTTTCACAGGAACCATCCCCGGCATGATTACAATAAGTCCTGAAAGTTTCATCGCGATCAGTTGAGTGGTTTAGGAGCCTATAAGAGACAGACAGACAGACAAACAGACAGACATTGATTTTTATATATGTATATAGATTATTGTACTTACAGTATATTCTCAAGGTCATATATTTATAATATTTAGCTGTAAGTCATTCAATTACGTGTATTAATACCTACGTATATATCTGGGTTAGATTACTTATATACTAGGTTAGTTATTTTTATAGATGGTCAATATCTACTTCAAATTCATGACAATTTATTATGTATGCTGACTTTTTATCACCTTAACAAAAAAAAATTACATAATCTACGTTATGACAGTTATTGTTAATAATAAGAATTTTGTGTTTGGGATTTAAAGACTACTTTCGTAAAATTTTCATATTAATTCTATTTATTTTACTGTAACTTTTATATTAATTATTACTTTAAATAATTTTATCAACATCACTCTAAAAATTAAGATAATTTATTTACACAAATATATCGATTATTGATAATAAAAAAAAACCATGTTATACATTTAACGCGCTTGCGTTTATTTTGTAAGGACACTGTATCAAATCGAACAATACCTTAAGTGCGACACGTGCGTACTTAGTCTCTTTGCAAAGATTTTCCCAACGACAAATGGATGGCGAATTTTCCAGATTTTCCGACAAGAAGGAAAACCTCCGACTTGCGAATCCTCAAATTTGACACGACATACCCTTGCCGCAAATTGTGCAACGAAATGCACGCGTATAAAATCGGGTCAAACGTTTGTTCGAGTCTTTCGCATATGAATATATTCATGGGTGGATTTAGTACGATTGAATTATTCAGACGACCCTCTCGCCCCCAACGAGAGGGGAAAGGGGGAATGGGGAAATGGGGAAGGGGTAGGACCAGAACAAACAGTGGGTACTGAATATAAATGCGACGAGGGGTTGCCGGAAAGTCTGCGGGGAACCTTTTGGCCTCGGAGACGCCTCATTACGAAACCCGGTTCCGACGAACCGGACACCATTTGACGTTCAATTCTAAACCGGGAACATAAAGGAACTCTTCGACCGGCATTTGGCGTAAGTTACTCTTTAATATCGATAAGGAGAATCGAGGATTTTCGACTTTTGTCCGAAGATATTGAAATTCTCTAGGCATTTTATTAAAAGCCCACGTACATTAATATACATACATACATACGTCAATAGTTATAATACATATACTAGTGTTTGACGTAATTGACTACGTAACAATTAAGCAAAGACGCGAACCTACTAAGGATTAATATTTTTAAATTATAGGAGGCCTCCCATCACCGGTGTTGGGTGAACGCGTTAGCGCTAACTCACCCAACCTGGTGATCACCGGTTCAAATCCCACTCGCAACGGCGCCATACACAATACAAAACCATAACGGCGCACAGTGTCGCCGATTGAAGTTCTAGCTAGACATGCGCAAATTTTTTTTTTAAATCGCAATTTCTCAGAAACTACACTATATGTATATCAATCTGAAAATTTATATTCATGGTTTTCGTATAATGTATCACGACTTGTTATAATTTTGGTAAAAATTCGACAACCGGAAGTAGCAGATTACTTTTAAATATAAACCATTTTTTTTCTAAAATGATTTATATTATTATAAATTTATAGTTTTATGAATCATAATATGTTACAAAAATGTGAAAATTACATAATATGTGAAAAAAAGAAATTTCTTAGGATAAATAATATTAATATATCAAATATAAAAAAGGTTATAAAATGTAAAACGTACAAATTCAAAAACAAAATAAACAGTAAAAGGTAAAAAAAAAAAGAAATCGATCGAAAAATGGTCTGAAAGAAATCGATATAAAAGTATGATTTAGCAAACTTCGGCAACTTTTTTTTGCAGTTTCTATAAGTACATTAGTTCAACTTTAATATATATAAAAATAAAAACTGTACAGTGCCTTGTGCTATTTTAAAAGTTTCAGGAAACATTATATTGTTGAAAAAAAATTTTAATTCGGGCTAGAAACAAACTAATCGAAATTTCTACAAAAGCAATTAATATTTTTGTTAAAATTCTAATAAAAAATATTATTTAATACCTTTTCTAGTAATATCCATTTTAAAATAACTCGACGACGTTTCAGAACGCGTGACAAATCCCTTTTGCTTTGAACGCACCAAACGTGACTGGTATAAACCGGTTTTGCTGCAGTCTTTATTTCACGCGTTTGTCAAATTACCACGTGTTCGCGACGTTTCCAAATTAAATTTTGATATTTTGTATTTAAAAATTCAGATATAATATTATGTAAAATAGTGGTACATAAATAGTTTTTCGAAAATATTGAAATCGAAGAATGTCTACCTAGAACTTCAATCGGCGACACTGTGCGGCGGCCGGCTACTCCCGCCATACACAATACAACAGCACAATAACTGTCAAACGTGCCACCGGCTATACTGTCACTTAACTGTTGCTTAACAATGAAGACTTTGTAAGTCGTGATATATTACGATAGTTCATTTTTCCTTAGATTCACAGCGTAAATAAAATCAATTTAAAAACTTTCCCTTAAGCCTTGATTTTTGCTCGCGCAAAATCAAAAGTATAATAATAATTTTTAATTAAGATACAAAACGCCAACGACACGATGATTAATGACTCAAACTAAATAACTGTCAAATTTTCCAACTCTTATCGCAAATCATGAAAGATTTCCTCGTGTCTAACGAAAATTTAAACATTTTTAGTCGATAATTTCATTGGATTTTGCTATTTTTAGCACAAATACCTATTATATATATAATAGCCGAAATCCGTCTGTCTGCTGATAACGCTATGACGTCGCCCTCGCAAGTGTTCGCGACTTTGCTAAATTATATGAATATATAATAGTTTTTATAGTTGTTGTATAGATGGCGCTTTATAATAACAATTATATATACATATAATTAAATAATTAATTATAAAGCGCCATCTATACAACAACTATAAAAACACATATGTACAATACTCAACCACCCAAAAACACTCGGGTAAAGTACGGGTGATGAGAAACCACTCCGTTGAAATTCAACGGGCTTACACTAGTACATACATATATACAATATAATTAAAAAAAATTTCGTATAAAAGTTTTACATACATACATACATACATACCAACTCCATAAATGCATAATATTAAACTAAACAATCTAACATACAGTATGGAAAAAACATACGTTACTTAATCAATTAATCATTAACTTGATAACATACATATGTCTGAGACGCTTGTATACAATATAGGCTTCAGCGTAACCTTTCGATCAAACGCATAAATGCAAACTTTCTTTTAAACCACAATTTTAATAATAAACAATATTATTATTATTATAAATAATAATAGAGGAGTATAATTAGAGATGGTCCCTCAAATTGAGGAGGTCGTGAGGTCGTTGTGACCTATTTCACGTAACGGATGGCTTCCGACCGCGTAACATTCCTTTGAAGTCGACCCAGAGACACGAAGGGGGGTGTAATGAGGGGTAGGGGATGATGGGAATGCTTTGTGACCACCCTGTATATAGCGAGAGACATTGGCGTCTCTGCGCGTCTTTTCTACCAGACCACCTAATGACCCGCCGCATATTTTCGCCGTAACTTTAACATTTTACACCGAGTCATTATCGGCGTTATAAAACCCAAAAAAAAATACCACATAATAAAAGACGTTTTAATCTATGCGTGTGAATTTTTTTTTTTTTTGTTATTGAATGGTGTATTATGTTTTTTGAACGTTGAAGTTCGCCTTTGCGTTGTGACGCTCGTATCGTTAATTACTTTTTCAACGCTTTCAGTGTTAGCACTGATGAATATTTTTAATGTAAATCTTTTTCGATTCAGTATCGGTCCCAACGGCTTTCAAAAATGTTTGTTCGTTTTATTAAATTCCGCGTAGTGTTCGATTGAAATTTTCCCGTAATTAATTCTCTCGCAAACACGAGTTCATTTCCAAACTACATAAATTCATTTCGGTTGGGTATTTTTGGCGCAGAGTGTTGCACAACTTGTTGACTCGCGCGCTCAAAACACTTAATCAATTACTCAACCTCGATTGGTTCATCATAATTGACAAAAGCAAAAATGAAGCATTTGTATCGGCGAATAAAATACAGTAGCAACGGTGGGTACTACAGCTGGTGACGTATGCGTATAAAAATATGCCATTGTGCTTACGTGTACCGTTGAACTCAAACACAGATATACTCGTAGAGTGGTTGACATTTCTGTATGTAAATTTGTGTCTCTCTGCCTGTCTGTCAGTCTGTTTGTACGTATTTCTCTCTATCTGTCTCTATGTTTGTATATTTATTTGTTTTTCTATATTTCTCTCCGTTTATCTGCATGTACGCATTTCTCTATGTGCTCGTTCATAAGTCCGTCTGCTGTGTGTGTAAGAGTATGCATGTATTTCTCTCTATCTGACTATTCATCTGACTCTCCGTCTGACTCTCCGTCTGACTCTCCGTCTGACTCTCCGTCTGACTCTCCGTCTGACTCTCCGTCTGACTCTCCGTCTGACTCTCCGTCTGACTCTCCGTCTGACTCTCCGTCTGACTCTCCGTCTGACTCTCCGTCTGACTCTCCGTCCGTCTGACTCTCCGTCTGACTCTCCGTCTGACTCTCCGTCTGACTCTCCGTCTGACTCTCCGTCTGACTCTCCGTCTGACTCTCCGTTTGACTCTCCGTCTGACTCTGCGTCTGATTTGTCTGATTTGTTTGTAGGTCTGATTTGATCTGTCAATCTAATTAATTAATAAATTTGTCAATCTATGTATCTGTGGGTCTATGTGTATACCCGTTTATCACTCACTATCTGTATATCTTTCGGTATATTGGTTCAGCGATTAAATCGCACACGAAAAATCCGCACAGAAAAATGCGCACACGAAAATAGCGGACACGGAAAAAAGCGCACATTAAAAAATAGAAAGTACGAATGACTACATAACACAATTTTCACTGCTGTGCGGGAATATGATCAAACGTAAGACAAAATAAAGTACTTGTTGAAGTTAGCTAACTTGCAATAATAAAATTAATTAATTTATTGAAAACTCACTTCAGTTACATACATACATATGTATGTAGGTAAATGTGAATTTTTTAATAATGAATTTTCTTCAACATATGTACATATGTACATTAAATATGTATTTTCATTATATTTGAGGAGAAAATAAAAATAAAGTACATACTACAAAAAATTATTTACCTCAGTAGAAATATTCAATTTTTTAAAGTTTTTGCAGATTTTTTCCAACGTGCGCATTTTTCTGTGTGCGCTTTTTTCTGTGCGGTTTAATCCGAGCACCGGTATATCAATTTCATTTTTATATTTGTCCTACATACATATATAACCTGTTATCGTTTGACGAATCAAATCACCAAACTTCCAAAGAAATACTTCCGATGATACAACGTGTCTTTGATTTCTCGATTGCAAAAGAACACACTTCTAGCTGTTGACAGAAATTTCCAGCAGAAAATAAACAAATTCAACACAAAACGCACACGGGCAACGTCGAGTGCTAGACAGTACAAAGCGAGTGACGTATGCATACAAAAATCTGCGATTGTACACACGTGTGTTGTCGGAAGTGACAAGACGTTGCGGCGCGCCTGTTCAGCCGATGGCCCCAGGGCGGCACGTGGCTGACAGGGCGGTAGGGGAAGAAAGGGGATGAAAGGGGATGAAAGGGGATGAAAGGGGATGAAAATAGGGGGCGGCCCGGGAGCGGCCCTGGGGGCGGCTATCGATCGGGGTGGGGCCGCACAGACCCAGCAAGCAGCCCACTGAAAGCCACCCCACAACCACCCACCGCAATATTGTCTTTTGATTTATTCAGTGTGCCACCACCTACTCATCCCCATCCCACTTCACCCCTTTTTAACATCGTCGGTATTATTGCCTTTTCGCGGATTCACCTTCGAGCGCAAATGCGTCACGCTTGCCCGATTGATGCTTCAAGAGACACCTCTACTCTAATACTACATTGTTGTTTGTCGAGCTAACCCTTTGGCATACCCAGACTAGTGAAGATCGGGTACACTTTTGTTGTAGATAACTTTTAATTACATATATATAATAGCCCTATTCCGTCTGTTTGTCTGTCTGTCTGTCTGCTGATAACGTTCGCCTCGGTAAATAATTTTAAAAAATCACAGTGTGTAGCCGCTACTCACTATATGTAGAAGTAAAACTTCTTTGCAGTGTAAGGCCCGTAACGCACTTGGCTGCCTGGCTGCGCAGCCATGGCCGCGGCGGCCACAACGATGTTAGAAAATGTATGTGGCTGCCTGTTTGACAACGCACTGAGGCAGCCAGGAAACTCTGGCTGCGCGGCCACAGGTACCGGCTCCGATACTCAGCAGCCAGACAGGCAGCCACTGGCCAGCACAAGATGTATTTAACAAAGCAAATGTATGTATGTGGCTGCCTGTGCGATGCACGCACTAGCAGCCTGGCTGCTCGGCAGCGAGTCAATTCACGTTAGTGAATAAGTTTGAATAAACAATTCCAATTCCATTATAAATTTTATACTAAATTCAACGAATAAGATAAAAATATTAAAAAAAAAATCTCGCTAATGTTGCGCGTTGGAAATAATGTATATAAAACTATTTTCAACGAATTATTTGCATCTACATATGTACATATGTACATACAGTACAAAAGGATCTGAGATCCGAGATTACAAACCAATTATTGCATTGAAAATATGTTGTATCTACAATGTTATCGCTGACCATTTGTGAGTGTGTTCTCATCGTTCTGGCTGCCCCTTTGGCTGCTTGAACTGGATGCACGTTTTTCTGGCCATGGCTGCGCAGCCAGGCAGCCAAGTGTGTTACGGGCCTAAAGCAAGCGGATAATAGGTTATGTGTAACATCGCACACATTTTGCTCAAACAATGGAGCGATAAAAGCGATTAAATTTTGAGGGCGAGGGGCGGTACGGGCCGCGGGTAGCTATCTCTGTCTCGCATCAACGCGGAAGAGCAATAGAGACGGCAATATCGTTTTACCCGTCCATTCGGTCAGTTTGTATAGAAACGACACGAAACGAAATTTTCACTACCGTGCCAAATAAAAGTTTTACTTCAAAAACCAGAACGTCGCACGAGTGGGATTTGAACGCAGTACCACTGATTCGGAACAGAGCGCTTACGCGGTGAGCCAAACCAGACGATGGTTTGCTAAATTGTTACGTTGTTGTTATTATAACGCGCCATAGATGGCGCTTGGTTCCATAGATGCAAAAACTATACAAACTATTAAATTTAATATTATTTTTCAGTACGGATGATGAGAAACCGCTCCGTTGATATTCAACGGGCTTACACTGGTAGCTCTATATTAATTGTATGATTGACACAATTAAGCAACGAAAGTATGAAAGTGGGATTAAAAAACGTAGTCACTGTAGATAAGCATAATGTAGTGATAGTTGATAGTTATTTACAACTAGGACAATTGGTGAATATGACTGAGTGCATTACGCTATAGCATATATATGTACATATAGCGGAACGTGTAAAAAGTTGAAGTGGACACATAGCGAGAAGAACGGATGGTAGGTGGACACGAAAAAAACTGGAATGGTATCCGAGAGGATGTGAAAGAAAGCAAGGTAGACCGATTGGACGATGGGCTGATGAATTGAGAAGAATGTGTTGACTCAAGTGGATGTAGATTGCTCAAAACAGACAGTAATGGAAGAGGACTATAGAGGCCTTCATCCAACAGTGGATGGTGAACGGCTTATGATGAAATTAATTGTAGAAAGATTGTGTACGGAAGGTCATTTCAGTACCGACTTAAATCACAAATATCTTTCGAGTTACAAAAGTAAGAACATTGTACTAAAAACCGTTAAATACAAAATCCCCTCGGGGTAATTAAAATAAATCAAAAACTAAAACTTTTTACTCGAGTTCAACATTTACGCCACACGTGTGACTTTCACACAAAAAAACTCTAATCTAATCACCATATGAAAATAGAACTCTGACGCAAATACATAAAAATACTTTGTATTGAAAGATTGTAAAGGGAATTCAATACGTATGTACTTGGTGATAATTTATTTTCTTCGATTATATTTAGTACTCTATATTTACGTATGTATACATGTTGTATCCAATTGCAAACGTACTGACGGATAAACGAGTACTCTCTAATTTAGCCAGCAGATAGGGGACATCGCACACAACGAAGATGAATTGAAATTGATGAGTGAAATGGCAAAAGTGTTGGCAATTTTATGTCATCTCCTATCATTTTCCCGACTATCCATGTATGTAATCAATTTGACTGCATCGAGATTGGACCGCAACGGTAGCTTGGGGATTGATTCAGATCACGATGTGTCTGAAAACGTGACCAGCTTTATATGAAAAGAGAGACTGCTCAATTGCGTAATCGCCACTAGGAAAAGTGTCCGGGAAAACTTGAGAGTTTTCCGAGGGAAAATCCCCGTCTAAGTTTCTACTTAGCTCATCGCTCATACTAGCATGTATGTACTAGGTTACTTAAAGCAATTTATATGTATGTATTAAAGCCAGACGAGAGCCTAGTAGTTAAAGTGTTAAAGTCTCTTGAGTGAAGGTCTGGGATTCAATTCCCGTATGTCGAAAAGTTTCAACCTTAAATAGTGTCATAAGTGGGAAAAATCTGAATGACTAAATCCAGATGGGCTGTATGCTGTTAGAATTTTTGAATTTATCTAACTTGGTTGTGCAGTAGTACCACAAAATTTATTCCTAGCTACCAAATCAATATCCTCTCCTCCAAAAGGCGATGGTTTCACCGCTGAAGAGTATCTTTCCCTAGTTACTGTCATATTATATAATTATATATATAATAGCCGAAATCCGTCTGTCTGTCTGCTGATAACGCTCGCTGTGGAAAAATAATTAAAAAACCAGAACGAGTGGGGATCGAACCCAGGACACGAGGCTCGAGAGGACTCACACTAATGCTATCCGCTATCGCCCTTGGCCAATTTAGTCCTTTTTTTTTTAAACATTACCTACAAAAGGGATCGTAACTCGGATACATAGATGACGCTTAAAAAACTATTATTTTTTGATTTTTACAAAATCACTTGCAAAATTATAATTATAATATAAATAGTAAAGTAAAAAAAATATATTTTATCAATTTGGGATTCGTTGTATTATAACGCGCCAAAGATGGCGCATTGTTGCATGTTATAGATGGCGCATTGTTGCATAGATGCTACACTATAGACAACTATAAAAACTATTAAATTTAATATATAATTTTCCAGTACGGGTGATGAGAACGCTCCGTTAATATTCAACGGGTTTACACTAGTCATATATATAATAGCCCTATTCCGTCTGTCCGTCTGTCTGTCCGTGTGTCTGATTTGAACCCGAGATCACCCGTTCGGAAGAGGGTGCGCTTACGCATTCATCCAAACTAGGTAATGACGGGCAATTCAACAATATTAACCCTCAAAAAGTTCGCGACTTTGCTAAATTGTGACGTTGTTGTATTATAACGGCGCCATCTATGCAAAAACTATACTCACCCACACACAAACACTCACAGTACGGGTGGTGAGAAACCGCTCCGTTGATATTCAACGAGCTTCCACTGGTATATAATAGCCCAATCCGTCTGTGTGTCTGTCTGCTGATAACGCTCGCTTCGGTAAATAATTTAAAAAAAACCAGAACGTCGCACGAGTTGGATTTGAACCCGGTATCACTGGTTCGGAACATTGAACGCTTACGCTGTGATCCAAACTGGATAATAACGGGCCTGCTTCAATTTTACTATATAATATCTTAATAGGCTCGCGACTTTGCTGAATTATTGCGTGTTGTATTATAACGCGCCATATACGCAACAACTATGTATAAAAATTATTAAATACACATATACTAACCCACACAAATATACGTTGATATTCAACGGGCTTACACTAGTGTATGATGATTGATAAAATGTTTCTCAAGTGCTGAAGAACTAACGTTTGTAATCAAGTAACCTACCTTCAAAAGAATATTTATTAATAACTAGTAGCAATACTCAAATTGTTTTGATAGTTGATACATACTCATAAAAGCTAAGTATATAATAAAATAAATTTTCAATATAAGCGAAGACATATCCAATCATTGAATTTTTGCACACACAAGTTTACTTTGGCCTACGTATTATACTTTTCGATGTTTACAAAAGCGTGAAATATTCATAAAATAAAATATTGGCGAAAGTTTTCGCGATACACAAAGCGTACATTATAATATTTAGACGAAACTTTTTTTTTCCTTATTTCGTTCACGTTTATCTATTATATTATACATACATATATATGATAATAAATAATACGAGAGACATTTTCAACTCGTGTCGAATTTTCGTTTGAAAAGTTTAGACGTTTTTTTCTTTCCCTGTATTCGTACGTGTCATCAAATTTATCGAATTTATGTACGTATATACAAATACCATATTATTAAATTGAATATGGTGATCAGTCTTGATATTATTACGTTTTGTATCGTGTAAGGTTGGCTGTTAAGATGGCGGCAACTCTACAATCGGTCCAGGCAAATATTGATCCGAAAACTTAATCGATATTATTATATATATAATAGCCGAAATCCGTCTGTCTGTCTGCTGATAACGCTCTCCGAGGAAAAATAATTAAAAAACCAGAAAGAGTGGGGGATCGAACCCAGGACCGCAAGCTCGAGAGTAATCACGCTAACGCTATACTCTAACATTACCTATAATTAAAATAAATAGGAAATGAGTATAGTAATCGCGCTAACGCATACGCCACGGCCAATTGTTGCTTTGGTCCTTTTTTTTTTAAACATTACCTATACAAGGGATCGTGACTCTGCTTTACCTACATACCTACCCACCTACATTACCTACATATAGATGACGCTATAAAACCTATTTTTTTTGTCACTTACAACCGTGCGATCAATTAGTGGGGATCTCTATTAAAAAAAGCGCTTTACGTAATTTAAAATCCAGCGGGCGTTGATATTCAACAGGCTTACGCTAGTATATATGTAATAGCCCTATTCTGTCTGTCTTACTGTGTGTGTGTCTGTCTGATAACGTTCGCTGAGGTAAATAATTAAAAGACACGAACCGTCCGCGCGCTAGTGGGATTTGAACCCGATATCACCAGTTCAGAACGGTGAGCGCTTACGCTATGATCCAACACCAATAATGCAAGATCTCCTACATATATTTGAACATATAAATCCTTAGTAGGTTCGCAACTTTGCTAAATTGTTAATACACCGACAAAAACAATCACAGTACGGGTGATGAGAAACCACTCCGTTGATATTCAACGGGCTTACACTAGTACATCTACATATAGTAGCCTTATGTACATATATGTACAATGTAGTTTCATAAGTATAATGGCTTAAACTTTAACGTTACGATTATCTAAGTTTTTCTCGTGTTTTCATACCATATTTGTTATAACGACATTTTTCAGTATTATTCCCAACGGTTATTATGACATGACCGTAGTCAAAGTTTCTCAAAGTTTATCGGTGTTTGTGAAATATCTCCATCGTTCTGTGGCTTAAAACTTAATCCACCGGAATCCGAGTGCAGTTTCCGTTGCACTCAAATGACCCAAATATGTCCATAACGTTTGTTTTCTTCGAAAACGCTAAAAATACTCACTCTGTGCAAAACAAACAGAACTTGTTTTCCTTTTGAATGTTCGGATACGGAAAAAGTGCGTCTTTTGTTACAAAGTTTTCGTTTGTGACGAGGAAAATAGAAGATTTCCCTTGGTAGAGTGTGTCAACTTTTTAACAGTGTAAAGTCCGACAATAACAACTTTAAAACGAACGTATGTAAGTGGAAACATATTTTCTCTTGTGAAAAAAAACAAAACATTTTTTTGCTCGGTTTAAATCGTGGTAGTGAATAATACTTGTATTTATTGTGAAGAAAATTTAGTGAAAAATGATGCATTGCTAAGTAAAAGTTTGACGGTTGTTATATTCCAACAAATTTGAGATTAAAAAATACGTTATGTATTAATATTATAGTGTAGTCTTTTTTTGGTGTATATTTGTGGATACATTTAATCAAAAACATTTTGATTCCATTGAAAATTCAATGCAACCAAATTTATTTAAAATAGTACACTTATACATATATATATAGTACATAGTATATATATATATATGTATAATAGCCGAAATCCGTCTGTCTGTCTGTCTGCTGATAACGCTCGCCTCGGTAAATGATTAAAAGACACGAACCGTCCGCGCGCGAGTGGGATTTGAACCCGTGATCACCAGGTTGGTACAGAATCGTGCTAACACTATCATCCAACGG
This sequence comes from Parapsyche elsis, assembly GCA_022651745.1. Lineage (NCBI taxonomy): Eukaryota > Metazoa > Arthropoda > Insecta > Trichoptera > Hydropsychidae > Parapsyche > Parapsyche elsis. The sequence continues at coordinate 612,303 of JAGVSN010000079.1, read as the reverse complement.
AGGCGATGACGGGCCTGCTACGATTTGACAATATTAACATCTTAATAGGCTCGCAACTTTGCTAAATTGCTACGTGTTGTATTATAACGCGCCATCTATGCAACAACTACATATAAACACTATTAAATTTAATATTATTTTTCAGTACGGGTGATAAGAAAGCGCTCCGTTGATATTCAATGGGCTTACACTAGTTATGTATATATCATCATCATAATTTTCAGCCGTTCACCATCCACTGCTGGATGAAGGCCTCTCCAATCCTCTTCAATTCCTGTCTGTCTTGAGCAATCTGCATCCACTTGACTCCGCACATTCTTCTCAATTCATCAGCCCATCTTCCACTCGGTCTACCTTGCTTTCTTTCACATCCTCTCGGATACTCGCACTGCTATATCTGCCACTTTGGTCATACTTCTTAGCCATGTACTTCTTGTTATGCCAAGCATACATATTTCCATGCTTCTCTGTGTGCACTGGATCTTTCGTAGCATTCTCGAATTTAGCGTCCAAGTTTCACATCCATACGTCATAACTGGCAGTACGCATTGGTCGTACGCCTTCTTTTTTAAGCATAGCGGAATGTTGGATTTAAAAACTATGTTCACACTTCCAAAAGCACTCCACCCTAGTTTCATTCTTCGTTTTATTAGTTAGTTATATATATAATAGACCAATTCCGTCTGGCTGTCTGCTGATAACGCTCGCCTAGGTAGATAATTAAAAAAACACACAAACGTCCCGAGTGGGATTTAAATTCGTGATCACCAGGTTGGGTGAGTGTGTAGATTCGCGACTTTGCTAAATTGTTACGTAATCAATTGCGTCAAACACGTCCGTTGACATTCAACGGGCTTACACTAACTAGTTCATCATATATTATGTGTTAACATATTTTTCGTCACTTTATATCGAATTTAATATTAAAAAAAAAAACATTAACCAAAACAAGATAATATTTTGATTTCGGTATGCTAAAAATGTTTGAACTTTCGGCTAAAATTAAACGCTCGAAAGTTGATTTGACTTTTTAGCGTCGGATCGGTCAAACAAAATCCGGTCAAATATTTGAACCAAACCATTAAACAAATTTCGGGTTATCGACGCGAGCTTTTTCCCCATTTTTCCGAAAGTTTTCCACCGTAAAAATTTACAATAGACAGAAGCAAAGGGAGCTTTGTGTTATCCTCCGCGCAATGTTTATCTTATAATTAGCGTCTGTCTTCTCGTACAAAGCGAAAATTCGCTCGTGACAATTAAACCTAATTTCGTTTGACGAGTTCGCCCATCGGAAAATTAAATTTCAAGGTGTTGTTGTTATTTATTCATTGTTCGACACAACGCCTGTCTGCGTGCGGAAAATTTGTCATCATACATCAATGTCGACGTGTACATACATAATTCTGAATATATGTACATACATATGTATGTATCTCGATGGATTACGTTGAATATTGTATGGGACGCGCTCGATTGACGGTGCCACGTGTCTAATGGTAAATTTAAATTGAGTTTCAATTTGCAAAATATGCACAATAGGAAAGTTTCACACGAAGATAACGATCAAATATTTAAATGCGTTGAATTAATGTAAGCTTGTTACATGTACATAGAGTAGGACGAACCACAAAATATTTAATACTAAATACTAGCATAGAGACAGGCGTACAGAAAGGCATATTATTATTATTATATATATAATAGCCGAAATCTGTCTGTCTGCTGATAACGCTCGCCGAGTTAAATGATTAAAAGACACGGACCGTCGCGCGCGAGTGGGATTTGAACCCGAGATCACTACGTAGGAATGAGTCTTGCTAACACCATCATCCAACGGAGGCGATGACGAACCTGCTACGATTTGAAAATATAAATTCTCAAGAGGCTCGCGACCTTGTATTATAGCGCGCCATCTATGCAACAACTATGTATATTAAAAATTTAATATTATTTTTCATTACGGGTGATGAGAACGCTCCGTTGACATTCAACGGGCTTACACTAGTTATATATTATATTAATATATATATATAATAGCCGAAATCCGTCTGTCTGTCTGTCTGTCTGTTGATAACGCTCGCTGAGGAAAAATAATTATTATACATATAATAGCCGAAATCCGTCCGTCTGTCTGTCTGCTGATAACGCTCGCTGAGGAAAAATAATTAAAAAATCAGAAGAGTGGGGGATCGAACCCAGGACCCCAAGCTCGGGAAGAATGCGCTTACGCCAATCTGCCAAAACCAGTTGTCGATTTGGTCCTTTTTTTTTTTAACATTACCTACGAATGAGGTCGTGACTCTGCTTTACCTATAAAAAGGATCATGACTCTGCTAACAATACATAGATGGCGCTATAAACTTACAACCGTGCGATCAATTAGTGGGGATCTCTATTAAAAAGCGCTTAACGATATATAAAATTCAGCGGGCGTTGATATTCAACGGGCTTACACTGGTAATAATATAAATAATAGCCCTATTCCGTCTGTCTGTGTGTGTGTGTGTCTGCTGATAACGCTCGCTGCGGTCGGAACAGTGAGCGCTTACGCTGTGATCCAACGCCAATAATGCGAGATCTCCTATATTTTTAACATATAAATCCTTAGTACATAGGTTCGCGATTTTGCTAAATTGTTACGTTGTTGTATTATAACGCACCATCTACATATACCAAAGCTATTAAATTTAATATTATTTTTTTCTTAGCTCAGTACTTAATTCATTTGTCAAGTTTACTATGTATATACAGTAGCGCAAGGGTCTGCCTGGCCGACTGTTTGGCTGGATAGCTCGCATACATACTAAACGTACACATATACTCATCCACACAAACACTCACAGTACGGGTGATGAGAAACCACTCCGTTGATATTCAACGGGCTTACACTAGTCATATATATAATAGCCCTATTCCGTCTGTCTGTGTGTGTGTGTCTGCTGATAACGCTCGCTGCGGTCGGAACAGTGAGCGCTTACGCTGTGATCCAACGCCAATAATGCGAGATCTCCTATATTTTTAACATATAAATCCTTAGTAGGTACGCGACTTTGCTTTAATGTTACATTGTTGTATTATAAAGCGCCATCTATACAAAAAACTATAAAAACTATTAAATACACATACATATGAGACTCACCCACAAAAACACTCACAGTACGGGTGATGAGAAACCGCTCCGTTGATATTCAATAGGCTTACACTATATTACATTCAATTCAATTTTCCTGACAATTCACGTTTTACAAATCATTCACAATATTGATCAGTATACACACACACACACACTAATTCAATTGAATTGGCACATTAAATGGCATTGAATGGAAACGTAGTCATTCGCGTTGACGCGTGCGGTGCAGTAAAACGAGCGAGATTTTCCGGCAAAATGTCGCGGCGCTTCGGAAAAGTCGCATTTTCCGGGTTTTTCCGACGGTTTTCCCGGCGGGATATCTCTCTCTCTATGTACCTCTGTCTATTTCGCGGCCATTCAACGTTTCGCACAATGGCCGACGCAAAACAAAAGATCATTTCTAACAGGTGAGCCAGCGACGGCGGCCATTGTGCACATTGTTCGACGTATCCCAACGTCTATGAACGAACGTTTCGATATTATGCTGTTAATGCGATTGTGATGGCATTGTTTCTGGCTACATTACTGATGGACAATGTGGTCAGTGTAAATTCGCCCTAACTATAATACCTACACATTGAATACCCGTCACAAAGTAAAATTATCTTTGCGGTGAAATTTTTCGCTCGGTATACTCTTTCAAACACCACTATCGTGTGATCGAATTTACTAGTATAATATATTGAAGTATTTCCATTTTACTATCCTCATATTTCTCCCCTATTGTATTCGAATCTATGGGAGGATACATTTATGTCGTAATACACTTAATTAATTAAATATCTTAAACATTTTAAATGTATTTTTGTTGGTTAAATAAATAATTATTTCCTTGCTCCATTAATGTAATCCAAGCTTATTCTAATTATTTATTAAACCTTTGAGTTTAAATCAATACGGAGAGGCTTTAAACATCAAGTTCAAAGTATTATAAACAATTGTTATTTAATATGGCTTTGGTTTAGTTGTCTATTATAAAATATATTAGAAAAATAATAAAACTTTTACATAAAAGAAGCTTTCACTAATTAAAATTAATCTATTAATTGATATGGTATAGAATTAATGATCGAAACCCACATTCTAAGCATTTATGTATATCCGAGGATTAAATTTTGTCTGTTGTCTGTCCATTAAGAACGCTCGATTCACACAATTTGTATTACCTACATACATACATACATATATGTAAAGTTACTGTTATTGTTAGCTAACTCATATTTCAACAATAATACAATTCTCCAAATAGAAATACAGACATACATAATTAATTTAAAAGTTCAATGACTTTCAGAACACTCGATACGTTATAGATGTATAGACTGACAGACATACTTTATAAATTTGTAATGCTTTTTATTAATAAGACTAGAGAATATATGTATGTATGTGAAGTATTTAAGTTTGTCTGTCTGTCTGTCTAGTTTCATTCTTCGTTTTATTTCTACTTCTCAGTCTATGTATATGTACATACATATATGTATGTACATATGTATGTATGTCTTCCTTTCTATCTGTACTAGTGTAAGCCCGTTGAATATCAACGAAGCGGTTTCTCATCACCCGTACTGTGAGTGTTTTTGTGGGTGAGTATCATATGTATGTGTATTTAATAGTTTTTATAGTTTTTTGTATAGATGGCGCTTTATAATACAACAATGTAACATTAAAGCAAAGTCGCGTACCTACTAAGGATTTATATGTTCAAAATATAGGAGATCTCGCATTATTGGCGTTGGATCATAGCGTAAGCGCTCACTGTTCCGACCTCAGCGAGCGTTATCAGCAGACAGACACACACACACACAGACAGACGGAATAGGGCTATTATATATATGACTAGTGTAAGAAATGTGACAGAAAGACTAGTGTACTGCAATGACTCTTGTGATAGAAATTAACGTTTGTTTTGTGTTTTTGTTTAACGAAAATAAATCCAAACCGTATAAAACACGTGTATTGGAGAATGACATTATAAGGATAAGGATTTCTTGTTTACATACGAAAGGTTGTTCGATCATTTTTGAAATGTCCTTCTCGGAAATTCGTTTTCCTAGGATCTATAAAGAATATAAATATACTATAGAATATGTCTAAAAACAGTAGGTATATATTTTGTTAAATAAACATTATTATACATTCAATTATAGTTCTCAATACTGAAATAACCTTTTTTTTGGGTTTTATATGAATTACCTACTGTCTGGCCAAAAAAAATAAAATTTCAATTTAATTCTCCCGAAGAGCTTTCAAATATTTCTTAATTATTCTACTCATTTCAATAATATTATAATCAAAATGTAAATTCCTCGAAAGACTGTGGGTATAAAATCATTTTCCACGCTAATTTCAATTTGTTATTTGGAAAACTATGTACTACTTACAACCACTAGTTTCTTCGGCAAACTTTCAACGTCTAGTCTTAAAATTTAATTTTTATACCAGTGCACCTCAACCTACGCAGGAAACTTTGCAAAGGAAAATTATGCAAAGTTTATAGTGTATAAGTTTCATAATAACCATTCGTCTTTTGGAGACCGCATACGGCAATAAAAATCAAACGACACTCTGTAATTTAATTTTTGGAACATAATTTAGCGTCTTTGGTTCATATTTAAAAGATTTTCAAGGCTACAAAGCTTTAAAATACATATAGAAAATTTTTTAAATATTTTTTAGGCATAGAAAAGCTCGTATGAGTTATTCAGTTTTTATTTTTCTTATCCCTCAAAAATGAAATTAATGGTTGAAAATACATAGCTTTTTTACTCAAGATACTCATCTATCGATGCCTTAAGATAAATATTATTCTATTGGAGCATTCTGTATAAAACAGTTAAAAGTTTCGTCGTATTGTACGTACTTAGTACTTTTCACTCACTTTTTTATATACACGCTTATGTTTTTACGGTTTATTTTTGTTTAACAGTACTCCATTGTCAAAGATGACTGATGGCCATTGAAATTACACCTTTTGGCAAACCGTTCACTATGACAAACGATCGTAATCATACCCCTATACAAAAGTTATGTTCACATGAAGTTTTTCCCTAACACAATCCCTATGTTCGTTTGTTCTTTTACATTTTTTTTTTTTTTCAATTTAAAAACGAGTTTTAATTAACCCCATACGAGAAATACGATTCATCATCGTTGCTTTGTGTGGAATCCTTTATATTGTTTCCGTCATAGGAGACTTCGTGTTTGAAAGTGGAACGATTCCATTTTTTTTTATTGCTTTGAAACAATACAATACACTTTTTATGTCGACTAAAAAAGTTAGTTGAATATTTTTACAATTTCTTTTAATATTATTGTTCACTAAAATCTAAATTATTATGCTATTATGGGTATTATTTTATTTTTATTACCATCAATTGAATCATTCCACTTTCAAACAACATTTTTTATCCTCCTATAATATAAAAAGCGTAATATTAGATAATGGAATACTTTTATACTTATAAGTTTTGTATTTGAACTTAGTTAGCGCGTGCTCCAGTAATACACGCGTTACGCAATAACACTTTGCCTGATACATATCAATAAAAATCTCGAGGTCAAATTTTTGCACGAACACTATATGTACATATGTATGTATGTACTATAATACGTACATATGTACATGGATACAATAAGAATTCAAACGTACACAATTTATTATATTCATATTATTGTTATGATACGACTCCAACTAATTGTTTTTATACAAAAGTACGCGACCAAAAGCAGCTTAATTCAATATTTTCAAAATGATACTTTGAGGATTTCTATTTTGGTATTTATATTCAAGTTAGATAATAATATGTTATCATCATATTTTAGTACATTATTTATTGTGAGAGGAATGGATGTATGTACATACATACATATGTGAATATAATTTAAGGAATAAAAATAATTTAATTATAAAAAATGTTAGAGTAAATATATTTAGAGTAAAAAATCTTGTACAGAGGTGTTTTGGAATATACTGCCCTCCTAAGCCCACTTACCGTAACTGACAAAACAACAATATCGAGATAAATGGACTTGAAAGTTTTATTCTAAATTTGTGTTTTTTTTCATATATCTATTACTGATTTATTTAAACTTTTTTTTAGTGCATGTGGTTATTTTCTATTGTGTTTTGATACATCTAAGGAAAAATTAAAAAAAAAATGAATAATTTAGTATTTAGTATTCACTTCATTTTTCATTATTATTGTATACATATGACTATTCCAAGCTTCAACCACTCTATTTGAAAAGAATTAATCTCTAACAATCGTATTGGATTTTTCTTTTCAAAGTTTAAGAGTATGATCTCTTAGATGAGGATTCTCATTGAACATAATGAGGTTGGTCATTTCACATGAATAATGATTACTTATTATTTTGAATACTTCAATTAAATCACCTCTTAATCTCCTCGTCTCCAATGTGGAGATTTTCAGTCTTTTCAATCTTTCATGATAAGGTAGTGACCGAAGTAAATATTGCATACGTTATTTTCGCCAAGTATTGGTGATACTATTTGTCTGCGCATGCAGATACGTTAGATTTAATAGCAAAGTCACTTTTGGATGAAGATACATTAATTTTGATATGAAAAATCGTAAGAAAACACATTTTCGTAATTTTTGTCAGTTACGTTAAGTGGGCTTATGACGGCAGTATAATAGACTGCCGGATGGAATTAGAAGTTCCAAAACTATTGATAAATTCCTGGCAGTCTTAAAAAAACATCTCTGTATAGGTGCTTAGTTAAGGATTATGTAATTAGCTTCAACTACTATATTATATAAATAAATAAATAAAAAAGAGTGGAAAAAAGTGAAAGTTTCAACACAAGCAAACGCCTTATACGATTCCAGTCAACTGTTTGAATGAAAGTATTACGCAAATATATACATACATACATACACACATGGCCGTAAACAGTTAACCTTAACATTTTCATAGAGTGAAATTATTCCACTGTCAAAACAAACGGCTCGAATTACAAGTGAGTGGTGGGGAATGGAAACAAGGGGTAACGATTGTATGTACCGCCGTATTATATTATATTATAATGTTTTCTGCTATTGTGGCGAATAAAGGACTACGATAATTGTTTTAGTAATAAAGTGTCGATTGAGTGGATGGGTGGGGTGAAGGGGTTAAAGGTATGGAGGGGAGGAAAGACGGTCATCGTTAATGGTTTAACGGTATGGGTGGACAGTTAACGTCGTCGATATTAACGGTTATTGTCACGACCGCGTTATATTAGGGCAGCGTTAATATAACACGCTTTAATAGATAAAACGACGATCGTGGTGATTCTTTATCATAGTAATAATGCGACGAGGCGAGGCGGTGAACGGGTTAAGCGTTGGGTACGCTCTGGAGATCGTTATTAACACGTGGAGATAATTTAAAATTAAAAATCTATTTACAACTAGTGTAAGCCCGTTGAATATCGACGGACGTGTTTGACGTAATTGATTACGTAACAATTTAGCAAAGTCGCGAACCTACTGAGGATTAATATTTTCAAATTATAGGAGGCCTCCCATCACCGGTGTTGGGTGAACGCGTTAGCGCTAACTCACCCAACCCGGTGATTCCACTCGCAATGTTTGTGTTTTTTCAATTAAATTTGAATTTCAGCCTTTACCGAGGCGAGCGTTATCAGCAGACGGGCTAATAATATAGTAATTTAATACATATATGTAAATCTAGTATTTTTTTTAATTCTGTCGTATACTCCATAAATCGATACTTTAGTACTTATATGACAGGAAAGTGGAATAGAAGGAGAGAGGGTGTAAGACTTTCTCAAGAGAAAAAAATTCAGCGAATTACTCAACAAGCATAAAGAGTTCGCAAAACCATTACCGGAAAACTTCACGTCTGTGGCTTAATCGCACAATTTTCCGACCATTTCCTGAAAATGGTCGGAAAATCGAGCGGCACACTGTCGAAGAATTTCCATCTACCTTCTCCACTTTCTTAATTTGATCATGCTAAATTAGTACCGATTATTAAATGCCTTTTTAATCTATCCTCATTAACTGTTACGGCTATCGATCGTGTAATCGGTGTTTTTTTAACCCGTACAGATAATTTCCCCGTGGATAATGCGAAAATATTTTGCATTCATAGACACTTTAATGTATCATCATGGAGTGTTCCATGTATTTTCATATGATTACTAATTTTTTTTTTTTAGATTAGAGACTCCATTTGCACAATGTTTGTGAAAGTTGCTGCCAGTACTGGAAACTCCATTTGCAAAGTTGTTTCTTTGTGAATTTTTGTGAAAGTTGCACGTGTGACGAAGATATTTTGCATTCATAGAGAATTTCCACGTGGAGAATGGCGAAAAGACACACTTTAATGTATCATCATGGAGTTTTCCATGTATTTTCATATGATTAATATTTTTTTTTAGATTAGTTACACTGAAAGTACTGAAACTCCATTTGCAAAGTTGTTTCTTTGTGAATTTTTGTAAAAGTTCGTGCAACTTGTGACGAAGATATTTTGCATTTACTTTCAGCATACAAGAACAATTTTTTTTGTATTTGACTGTTATAATTACAGCGTCTTAAGATTTGTAATTGAAATTAGTACTTCAATGCATTAAGACCCTCACTAACCCGAGCGGATTCGCTGCGTCAAGTTGACGTCCTCTATCGTCGTTGATTCGCACCAATGCGAATGGGACAACGATAGGGGCGTCAGTTTGACGCTGCCGATTAGTGAGGGCTTTTACTATTTAAGATTTTTTTTGATATTCAAAACAACCTTTAACAACAGTCTTTCTACAATGTGTATATTATTATAATAAAATTTATTCACTTAGCTGTGTAGTTAAATTTGTATTCACAACAAAACTGTCAAAACGGACATATGAGTCGCCTAGTTCCAAATCCCGATCAGTCCATAAAACTCTTATTTTTTATGCTACAGACTTATTTGCTTGATGGCGTTTAAACTCATTTAAACTTAATTTTGTTGATATTAAACAAAATATTGAGATTAAAAACATGGACTTATCGTTGTTTGTTTCTAAATATGGCTTTTATCAGCTTTTATCATAGTGCAATTGTCAGTTTTTGGAACTAACACTGATTTTCAATATTTTTTTACGGCGCACTTGGCGGTATTTGGAATAATTCAAGTATAAGGCATCGTTTGAAAACATTCTTAGAACCAGAAAGTATTTTATCCTCGTTTTTTATATATTGTGGACTTATCGGGATTTGGAACTAGGCGGACTCATATGTGAACTTACCGTCTACTAATTTTTCACGATGGAAAATTCACTCTGTATATTATAGGCGTGCTTATTGTTATTTTATTTGTATCTAATTACAATGTATTTTTGTCTTCTTTTCATGTGCTTCGTTCTCGTCGTGTCCTGCGGCTGTGGTCTTCATCATCTCTCCGTCTGCTTTCTTTCACAACGCAGAGCCCAACTCGAGTGAGTATGCCCCGAAGCCCCATATAATAAATAATCCCAGTTTCGCATCTTTTGTGCAAATATATTGGACAATTATTTGCGTAAGAGCCTTCGTCGTCGTCGTTGCGCACTGAATTTGCCAAAGTTTGAAAGAGGACGCTTCCGCCAAAATCGATTTTCTTTTACCTCTATTGTCGCGCGATCGTTCAATTCTTCTACTATTTTTATTCTATTCCCAAAAGAACCTTTTCGTTACGACGGCAAAGTAAAAAAAGTAAAAAAAAAGCGACTTCATTTCCGACTTTCCGTTTTATGCGTATGAAATAAAATAGTCATACGTGTGCGATACGTTTAAAACAGTCCACGTATACGTCAGCTAAAATGTAAAGTCTCCGCATTGTATCATTTTACATACGCACAAGGCTTGTGACCCATTTTCCTGTAAGTATGTATATTGTATAGGTAGAGCTCTCTTTACCCGAAGGAAGCCATTACGTCCACTCCTCGAAGTTGGACAACTCTAATGCTGCGTACACACCGACGAACCGAACAGCGAACGACGAAGGGCCAAGGCGAATCGTTATTGTGTGGACCGCTCCACACAATAAACATTACCTATACAAGAGATCGTGACTTTACCTACATACCTACCTACCTACATTACCTACATATAGATTACGCTATAAAAACTATTTTTTTTTTTTTTTTTTGATTTTTACAAAATCACTTACAAAATTATAATTAATATATAATAATTAATAATCTATATATATATATATAAAATGAATGTCTGTCTGTCTGTTTGTTTGTTTGTTTGTCTGTCTCTTATAGGCTCCTAAACCACTCAACCGATCGCGATGAAACTTTCAGGACTTATTGTGATCATGCCGGGGATGGTTCTTGTGAAAAAAAATCGGGATAAAACGGGAACGGGAACGGAAACGGACCTGCTCACGCGTCAGATAACGTACTAGGAACATGAACGGGAACGGGATCGGGACCGGGATCGGGAACAGGATCTGGAATCGGGAAAAAACGGGAACGGGAACAGGAACGGGCCTGCTCACGCGTCAGATAACGTACTAGGAACGGGATCGTGATCGGGATCGGGAACGGGAACGGGAGCTGGTTATAATATAAATATTAAAGTAAAAGAAAAAAATCAATACTATCGATAATACGGGATTGCTATAATACATAGATGGCGCTATAAAAACTATATTTTTTTTTGTCACTTACAACCGTGCGATCAATTAGTGGGAATTTCTATTAAAAAAACGCTTTACGTAATTTAAAATTCAGCGGGCGTTGATATTCAACGGGCTTACACTAAAGATTACAATAATACAATACAATACAATACAAGTTACAATACTTACACAGGTTCAAAATAATAAGTATATGTATAAATAAATGAAAAAAGTTGCAGAAGGACATACGTGCACGAAACGCGTTAACACATTTGCATCGGCATAACATTCTAAATGTATGATATTTGTGAATATTGTCCAACTTATGAAATTCCTAATACTCCAAAGCATCTATGGGTCAAAATGGACGTTAAGGGTTGGGTAATGTAAATTAAACGAAAATATAATAGAAAATAATAAACACATTAAAAAAATCGTAAATCATAATGCGCTTATTAAAATAATATAAAAAAACAACGGAGGCACACTTTAGCGCGACAACCCGTTAACGACGACACTGAAAATAAATTACGTTCGTTTATTATATAATG